>CM053626.1:273628811-273693893 GCA_028646595.1 Phalanger gymnotis
GCAGATATAGAGAGGAGGTAATCAAAAGCAAACACTTTTGAAAAGGGACAGGGTCAAGGGATAAAACTGAATAAAAGGGGACAGGATAGGATAGGAGGAAATATAGTTAGCCTTTTACAACATGAGCATTGTGGAAATGTTTTACATAATGATACATGTGTGATCTATGTTGAATTGTTTGCCTTCCTAGGGAGGGTGGGTGGGAAGGGAAGAGGGGAAAGAATTTGGAGCTCAAAGTTTTAAAAGCAGATGCTTAAAAAAATAAAAAAGTTGTTTTTTGCATGCAGCTGGGAAAGAAGATATATAGGGAATTGGGCATAGAAATCTATCCTGCCCTACAAGCAAGTAAGGGGAAAGGGGATGTGGGGGAGTGGGGTGAAAGACGGGAGGGCTGACTGGGGAACGAGGCAATCAGAATATAGGCCATCTTGGAATGGGGGGGAGAGTAGAAATGGGGAGAAAATTTGTAACTCAAAATTTTGTGGAAATCAATATTGAAAATTAAAATATTAAAAAAGACAATTAACAAGTGAATCAAATTTGAAAAGTCCTTGATGTCCTAAGAAGTTAGCTATAATGCAATCTGAAAGTCTTTCTTGAAGTATAGTTATTTTTTCCATATGAGTTCTTTGAAGTTTTGTGGGTTTTGAATATCTATCATTTTCTAAAGGAATATTCACATGAGGGAAGACTTTCAAATCTCTATAGGAAATTGGAATGGGTTGCCTTGGAGATGGATGGGTCTGAGAGGGACAGGTTTCCCGCCCCCCCCAGGGGCCTTCAAGCAAAAGCTGGAAGATCACCCTTGTTGTATGGCATACTGGGGAGTCTATCTCAGACATGGGGTGAACTGGTCTCTGGAGTCCCTTCCAACTCTGAGATTCTATGATTTGGTTTAAGTGATTCTTTTTCAAAGCTCCAGAGCACATCTTAGCTGCTGCACATGGATATAAAATAGGTGAGTTACAAGGACCAATCCTTGGCCAAATTTTGGCATGGGCAGTTTGTGACCTCGTCCAATGCCCAGGGCCTCCATCTTAGTACCCCTGTCCGGTACCTGCCCTTCCTGAAGTGTTTCCTTGTCCTCTTCTTATCACTGAACTGTCCTTGGTCCAGTTCCCCTGTGGCTATACTGTCTCTACCATTAATTTGACACATTGGTTCTGCTCATTGCTGAGAGTGGTTTAATGAATTTACTTATTTCTGAACTGGAGTTTTCTCTGCCTTCAGGCAAAGGAGTAACTAATACTTAGAATATATTGATCTGTGATAGGCTGGTGGAGTGGGGGAAGGAAGGAGGGAAACTAACATTTATCAAGTACCTTCTTTGTGTCTGGCTTTGTGCTACCTGCTTTACAAGTATTATTTCATTTGATCCCCACAGTGCCCCTGGGAGGTAGGTGCCATTATTATCCCTATTTTATAGTCAAGGAAACTGAGGCAGATAGAGGCTAAATGACTTGTCCAGGGTCACACAGCTAGTAAGATGCTGAAGCTTCTTCCTGACTCTAAGGAGGTCCAGTGCCCTATCAACTGTGCCTCCAAGCCAGAAGGAACCATAGGAGTCATAAGATCAGATCTAGGTCCCGAAGGGACCTTAGAGGTTGTGTCCAGTCCTTTTATTTTGCCGACGAAGCTGAGGCCCAGTGAGGTTAAATTATTTGCCCAAAGTTTCTCAGGTGATCAGTAACAGATGTGGGATTTGAATCTAGGCCATCTGACTCGATTTCCAGCATTACTTATTCTGTACTGTATCTCCTAGGAGATAGTCTTAGAATCGGGGGGTCTAAAGCTCTAGTCCAACCCTTTATTTTACAGATGAGGAAACTGAATGACCTTTGCCTAGGATCCCACAGGAATCAAAGAAAGGATCCAAATTCAAACCTAGGTTCCCTTAACTCCAAACCCAGCTCTCCTCCCATCACAGGATGCTGCTTGAGGTTGATGCTTGCTGTTGCTGGCTCCAAGATGACTCAAAGTCTTAAAAAAAAAGCTGCTTTTTGGACAGGGTCATGCCGAAGAAATGGGATTTGAACTCGGGTCTTCATGACTCCAAGCTCAGCAATCTATCCACTACACAAACCTGCCTTAAATAAGCCTATAACATAGAATCCTATTGTCATAGATCATTAGGGATGGACCTTAAAGTGCAGTGAAACCCAAGCCCTCATTTGCCAGATGCAGAATCTAAAGGGGAGAGATGGGTAGGTGCCTTGTTCAAGGTCACACAGCCAATTGATTGCAGGGCCTGGACTGATTTTCAGGTCTGGAAGGAGAAGGTGAACTTTCATAATCCAGAAACCACCAGGCCCTGAAGAGACCCAGGAGAAACGACTATGTGCTGTTACATAAATAGCAGCTCCATGCTGGCGATGACCGAAAGCAAGCTCATCTTGGTTCGAGACAGGTCAATAGAGACTCAGCTAACAGAACAAATATTCCGGGAAGGATTTGAGGAACATCTGAAGGCAGAGCAAAGGAACACTCTTTAGTAAGCCTCTTTATCACCAGTGGGGAGCTCATAAGATGGGAGGCCTGAAATGAATGAAAGCTTAGGCCAGGGCTTTTTCCCGCAGGATCATCCTCATGAAGCCGTCAGGTGAATAGCTGGATTATGGCAGTGACCATGAACTGATGGCAGGAGGGCAGAGGCACTTAATAGAACGTTCATCTTCCTTGTTAACTCGGGAGGGTCTTAGGACTCCAAATACTTTCACTTGGTATGTTTGAAGTCCAAGCATTTCCCACATTATAGCTCTGGGATGGGAGATACAGGTCTGGCCGGAGGCTTTGGCTTAAAAATCACCTCCCACTATGTGGGAAAGCCACTGCTTGGTTACATAGAAGGCTGGACTGTTGCTCTGCCGAGCCTAGACTAAATTCACTCCTGGCACTGGCACTGGCACTGGCTGAGATAGACCTTGACTGGTTCTCTGTTCCTGCCTTTATCACTGGAACAGAATTCTAGTTCACTGAGGTATTGTGAAGATAGATTGGAAACCATTTCTCAGATGCTCTCCCCTCCTTTAAATTCTCAGCCAATTAGGCAACTGTGTTGGTAATCAAAATGGGCTCTTAGCACTCAGTTCAACCAAATGCCCTTGAAGAGTTTGGCCTTTATTTCCTTGATTAAATTAGGAGTCCTTGACGACCTCCTTGCCTCAAGGGAAAACCTAGATTACATGGGTTTGAGTGACATTTGTGACATCAGAGGCTTTTAGACCATGTGGGTTTAAGTCGCATTTTTGTGACGATTTTAAGTCACATGGGCCAGTCGCATGTGTGACTCACCCTTGACCCTGAACAAGATATAAAACCAGAGGTTGGCTTTCTCTTTTTTGGAGCTCTGACCCATAGCCATGGTGGTGTGCGTGACTCTGGGCCAGCCCTTGTTATGAGCTCCTGGGCTGAACTTAGATGTTGGTAACTATGAATTGTATTTGGCCTGTCGATGTTTGTAATTTGTTTGTATTTGCTCCGAAGTTCAAAGTGCTGGCTTTTTCCCCTGAACTAAGTGAATGGTATTTGTATGCTGAATTAAAGCAAGCTTGTCAACCCCTTAACATTGCTTTCCTTAGTAAAGCAGATCAAAAGAACCTGGGCTTTTGCAGCGTTCTGTGAGCTGGTTGTTGTTGATTTTACACACCCCCACGGCAGCTGCTAGCTGGATTGTTGAAACAACAACACACACTGATGCATGTGTAGCCTAGTTTGCACCCAAGCAGGGGAAGGGAGGAGTAGCTTCCTGTGCTACATAGTGGGAGATTCAGCTCCCAATGGCAGCATGTTGACTTAGAAATCTGCACATTCACATTATGTCATATTTACATTGATTTTATTAAACATTTTCCAGTTGCATTTTAGTCTGTGCACTGGGGAGCTTTGAGGGCTGCATGTGGTCATCTGACACCTCTGCTAGAGGTCAGTCCAATGCCCTCATTTATCAGATGGGGAAATTGAGGCCCAGAGAAAATAATGTCTCATTGTTACTGAGCTGTAGAACAGAACCTCAGACTCAGGTCTTAAGTTCCAGTCCAGTGTTTTTCCCCCTCTAAATCATACTTCCAATCAGCTGTAACCCTGGGAGCATTTTGATGTAAGCAGTGGGACAGAGAGGGAGCCACAAGACATCTGAAGAAAGGGTCTGAATGGGTTGATTGGAAAAGGGTGACCAAAAGACTGATTACAGGGATCAAGAAGGATCTAGGGCACTTTGCTTAACACTAGAAGGATTGGAATTTAAGAATATCTTGAAGGACCAGCCTGTGTTAATTGACATAGTTCATTCGGATGTACTCGAGATAGTACATACTAGGGGAACTAGGTGGCACAATGCATATAGCGCCAGGCCTGGAGTCAGAAAGACTTCTCTTCCTGAGTTCAAATCTGGTCTCAGATACCTACTAGCTTTGTGACCTTGGGCAAAGTCAATTAACCCTGTTTGCCTCAGTTTCCTCATTTGCAAAATGAGATGGAGAAAGAAATGGCAAATCATTCAAGTGTCTTTGCCAAGAAAACCCCAAATGGAATCTCGAAAAGTCAGATGTGACTGAAAAATGACCAAACAACAACAAGAGATAGTAGGATGAAACTTTTATTTCAAAGTAAAATTATAACATCTGCTCGTAATTACTTGCATTTATAATGTATTTGCACAGATAGGAGAAATTACAGCAAATTTTAGTAAAGTTATTAAAAAGCATTTTAAAATTCTCACATCATTTGATGGAATCGATGCTCCTGGTCTTGACTCGTTTTGTTTTTTCATTACGGGGGAGGAAGGTGTGGTGAGGTGTAGGATAAGCTGGAAGAAAAGGTCTGCAATAAATTATTAACAGATGTCATCTTGTGACCAAGTTGGATCTTTATTTTAGGAGAGTTGGGGAGTGTTTTCAGCTCCCATCTGCCCTTTCCATCCCTTTCCATTAGACACAATCTTTAAATCTGATTCCCATTTGCATTCTAGTCTGATCATGGGAGACTTACATTTCTTTTGGCTCTAGCCTGGGTATGTGACTTCCAGGAGAGTTCGGCCTCAGCAAGAAAACACCCTGGGAAAAACCAGCTCCCTCTCTCTCCTTCCCCTCCTGTCTCCTCTCCTCCCTTCCCTCCCATCTCTTCTCCCTTCCTTCCCATCTCCTCTCCTCCTCCCCTGCCATCTCCTCTGCTCCCTTCCTCTTGCCTCCTGTTCCCTACTTGTCATTTCCAGCTCTACATAATCCCTGAGTCACTGAACGTCTTTGAAGAGAGGGGATCAGTAGCAACTCAATTTAAAACAAAACCAAAACCAAAACCAAAACAAAACTGCCCTTTATTTGGGTCTCAATAGCACGGACAGCACTCAAGATTGTCGGTGGCTGGCAGCCTGGCAAAGCCCTGGTGTCAATAAGCAGAAAACACCCCAAGCATTTCAACTACTGGGCTGTGCAAATAATGGCATCCAGAAGTTGTCATTCCAAACATGAACTCCAGCGTATTCACAGAGGGGAGATGGGCAGCCAGCAAGGGCCTGACAGGCGAGACCCTAACCCCCTCTGATTATCTTCCCATGGCTTCTAAGAATCGAATGGTCTCCGTGCCAATGAAAAGGAAGCCACCTTCAAGACCCTGGGTGTGTAAATTCGGAACCTGGTGCCCCTGGTCACAGCTGTCTTCCTGTTCACACAGCTGAGCTGAATAGGGAAAGGAGATGAGATTTCAGTATCTCCAGGCTTGGCACGGAACCAGGGGAGCTGGGGGAGGCCCTCCTTCTCACCTCCTTCACAGAAGAGGGTATTTCTAGCCAAGAATGTCCTCATGGAAAGGGGGCGGGGTGCTAGGCTACCCAGTGCATTTGTACCGGGTCTCTTGAGCAGGAGTATGCATCAGAAAGGTGGGGTAACATCATGAGAGATGTTGAAGAGCAGTTCGTTTTGTACACTGAGGAAAAGAGGAGAAACTGACTTAAACCGCAGCATGCCAGTGGTGATGTGAGAGTGGTGATTCTCCGGGGGCCAATAAGATAAAGGAGTCATCCCAGGAGATTTGAATGAAGAGAGTAGAAAGCAGTTCTTTTTCTTGAAGATGGTTGTGGGGCTTATCCTGCCTAGATGCAACAGGACATACCTGGATATTGAGGTCTCGATGGCCCTTCTTTGGGTTAGGATTCTAAACTAAGTAATGACTCACTTTCTTTTTTGTTTGTTTGTTTTTTGTATTTTTTTGGAGGAGGAACAGAAAGGCAATCGGGGTTAAGTGACTTGCCCAAGATCACACAGCTAGTAAGTGTCAAGTATCTGAGTCTGCTTTCGAACTCGGGTCCTCCTGACTCCAGTGCTGGTGCTCTATTCACTGTGCCACCTAGCTGCCCCAGTAACTCACTTTCTAACGTCCTACTTCCACATCTCAGCACTTAGTACAATCCCTGGCACATAGTAAACATTTAGAAAAGGCTTGTTGATCGTTTGGGAGCACAACATAGTGCGTTGCAGACTAGAAGATCTGCGTTCAAATCTTGCCTCTGACATTTTGACTGTTTGATCTTGGGTAAGTCATTAGGCAACTGCTCTCTCTAAAGTTGCTAAGGGTCCCTTAAATTGCCAAATCTTAGGATCTTTTCCCAGTCCTCATCCTTCTTGACCTCTGCAGTGACTGACAGTTGATTGCCCTCTTCTCCTTCTAAGTTTCTCTTTTCTCCTGGTTCTCATCTTGCCTCCAAGCTCCAAAGTCTCCTTTGCTAGATCTTCATTCAGCTGTGCTAAATTCGGTTGTCTCCTGAGTCTCCGTCCTGGGCTCTCGTCCCTTCTCCGTCTATGCTATTTCACTTCGGGATCTCATCTGCTTCTATGGATTCAACGATCATCTCCATGCAGAGGATTCTCAGGTAAGTTTGCCAGCCCCAACCTCTCTGCTGACCTCTCCAGCCTCTTATCTCCAATTGCCTATTGGGCATCTTGAACTAGATGTCCCGTAGACATCTCAAACTGAACATGCCAAATATATCTTCTCCCCCAAACCCTTCTGTCTTCCTAACTTCCCTATTGGGCTGAGGACACCTCCACCTTCCCACTCACTCAGGCTCACAACCTAAGCACCATCCTAGACTCCTTACTCTCTCTCACTTCTGTTCCCTGACGTATCTGATCAGTTGCTAAGTTCTGTTGTTTCTATACTATTAACATCTCTAGTATAGGCCTCGTCTCCTCTGACATGGCCACCACCCTCATGCAGGCCCTGATCACCTCACTTCTGGATTACAGCAATAGCCTGCTGGTTGGTCTCCCTGGATCCCTTCCCCCACTTAAGTCAATCCTTTGCTCAGCTATCAATGCTAAAACTAAATTGCAAGTTTGTCCGTGCCAGCTTTGCTGTTCCTCGACCCCCGCACCCTCCCCCTTCCCTGTACTATTTAATTAACTCCAGCGATTCCCTATTACTTCCAGGATCAAATAAGAATCCTTTGTTTGGCTTTTAAATCACATCATAACCTGTCCCCTTCCTACCTTTCCAGTGTTCTTAAACCTTCCTTCCCTCCATGTACTTTGGGATCCAGTGGCACTGGTCATCTTGCAGCTACTTGCACGAGACACTCCATCTCCTGACCCTGTGTTCTCCCTGGCTGTCCTGAATGCTGGGACTCCCTCCCTCTTCATCTCTGCCTTCTGGCTTCCATTGGTTCTTTCAAGTCTCCCCTAAAGTCCCATCTTCTGCAAGAAGCCTCTTCTGATCCTTCCTAATCTTAATGCCTCCCCTTTGAGAGGATCTCATCTTTATCCTGTGCATAGCTTGTTTGTACACAGTTGTTTGCATGCTGCCTTCTCCATTAGATGGAGTTCTCTGAGAGCAGAGGCTGTAATTTGCCTTTCTTTATATCCCCAGACCTTGACACAGTGCCTGGCACATAGTTGGTGCTTAATGAGTGATAGCTGACCAACTGGTAATTAGCAAGTGATGCGGCTTAACTCACCTGCATACTTCTCTTTAAGGGGTTTTTCGCCTGAAATAGCTGGGTGGCAAAGGGTGCTGGGCCTGGAGTCTGGGGGACCTGAATTCGAATTTGGCCTCAGACCCTTGACAAGTCACTTACCTTTCTCTGCCTCAATTTCTTCATCTGAAAATAGGGATAATAATAAGAACACCTACATCCCAGGGTTGTTGTGAATATCAAATGAAATGCTATTTGTAAAGCACTTATCTCACGGCCTGACACGTAGTAGGCACTTAACAAATGCTTCTTTGGATTGTGAAGGGACCCCTTCACTTCTACCATCTCTTTTAAATCTTTCAAAAAGCATACAGAGTAGAGAATCAGTGTGTAAGATAGTAAGAAAGAATGTCCAGATGGGTATCAAAATGTATAGACATGGCTCATGAGTATCATTGATACATCTTGGGAATATGGCACCCCTTTCTTCAATGGGGACTGGAATGTCTTCCTTAATGGGAACAGGAACAGGGTTATGGCTGGATCTTTTTTTATTCCCTCACCAGTCTCAAAGAGTAGTATTGGGCTAGGTTTATATCTCTTTGCTCTGTCAAATATTCATACTAGAGGGATATATTTTTAGCGGTCCAGGAAGAAATCTACTTTCTGGCAGACCTTAAGAGGGAAGATACCCCTTAGCTTACATTTTCTAGCTTAGGTCCTTCTCAAAAGTTGTTATGTGAAAGACTCTCACAAATAGGAAACAGTGAGTAAATCCATTTGAGTCAATAAACATTTATTAAGTGCCTACTATGTGTCAGGCACTATATAAAAAGAAGCTGGGAGGGGGGAGCATTACCGGGCATGATGAAGTCATGTAGCCAGGGTGGGAGATAATCTGAAGAGATGTAAGTTTCTGAGTTGTTTGGTCTTGCATAATAATGAGTTTCTGGAAATGACGAAGTCTGAGAAATGATGAAATCAAAGCGAACAGCAAACGGAAATTGGAGAAGTTATACAGAGTAGAATATGCCAAAGAATAAACAATCATGAATGGGTCTTTAGCTGGGAGCAAGATGAGATCTCAGCTCAACCCAAGAGAAGGTCCAGTGTCCTGAATGAAAGTCTCTACTAAGGCAAGCTAGAAATTAGGGACATAGTGAGGAGCCAGTTTTCTCTACATGTCTGCATCTTCCAAAGTCCCTCTCTCTCCTCTCTCCCTGGATCTCTCTCTGTCTCTGTCTCTCCCTTTCTCTCTCTTTCTCTCCTCCCACCCTCCTTCCCTTCGCCACCTCTCTTTCACCCTCCCATCTTCCTCTACCCTCTCTCTTTCTTTCCCTCTCTTCCTCCCTCCCTTCTTCCCTTCCCCCCAGAGTTTCTCCCTAAGAGTCTCTATAACCACACAGGTCTCTCCGAATAAAAGCTCTGGCACCAACTCCATTCCTCATTCAGGTACAATGTTGCCTCCTCATTTTCTCCAACAATTAATTAGGAATCACATCTCCATAGGCAGAACGGGGCTTCCCCTAGCCTGCTCTGCTTGGGAGGGAGCCAGGGTTACAAATGTCAACAACAATGGGGCCTGTGGTGTGGCTACTACTTAGCTAGTAGAAGCAGAGAACAAGAAGAATGAAAAAATAAGTCATTCTATCCTGTTGAAATGATAAAGTCTCCATAACTGCCTCCCAGCCCTCTCAATTTTGAGGTCTAAGAAGTCAATTGGACTCATTTCTGATCCTCCTTCCCATTTTTACCCCTTACGTCCCATCTTCTATGGTCCTCTTGTTGTTTGGTCGTTTTAGTCATGTCCAACTCTTCATGATTCCATTTGGGGTGTTCTTGGCAACGATTCTAGAGTGGTTTGCCATTTCCTTCTCCAGCTCATTTTACAGATGAGGAGACTGAGGCAAACAGGGTTAAAGCGACTTGCCCAGGGTCACACAGCTAGTGAGTGTCTGAGGCCAGATTTGAACTCACAAAGATGAGTCTTTCTGACTTCAGGTCCAGCACTCTATCCACTGCTCCACCTAGATGTCCTCTATGGTTCCCTCTCAAGTGAAAGGAAATAGAGCAAATGAACAAGCTGGAGAGAACTTTGAGCCATCTCTGGACTTATAGGAAAGTCTATTTAGTGAGTGTCTAGAGGAGACCCAGTCACCTCTTTCTGTAGCTGGCCCTTTATCAACATATGGTTGAAATGTTCACCTTGAGGTGAGAGGATGCCAGCCAAGTTCTATGAGGAGGTAGGGTGGGATGGAGGTGGCAGATAAATGGATAGTTTCACAGTGGCTGATATTCAGGATCCCAGGCAAGCATCTGCATGGAGAAACAGGCCTATTTCTCTTGACAGAAGAAGCTTTGGCCCAGGGTTTACCTCAACTGGAAACATGGGCTCTCTGCCTGTTTGCCAGCCTGCCAAGTTTGGCAGCCAACAAGGACTTCCTGCTGCATTTACATGGGAGAAAAGGAGAGCTTGGTTGTGCTCTTCCTGGGAAGTTATCAATTCCTTCCTTCCAAGCCCTGCTCCCACCATCACCTTCTGATTGATCAGAGGTCTGTTCACGAGAAACAGGGGTATAGGAAGGAAGGGTGTCAGAGAGTAAAAAAGATCCTTGGGGAGAAGGGGAGGGGGACTCTGTGATGGAGAAGAAAGGGCCAAGGGAAAATTCTTTTATAGATTGCCAGCTATGACCATGTTTGTATGTACTGGCACTTAGAAGGTGGCTGGTGAGATGAGAGATTCAATTGCCTCTAGCCCCCTCACAGGCAAAGGAGCCAAGGGTAGCCACGTGCCCAATTCTGCCCATGGAGCTACTGGGGAAGTGCTTTATTTCTCCTACTGCCTCTCCAGACTTCATTACTAAGAGATGCCAGGAAGAATGATGGAAACTGGATTCTCTTGTTAACTCAGGGACAGTTGAATTTTAATGAATCTTAGTCATCACACTGACTCTTCTTTAAAATCAGAAGATATTTTAAGGTCATAGGGTCACAGATTTGAGTTGGAAGGGACTTCAGAGGCTATTGAGCCTCAATTTATTTAAAATTAAAATTTATTTTTTTTAGTTGACAAAAATCCGCCCTCCCACTTTCCTCCTAACCCCACTGGAAAAAAATGAATAATAAACCTTTAAATAAGTATGTATAGTCAAACAAAACAAATTTTTAAATTGGTCATGTCTGAAAAAATTGTCTCGTCTGCACTCTGATGTCTATTACCTCTCTATTAGGAGATAGGTAGCATGTTTCATCATGAATCCTCTGGAATTGTAGTTAATTCTTGTTGATCAGAGTTCTTGAGTCTTTCAAAGTTATCATTATATAAATTGTTCTCCTGGTTCTGCTAATTTTGCTCTGCATCAGTTCATATAAGTCTTCCCAGGTTTCTCTGTAACTGTCCCCTTCACCAGTCTTTACATTACGATAATACTCCACCCCATTCATATACCATAATGTGTTCTGCCATTTTCTAATCCTAAATCTACCAGTTTTTTTGCCACCATAAAAATATTTTTGTACAAATGGGAGAATACTTTCATTTAATAAATGAAGAAACTGAAATCTAGAGAGGTAGAGTCACTTGCCCAACATCACATGAGCAGTAAGTGCTCAAGAAGAGATGTGAACCCACCTCTTCTGACTCCAAAGCCCAAGCTCTTACCATTGTACTACATGACCTCTAGTTTTTGTGTTTGATCATACCAACAAGTAGGGCTTCGATGGAGAAGGAAGAGGAAGAAAGCTACTAGGCCACCTTCATTTCCCCTTTCATTCCTCATAGGCCCATGTTACTTTTCTGGCTCAATTTAGCTGAGCTTTATGGGGAAATGTCAGGACTCAGGAGGAGGATAGAGTGGAAGCCTATGAGAAAAGGGGACTCAGAGGCATCCAAAGTTTGTCCTTCTACTGAACCGATGAGCTTCAGGAAAAACTCAACAGAGGAAAGGAAGGCAGGGTGAGATATCCCGCAAGTGATTTGCCCAGCATCCCATTGATGGTGGTAGAGGCGAGACTCAAGGTAGGTCCAGAGACACTGCTTATTGCTTTGGGAGCCTATTCAAATGGATGAGGTGATGACCAGAGGAGAGATGACCCAAGTGCCCTTCAGGTTCTAAAACTCTGAGTTCCAAGGACACATGAAGAAAGAATGGAGGCCATGTAAAAGTAGCAAAACAGGACAAAGGTAAAACACTTCATATAATAATTGATATTTCTTTCATTTTTAAAGGCATATAAGGTGTTTACCTTGTATTAGCCCTACGAGGCATTATTTTACATCAGCAAGAACACTAGCTCTAGGATTAGATGTTCTGTGTTCAAATTCTCTCTCTCATGCTTATTACTTGGGTGATCTTAAACAAATCACTTAGCTCACCTGGGACTCAGCTTCCTTATCTGTAAAATGAGGGTGTTGGACTACAAAGCCTCTAGGGTCCCATCTGAGTCTCAATCTATGGACTTTTGGGTAGGTCTATGGTCTAAGTCTATGCTGATAGGAACTTTTGGGTAATCCATGCAAGTATTATTAGCTCCATATTTCAGATGAGGAAACTGAGGCTGTGAGATCACTTGACTTGTTGGGAGTCACCCAGCTAGTGTCAGAGTCATATCTGAACCTAAGTTTCACAGGGTAGGAAAGAAAGAGAGAGAGGAGAGGAGAAGGAGGGAGGACAAGACATCAAAAAAGTAAACCACTGGATATAGAAGAAAGAGAAGGAAGAAGAGGACAAGAAAAAAGAACAAATTTAGGTAAATGTTCAAAAATATTTAATAGAAAGTCCATTGTCAAAAATTACAGCCAATACACAGACAATTGTGTGCAAATATTTATATGTAAATAAATGTTTGTATTTCCAGACTTAAAAAAAAACCGTAAAGACTCATGAGACTACCAGGCCAGCCTAGCCAGTATTAGTATCCTAGCTGCTTGTGCCGGTTGGTGCTAGATTTCAATGTTGGTAAAGTGCTTTGAAGAGGGAGTAGAGCAAGGGGGACAGTGTGTGAGTGTCTTATCAAAGGAGTATAGAGAATCTTGTCTTTGGAAATATTGAAGAAAGTGGTTAAAAATTATTTTCCCCAAAGGAGAAATCTCAGTGGTTTCATTTTGGCTTCAACTCTTTACAGAGACAAAACTTTTATGTGTTGGCACTCAGAGGTCTTTTTTCCTTATCACCCTTAGCCTGAAGGGAATTCTCCCTCCAGAGCTCCTAAAAGCAAATATTGCCTCTACTTTAAGGAATTAATTTTGGTCTGCCTCTTAACAATGCTTCTGTTATCTTAACTTGTTATTAAATCTTTTCTTGCTCCATGTGTTGTTAAGTAAAATTGTCTCCTTAGCATGGCTTTTGTTTCTTTTGAGTGGAAGTACTTTCAGCTATTAAGTGCTAAGCCCCAGGCCCAAAGCCCTATCAGGTGTGAAAGCTGTGTGGGTGTAGATTAATGACTTAAGAGGGGCCAACTGGGGAATCAATGGTCTCTGGTCATTGAGGTGGGGCTTGAGAACGGCCAGAAGCTCGGCTTCGAGGAAGGGTGAGCCAAGAGACAACTACAGCGGAAGGGGAAGCTGTGGAAGCAGGGCTGACCCGTGTGTAGACCCAGGAGTGCGAGCAAGGACTTGAGGCCAGTAAAAATGATTTGGCTAAATACTATCTTGTTTTTCTGTGGCCTCCTGGTTACTCTTGTGAGGCGGGCTTTCTGGGCCTGGAGTCTTTTTGTCAAGATGTCAGAATGGGGAGGCTGGTTCACGGATAATCTGCGGTGGGGCCTAAATAAATTTTTTATTGTTTTCTACTTAGAGAATCTCTCATACCTTGCGATTTCGAACCATTCAAACATATACATGATTATATTTGAGATTATAAATTGGGCCTTCCTACTACACTCCATAACAATTTCTTAACCCAACGCTAACTGTAAACTCCTTGAGGGCAGGGACTAAGCCTTGTTTATATTGATCCTCTTTAGTACTTAGCATAGTAGTTTTGGGTTTGAAATTGTGATTTTATCAATGTAGAGAAATCCCGGTTAGGGGACTCCTTCCACCAGTATAGACCAGCAACTCTTCTATCACTTAGTTTTAGAGAGTTGTCTGGGTTCTGGAAAGGTTAAGTTACTTGTCTAAGTCAACCAGCTAGTAAGTTTCAGATTCAGGACTCTAACAATGATTATCCTGACTCCAAGGCCCATCCTCTATTCACTTGGCTGGTTTGCCTCTGAGCACTATAAAGAAGAGAACTGGACAAATACTTGTGGATTAGATTTGAATGGTTTTAAGTTCCATTTTGCTGAGATATCTGCTTGTCCCAAAGTAAATTTTCTTTCTAGTAGCTGATGTTTAAAATCCCATAATTGAAAATTCACTTCTTGGGGGCGGGGGTGGGAAACATTGTCATCAATCATTTACACTTTAGTGTGAATCTGTGTCCAATCTTTTTTTGGGGGGGGGGGTAGGCAGGGCAATTGGGGTTAAGTGACTTGCCCAAGGTCACACAGCTAGTAAATGTTTAAGTGTCTGAGGCCACATTTGAACTCGGGTCCTTCTGACTCCAGGGCCAATGCTCTACTCGCTTCGCTACCTAGCTGCCCCCTGTGTCCATTCTTTTACCGAAAACAGGTTTTAATGCAGAAAAGGAAATAGAGAAAGGGGTTGGGGCAAGAATTGGAACCTATGGTAAGGGACCACACTGAGGAGGCTGGTAGAAAGAGAGACAGGTAAAGGATATATTTTTGTCTACCTTGCCCTCTTGCTTAAGGCTAGCCTTGAGATCAGCTGATCTCTCAAGCTTTGCTTCCTTCTTGTCCTACAAAGCTAAAATGAGTGGGTTTTTTTTTGGTTCCTTGCATGTCAGTACTATTATTTCAACAGGTCAGCTAAAGCTCAACCTCTTGGTCCGGTGGGAGTAGGAACCAAGAGACAGAGAACTGGAAATTCTTCAGCAGACATTAGGGCAGCGTGCTTGGGGACTTGAGCTTTGGGGCTTCCAAAAAATTCAGGAAACTGACGCAGTCTGTGATGCAAGCTAAGCTGACTTCAAGTGGATGGGTGCGTGGAGACTCTGTAAAGAGGGTCAGCTCAAGACAGGAGTCAAGTAACAGGGCTGGTGAGCCAAGGAGTCAAACCCTTAAGGCTGGAAGACTTGCCTTGTTCATGTCAATCGGACTGCAGACCTCCAAGGCTAACTCATTCCACCTGTCTGCTGTCTTGCATAAGTTCCTAGAAAAGGAGCTGGCTAATTGCCAATACTTTGATGCATTGAATTACCTAAGGGGGAAAAAATAAACTGATGTAGCCTTGGAACAGGCTCTGACTTCAAAAAGCCTAGAAGGAACTGGGAATTCAAGGAAGATGGTGCTGGTTGCCTTTGTTCCCCATTTTGAGAAGCTCGTATATCCATCTGATAAAGCCGCTTTCCTAGCAGTGAAGGGAGATGCCCAGGGTCCTATCTCCTCCCTCACTAATACAGACAAGAGAAGTCTCTGATTTTTTTTTCTTTTTCTATTCTTGTGTATTATCTTAGCCATTTGCTCTGTCCTGTGGCCTGTAGGCTTGGCAGGGTGAGGCGGCTTCCGTCATCTACTTTTTTTTTTTCCATTTCTCTGCAGGGCAATCCCATGGTAATGGCTCTTCACCAAACTAACTCTTGGGGTGATTGCTGCCACCAGGGAAATAGCTATAGCTTAGAGTCAGAAAGGACTAACTTCTCCATTCAATGATTTGTCATAAGAGAGTTTCATTCATTTAAGAAGGCACGTTAGGGTAACTGCGGAATGTAGGTACAATCATTGCCATAACTTTTTTTCTTTAATGATAGGCTCTCCTTTTTTCTCCAGCTCTACTCTACTGTATTCTTGTTGAGGCTGGAATGTACAGAAGACAGCTAGATTCCCAAGAGAAAAAGGGTGAGAGGGATTCCTCACTCTGAACAGAAATGTAGATTTTACCTCCTCAGTTTTTTCTCTCCTTTGAGAAAGGCTCGAGGTCCTAATTTGACCAAAACTAATGAGCATCCTGGAGGCCCAGACAATAAAGCTTAATAACTTATGGTCTGATCAATGAGGGATGCTGTAATTATGTAAGGTGGGAGCTCTAGAGACTGGACTTTTCCCTCATCTAACTGCAGCTCTGTTCAGGTGGTGAGGGTGGAGGTGAGGGAAATCTTGGATTCTCATTTTAAGAGTTAGACAATGTGGCCTGGATTTAGAAGGTCACGATCCATGCTGCCTCTTCATTTTTCATTCTGACCCTGGGAACTGATGAACCACAGGCCTTCAAAACCTGGATAGCCAAGCAAGCAACATTTTATATCTGCCTAATAAAGAGATGAATTCCTATCAGCTACATTTACCTGTGCGGTGATATAAGACAGAGGGGAAGAATGCGCTAAATGGTTTCATTTGGTGAATTGTCAGTGACAGACAAACCTAGTACTAGTAAACCTAGTGCATCTGTTAGAACATGATAAAAGGGCCCCAAGTGAATTTAGGCCTATCAGAAGTTTCAGCAGAACAGTTGAAATGAGGCAAAAGAACATTAATCCTGAGGCTTTGAGGGAACCTCATAATAGTTACCATAGATATGGCAGGGTTCCCTCCTCACTTCCTGTCTTCCCTGGCTTCCTTTGAGACTCAGCTCAAATTCCACCTTCTATAAGAAGGCTTTCCTAATAATCACTCCCCACCCCACCCCCCAGCCTAGTGCCTTCCTTCTGAGATGACCTTCCATTTGTAATGTTTTTATCTTGAATGTCTCATTTGTTCCATGTTGTCTTCTCCCATTAGAATGTGAGCTTCTTGAAGGCAGACTCTGTATCCCCAGTGCTCAGTGCCACATTGTGCCTAGCACATAGTAAACACTTCATGAATATTTGTTGACTGGTTGATGATAAGAAATGATGGTCAGCTTGCTTTTCCGGGTAAGTATGTGAATCCTATGAGACATCGATGTCAGGGACAGAACAACTGATTTAGAAGGCAGAAGAATCGAGGCAAAATCAGAAGACCTCGATTCTGGTCCAAGCTCACCTGTCCACATGATGTGTAATCTTGGGCAAGTTCTACCTTTGTAGAACAGAAGTGGCACTTACTGAGAGAGATATTTGAGGCCTTTAGAAGTCTATAAAAACAAAAGTTAAATCTGGAGAACTTTAACAATATGACTTCCACCCCCTTCTCTTTTTCTTTTTCTTCTTTTGTTAAGATAAATTATTCAGCCCTACTGCAGCTATTGACAGGCTCTACCAGAGTAAAATTTGCATACCCACACAGGTGACTATGTACCTTGTTTGGAATGATAAGACGGATTGAAATCTATTGAGACTCTAGTCTTTCTGAAACTCATTTGTTGTAATAAAACCAACCATCTGATTGACCATTGGGGTCTAAGTCAATATTCTAGCAATCCAGGGGTTGTGTGTTACTTTACCATCTCTATATCTAGGCTGGTCAGCTCCCAAGACTCTGGAGTGATTTTCAGTCTTGATGCTCAGAAGGCAGATGTGTCTCCTCGGCTGTTTTCAAACCAGATCCAACTCAGCTCAGCATAAATGTGAAGGAGGGAACATTAAGTTTGAAGTCTGAGGTTCTGGATTTAAACCTTGGTTTTGCATCTTACTATGTGTGGGATCTTGGGAAAATCACCCAACCTCTCTGGGCCTTGAGAGGGTTGAAAAAAGGAACTGGAAGGTTCTCTTCCAACTCTAAATCTTCAATCCAAACTCAAGCTTCAAGGACCCAAATGTACTTTTTTTTCTTGGGGACAGGGAAGCAGCATAAGGTATACAGGCGGAACATGACAGAATGCCCCCCCCCCCACCAAATGGAGATAAAATATGGGTTAAACTAATTTATTTGGGCTTCACAGGGACTAAGGCTACTTTTCAACTCATCTCCAAGAAATTTGGCAGCTTTCAAGTAATTGCCTGGATCATTGACAATACATACCATAACTATGAGCCAGGCTCATACTGAATTTATTGTTCATCCCTGTGTCTCCAGGGAAAGTGAGAGAGTCATTCCCTTTACCAAGGGAAGTTTTGAAAGAAGACAGCAGCATAAGAACCTGGGAGAGTTCTACATAGAGTTTACAATGCTTACTCAATGTAAACATAGAGTTTACAATTGTATTGTACAATGCTTACAATGCTTACAAATCTGTAGGCCCAGTACCATAAGGTTGTCAGTCCCTAATCCACAAAAAACTTGGTGATGGGCAAAGAGGAATTTCAGTTAAGCTTGAAAATGTGGCATCTAGCACAGGTATTGTCTTTCCTCAGCTGTATCAAAGATGATAAAGGAAGTAGAGAAAGGCTGGTAAATTTGTAGATTTCTTTGTGAGGCTGGCATTTTTTTTGGTTGTGACTAATGGATGGAGAGGCAGCATGGCATGGTTGATAGACAGTTGATGTCTGCCTCTAATGCATCTTGGCTGGGTGAGCCTGGACAAATCACTTAACCTCTCAGTGCTCTTGGTAACTCTTTAAGATCAAGTTGCAGGAAAGGTTTTAATCTGCCTTGGTAGAAGAAATGTCCTCATTTGAGGAGTTGTCTACACACCAATGAAATCATAGGTCTGTTCTCTAACTGTTAATTAGAATCCACCAACTCGAGACAAAACAATACATCTAAGAAAGCCAGGAAGATAAATAAAACACAGCTCATAGGAGTTCGTTCTAGTTGGACTAGGCTCTAACTGCAAAGTCTCATTTTTTGTCATTTATTGAAAAGACTTTTTAAATTGTTTTTTCTTTTTTTTAACATTTATTAAAGTTTTTTTTGAGTTCCAAATTTTCTTCCTCTCTGCTACCCCTCCCTGACTCATTGAGGAGGCAAGCAATGTCATATCAGTTATACATGTGAAGTCATGTAAAACACATTTCTAAACTAGCCATATTGGAAAAAAGCAAGGAAAAAATACTTCAATCTCACGTGCTAGAAAAAATTCTAAAAGTCACTTGTCACAAAAATCCCTGGAGCATTTCATTTCTGGAAGCTCAGATCATCTGTTGGCTAGTGACCAATCTTTTCTGAAGCAGGAAGTCAGTGTGTCAAATACACTCCTCAAGATGAAGATAAGATACCATGGCCAGAGATTCTAAAGAGAACAGAGTTCAAGAAGAATGGTTGGGTGTGGTGGTGAATGTCTATAATTCCTTCTACCTGAGAGGATAAGTAAGGCTGAGCTTAGGAGTTCTGAGCTGTGCTAAGGCTAGTTACAGATCATGTATCCACACTAAGTCCAGAACAATATGGTAAACCCTTACAGCTGGGGGTCAGGGAGGGAAGGGGGGGGGATGGGTTTTTTGGGGGAAAGGGGCACCAGACAGCCTAAGGAAGAGCAAATCAGAGGTTAAAACTTCTGAGCAGATTAGTTCTCAATGTAAGAATGGCTTTTAGCCTCAGTGAGATAGGGAAAGGAAGAAAGAATGAAAGGAAGACAAAAAAGAAGAAAGGAAAGAATTGAAAAGAGGAGAGAAAGGAAGCAAGAAAGGAAAGGAAGGGAGGGAAGAAAGAAAGAGAGAAAAAAGAAAGGAAGAAAGGAAGAGAGAAAGGAAGAATGAAAGGAAGTAAGAAAGGAGAGAAAGGAAGGCTTTTAAAAATAAAACCAATTCACTTGCATGTCATGGCATCACCTTCCTAATGTCATGGTCCTCTTCAGGAACAAAGGACAAAGAACATTGTCAGGATTTTAAGTGAGGCAGGGCTGTGCAAAGTCACTAGCCTCACTCTCTCTTCCAGAGCCATCTGGGTCCAGTGGCAAGATATAGATCAGGACTACTGGAGATGGCCCTAGATGCAGTGGGGAACCTTGGCCTTTTTAAGCTCTAAGGTCTTTAACAGGTCTCAGTTTGATTGAGGCAACACCCATTTAGTGATTTGGGCTAGGTAAGAATTAAGGCAAAAAGATGGCCTAGTTTGCCTTCACAAAAGAATCCATTTGGGAGGGGAATACGCTTAGATTTTCTGGCCAGAACAGAAGCAATTGCTTTTTACATTCACTCTGAAGCCAATTAAGGCTTGGCCTGGGACCTATTCTTGGCCAATCTATGAGAGCCAGAATGATTTGGGTTTAAGGAGTGGTGCTTAAGAAAAAAAGGTTTCCGGGATCAAAATCTACATTCCTTGGGGCAGAGCACCTGAAGGTAAGGGCAAGATACCCTATGTGGACAGAGGGGAGGGAGAGGGAGAGAAAAGAGCTATATTGCCCAGCTGGCCTGATACTACAATTACACTTGATCCCAATGAGGAGGAAAAAGGAGAGGCATGAGTGAGAATGAAGTGCCTGCACAGGGAGGTCTTTGATAAACTTGGATTTAAAAAAAAAGAAAATGTACAAAAAATGGAAGTAGAAGTACATACTTCCAACCCATTAAAATAGGGGAAGGCACATAGACAATTCAGGAAGAATTTAAGGATGTAACATAATAAGAATGCTGGGATATAATAAGAATCTAAAGTATCAGGAAGGCTCCAACCCAGTATGAGCCGACGCTTAGGAGGGAAGGAGGAGCATTTAAGGATATGTTGGGGCCAAAAAACCAAAACCAAAACCCAGCCACAAAATAAACCATGTAAGGCATGGGCTTACTTATTAGTAGAGATGATGCAGTGTAAACACAATGGAAAGAAGAGTAGAGAACTACTCAATTGCTGTTTTACTTTGGTCTCCTCTAAGGAAAATAATCTGCCAGGAAAGGATAAAACAAATATTTCTAAGAGGAAGCTGACAATGATAGTGTAGATGCCTCTTATTATTCCTCCATCTCCCACCTCCATGCCTTTACCCAGCCTGCCCTCCATGCCTACAAGTAACTTTTTCTCCTATCCCATCCTCTTAAAACCTCTGGTTTCTTTCAGAAACTAGGTCATGCATTGCTTCCTAAATGAGGCCTTTCTTGGTCCTCCCAGCTGCTACTACCTTGGTATTTCTTTTGTATCTTTTTAAAAGATACAGATTTCTTTTGTGTATCACACACACACACACACACACGTTTTCTTTCCCCATAGAATATGAAGACTACAAATATTTTATTTTTCTCTTGTATTCCCAGTGTCTAACATGGTATTGAGCACATAGGAAAACTAGAGCAATTCTTGCTGACTGATTGATTGGTAACAATCTCTAGTCACTTTAATGAAGCGTTGGAGCAATTATAACTAAAGATTCTAAAAGAACTAAGTGGTATCATTTCTGGTCTGCCATTGGTGATTTTTGACGAATCATGGGAACAGCAACAGTGCTAGAATCTAGATTCAAAGCGGGCAAATGTTGCTCATGTTTTCTTTTTGGTTCTGATTTTTTTTAAGGAGAGGAAGCTACATTCCATAAACTACAGATGTTAACTTGATACTCAGAAAAATTTGAAAATAATTTTTAAAATGGCATATGCCTATTTACTTAGAAAGGAGAGTGGCAATCACTGTGAACTAGCATTGGTTTATTAAGAACAAGTTATGATAAGATGACCTCATTTCCTTTTTTGATTGCATCACTATATAAGTGCAAATCTATATTTTAGTGAGGCATTTGACAGTACCTCTATGTTACCCTCACAGACAAGATGGTGATACGGATTGTATTGATGGTAGAGGTTAGGTAGATTTAAAAATGGCTGAAAGGGCCAGAGCTAAAGAATGTCGATTAATGGAACAATTCCAACTTGGAGGAATGTCTCTAGTGAGCACTATCCCTGCTCAGTTTTGTTTAACAATGACATGAGACATGCCTTATTAAATTTGTGGATTGTACAAATTTGCAAGGGTAGATAAAAATGTTGAATAATAGACAGCATCAAGAAAAAAAAAGGTCAGCAAGTTAGGATGGGCTAAATCTTAAACTATGAAATGTAATCTGTGCTTAAGCTAAAAAATCACCTTCACGTTTACAGGTTTGGGGAGATATGTTTAGGTGGTAATTCATGTGGAAAAGACTCAAAGGTTTTAAATGAATCAAAGACTTTATATGAATCACTAGTATGATGTGGCTTCCAAAAAAAGCTCATGTGGTGAGTACTTAATTAAAGTTTTTTGATTGACAGAATCATAGGCTACACATACAGTTACGCACATAATGTAAGGGTGGGGAACATGTGGCCTTGAGCTTTGTTCTGTGAAGTTTGGATTTAGTGAAAGGGCCACATTTGAGGGCCTAAAGGGCCACATGTGGCCTTGAGATTTGTTCTGTGAAGTTTGTATTTAGTCAAAGGGCTGCACTTGAGGACCTAGAGGGCCACACGTGGCCTTGAGGCTGCAGGTTCCCCACCCTTGGTCTAGAAGAAGGCAGGTGGTAGTCTCACTGCATGTACTCTGTGCAAAAGAGTAGCATATCAGACCTGTTCTTTTAGAGTAGGGATCCTGAATGTAGCTGTCCTCATATTTGAAGGGTACCTGGAAAAGGAGCTAGTTAGAACTATTCTGTGTCATTCCAGAGGACAGAATGAGAATGAATGGATCAAAGTTAAGAGAGAAGCAGATTTCAGTTCAATAAAAGGAAAATCTTGCTGACAATTCCAGCGGTGGAATAGGCTGCCTCATTAGGCGATGGGTTTTACATCATTAGGAATATTTCAGCAGTGGAAGGATGACTATTTAATGATGATGTTATAGGGAAGGTCTTGCTTGGCATCAGAGGCTGGATTACGAGACCTTCAAGATTTTATGACTCTAAAATGAAAGTATGATGATGAGCCAAAGGAAAACTGGATGGAGGATGCTACAGGGCAGGGGGAATTTTATAATAATGGAAAAGGATTGAATTAAAAATCTTAAAAGCTTTTGGCATAAGTTCCTTTTGGTCAACACTAATATTTATACAAGGCTATGCATTCTAAACAGAAGACAAGCTACTTCTCTCCTCTCCCTCCCCAATGGCATTGTTTAGAATAGGCCCCCAATATGAGATGAAATACTAGAAAAATGCAAGGTAACGGGTGAGTCCTCCAGTTTGTGCCTGACTTGCACGCACAAACACATATGCAGAATCTCATTCTGAACTGAAGCTCTTGATGTTTCCAGTCATACACAAAATGGTGATTGCCAAAGTCAAAGAAGAGTGAACTGATTCCAGCTAGAAACATTTTATTCAGAGACCACTTTTTTCCCTTCTTGGAAAAACCCAAATCATTCACTGGCAAAAAGCAAATCATAGACTTCATTCATTAAATTCCAAAAGGTTTATTGCAGAGACGTTTGCAATGTGAAAGCCAACTGTTTCACACAAGTTTTAACACAGTAGCACTGGGGTCCAGTCATCTACTCACATGACATCATGAAACCAGAATTTTCAATGTCAAATTACCCTTCAGCCCTTAACCATACAGAACCTCTTCCCAGACCAGGTCTCATTTTTCTATTGAGGTTTTAGACAGCTTAAGGAAAAGCCCGATGTCTGAGAATATAAATAGATAAGTGAAAATGTCTTTCAATCCAAAAACATGGATGACACATTTGTGTAAACTACTGACTAATAACAGTGTTGATTAATTATTTTTTCGTATAGATACCAATTATTTTCCCTCTGTGGAAAAAGAATATCAAAAGACAGGCATTATTATGAGTTAGTGTTTTCCCTTTGACATTTCTTTTTCCTACAAAGCAGTTATATTTAAGCCCTTTTTTTTTGTAATGGTGGAGTAGAGGAGGTATGTGGTTGAAGTCTAAGTTGCAACCATTTCTAAATCAGCAACAAATGTTCACTGTAGATGTCTTTTTATTGTTACAGAATGAGTAGAAGGGACCTCAGAGGTCATCCTGGCCCCTCATACTGAGGGTGGAAACTGGGATCCACAGAGGTGACCGGTCCAGGTTCACCCAGGTAGTAAATGGCGGATATCCCAGGTCTGCCTGGCTGCCCATTCTGGGCTCCTTCCACTATAACATACAATATCTACTATTTATTTTTTTGAACAATCTTGTAAGCACATTATCTGTCACTCTCAATATGGGCCTTCTGATCAATATGACAACTCATGTTATTTGCAAAGCAAATAACAATCATGTAAGGTCATTGGCATAATCTCACTCCTTTTCTGTAGACATCATGTTTTTGGAAGGCCTGACATTAGGGGACATTAGATCATCTCTGAAATGGGATGGTAGCAAAAAGACCTTCCTGAAATAGGCCCCTCAGTGACTGTGCTTGCCACTGCCTGCTGCCTTGCTGTATAGGTAGCCATTTCTCATATGGTAATCTGCCTGTCCTGCCAACATGGATGAGACTTCTATCTCTTTTCATGACTTTGCAGCTGGAGCTTGAAACTGAATTTACTCCTTCAAATAAAGCTTTATAGTTCTGGCAGAGAGGAAAGAATGACTGAGCTGGGTAGGGATCATTAGGTCAATTTTTCATTTTGTCTTCTTCTTCCTAGCACCTGGAACAATACCTTATACATTGTAGGTGCTTAATAAGTACTTACTGAGTGGAACTGAGTGAGGTCACTGGTTATTTAGAGGTTCCAAACCCAGTCTCCTATCTTGAGCTATGTTGCACATGGAAAGAATTGCTTTCTTTTACAGGTTGGCCGTTTGGTGATTGCTGCTGTTTTTGTGGACCTTATTTCTTTCCCTTGGACTTTAGGCCCTCACGTATCCCCAAACAGACCCTAACAATCTACTCTTGTTCATAGCCCGAGTCTAAGAAAAAGCGCTGATACAAGTTTTCTTTAAAGGTCTGCGCCAGTCATGAGCACGAATCTATTACACTATGACGACAGTCCTGGGTGATCCTGACTCCTCAATGAAAAGAAGGCTACATCTATATACTCCTGATCTTTTATGACACTGCTGCTCCAAGCACACCTGAGTGATCCTGACTCCTCAATGAAAAGAAGGCTACATCTATACACTCCTGATCTTTTATAACACTGCTGCTCCAAGCACATGAGGTATGTATAAAACCACCTTAAGTCTTGTTGACAGCTGTATTATGCCTACTAGCAGCCTGGGAGCTGTACATTGAATAGACTCAGTACAGCAAATACCCCATAGACCTGTACCTGGGCTCATTTCCCACCCTTCTCTAACCTCTACCCAACAGGCCTCCTCCCTCCTTTCCCTTGAGCTAGGGCTGCCGTGTTATCAGTCACCAGAGCTGCACCCTCCCATAAATCAGCTTATTCTTTTCATTGCATCAGAAACACTGTCTGCCTAATCGTAGGCTGCACAGGAGGAAGAGTCAAAATATTTTTGTTTTAGATCCCTTCAAAAGGCTTTGAAAAATGAAGTACGACCACAAAGTCACTTGACAATTTTATGATTAGAACCAACAAATGGAAAACAGACAGTTTTGAATGTTGTTAACACAATCAGGCATTTTGTGCCAACCAGCTCAACCACCCCATTTCCCAGATGTATTTCTAGATCTGCCAAATGTGACTACAGATGAAATCACTTTTGCACATCAGATATGAGCTCGTTGTTAAGTGTGGCAGCAGAGAGCACCTCCAGTGGGAAGCCACTGGGTCCACGCAGGGGACTTCTCTGGTTTCATTCAAATGCTTAAAGGCCGGGTTCCTGAAGAACATTATTCCTCATAGATGTGCAACATATCAGAATGCTTTTAAAAATGCTTTTATGAAAACCGAAGTAAGAATATCTTGTCTTTGGGGAAGAGGTGACCATTTGCTAGGGAAGACATTGAGACACCAAGTTTGGGAGTCACACGGAAGACTTGGCTTAACCAACTTAGTTATGGGATCAGAGATTTAGAGCTGGCAGAAATCTTGGAGGTCATCTAGTCCAACCCCTTCATTTTGCAGATAAGGAAAACTGAGGCCCAGAGAGGTTGAATGACTTCTCAAGGTCATATAGATAGAAAATGACAGTGGAGATTCAAACCCAGATTTGTGACCCCCCCTGCTTTGTTTATGATTACTACCAACGAAGGAGCCATGGAAAATGCCACTGTCATGATATCAAATTGCTAGAATTCAAGGCAAGAGGTTTCTGGAGCGGGTGGTAAGGGTGGAAGGGGTGGAATTAGGTAACCAGACTGTAACTAACCTTCAATTCACTTGAAGAAAACTATTTAAATCCCTTGACCAAAACTATGGATGTGGAGGATGAAGGTGGTGAAATAATTCCCAAAGCCTTGGAGACTTGAACTGATATTTTCCTGTTTGGATCAGGATAAACAGTCTTACAATTTGGCTTTCTCCCTATTTATGTAACAGTCACAACTGCTCCCCAAATATCTGCTGTGCTGGCTTTAAAGAATTAAGGGTTTTTTTTATTGGTAATGTTTAAGTCCATTTCCCTCATCCCATTGCCTAACATTCTTCCACCTTCAGTTTCTCCTCATCCAAAACCAAGGAAAAGAAATGCAGTTGGCACATGAACGAATGGCTGCCATCGATTATGTGAGGTTCATCTTGAAGTCCTATGTCTTCTTTTCATCAAGAACACATTTTTAGAGTCATGCTCTCTTCCCTGGCAGAAAATCTTTTTTACTCCCTGGAACATCTGAACCACTAACATCACAGGGTGTCAGTGTTAATGAATTCACAAGTGACCCCTTCAAGTTCACAATCCAAGACTGGGGAAGATGGAATAATCTTTGTGACTGAACTTAAGCCATGTGGACTATGTGGGCAAAGTCCCCCAAACTTCATGGTCAGCATGGCATGGAATTCCCTATGGTAGCCTTTCCCCCTGAAAGTAATAAAGAGAGCCCTCATCAAAGCTATCAAACTCATTTAAAAAAATACAAAAGTTTTTTCCCCCTTATGGTTACTATTTACTTGTGACAATATTTGTTAAAAATATTACCTCTGTCTTTGAGAAGAGATCATCCTCTTTGTATAATATGGAAAAATAAACTCTACAGAACACACAATCAACATTCCCCATCGCTGCCCAGGTACTTTTGGCTGTTGGCATCTCCAACAACCATGAGCAATATAACTTGAGCATTTTTTTCCCAGAAGGTCAAAACCTTGTAGATATACAAACTAGTCCTTGAAGAGAGGAAAACAAGAAAGGAAAAGGTTCCTGTACCTGTTGTAAGGGGGAGAAATAAGGAAGTGGGATGCTTTATTTAGTGGCAAAAAATAAACGCAGTGTGATGGTTTGGTGCTCTGCTAAAAAGGAGGGGGATATATGCCTCTTCTCATTTGCCCTGGTAATACCTAGGAAAGAACAAATGGGAAGGGCAGGGAGGCAATTTAGCCTAACATCAGTATTGCAACAAAAGTGCTTAACTTGCCTACCGGCGAGATCTTTGTAAAAAAAACAAAAACAAAAACTGGGCTAGATGAATGGTAGAAGACAAAGATACATAAAAACAGTAAAATGTTTATTTCCTTAGAAAAAAAAAGGGATTCGAAATGATTGTGATCACACTTCCATTTGTGTCTGAGCAAAGCCAAAACTGCAAGCTTAGTCCTTGATTAAGATACCTAGTAAGTGAGGCAAACTGCTGCTCCGGCATCACTTCCAGTATTCATGGGACAACATGCTTTTAATAGATAGTAGCTTCTCCATTTCTTCTTAGCGGAGAAACAAGGCTTGCCATAGCAACCATCCCAATCTCCCAAGCTCAAAATCGCCAGTAAGAAGCAATAGTCTGGTCCATCTCTGGACTGACAAACAGCTTTAAAGACAGGAAGGGAGGGGGAAAGGTATCAGAGAAGCTGGAACATTCTAGAAATGGAAGTTTGGTATTTGAGTTCATCACTATTTCATCTGATAGAAAATCAGCTGGGCAGCATCTGTAAGAACAACCGTGTCTGTGAAGGTGAAATTTTAGAATTTTGCTGCATACCTGGACACAAGAGGAGTGAAAAGTTGCAACAAGTTTTAACTAGCAGCAACAAAGTTTTAGAACAGTTCTTAGCAATATTCCTTTGCGAGTTCATTAAGAAACATTGTAAGTGAATGGGGCATACAATATGGAGACGGTCTTCTTTTATTATGTAGCGCTGTTTTTGTGTGTGTGTTGTAGACGACCTTCCCAAAGATCTCAACTGGGTTGTAATCTATTTACACAGTAGTAATTCCTGTTTTGACTGGTAGAATTGGCACTATGTGATATCTTCTTCTTCTGAACAGTAATCGCGACCCTTTGGAGAAAAGGAAAGAAAAAGGATATCACATGAATAAGAAATTCAATGTAGGCATTAAAAAAATCAGTCAACAAGCATAAGTGCTCACCATATGCCAGGCATTGTGCTAGGTATTGGGCATGCAAAGACAAGGAGGGAAACAGTAATTGCCATCAGGCAGTCAATCAATTCATTGACAAGTGTTTATTGAGTACTCACCATCTGCCAGGCACTGTGCTTGGGATGGGGGAATACAAACCCAAAGGATGAAACAGGATATATGCTCAAGGGGCTTACACTGGGTAGAACTTCTCATGCCCTACTCGTCTTTGATGGTGATATCAGGGTTTACTGAGTATCTAACAACGCACAATAGAGCCTCAGTAAATATGCCCTGATTGGTTAATTCCAAAGTTCTAAGATATAGCCTTAAGATAGTGGAGTCTGCCTAAGTAATTGCTGGGTGGTCTGAGTATGAATGCGACTATTTCTGGTACCTTAAGTTTCCCTTAGAAATTCCAAAAGGGACCAGACATTTAAAAAACTTACATATTATCAGAAAGAATATTTCTGTCCAAAACGTGAGCAGAAGTTGCTACTGAAAAGAAGGATGGTGACACCTCAAAGCTTTCATTGCTATCCTGAAATTCAGTTTGATACAGGTTTGCTCAGAAGAAGCCCTGGTTCTAATGAATCCTACATTCTACTATATGGATGGGAGCAGACAAAGAAGGGGGAGGTTAATAATAGAATCATGGTATCCTGGACACTGAAGTGACCTAAGAGATTATCTTCTTCAACCCCTTATCTTAGAGAGGAAGCAAATAGGTGGATAGGTTACTTATTCAAAGTAACTAAATAAACTGGAAGTAACTGGAAGTCTATTACAGAACTGAAATTCAAATCTAAGTCTCTGGGTTCCAAATCTATGTTACTGAATTCTACAGATAAGAGCATTCCTTGAAGCACCAAAACTGATTTAAAAAATTAAACATTTTGGATGAAAGTATTTCTAAAGTGTATTGTACACTTTCCTGATTTATTCCAGAGAACACAAAGTCTTTTCTAAGTAATTCAGTTACTCTTATGAACATCAATTACTGTAGAGGGGCTAATGAGCTAATGTATTTTAAAATTAAATGGTTACAGAGTAGAATAGTTTTTGACTTCATGAGGTTTTTTTTAATAATTATTTGTTTTCCTCCCTTGATCTTACCTGTCACTTCTTTCCTCCCTCTGTATGTCTGACTCTTGTCAATGTTCCTCTTTATTTTTATAATTGACTGCTTATGATTGTGATCTGCTAGAGAGACCAGACAATCAATGAACATTTATTAAGGGCCTATCTTGTGCAAACTAAGAGTGCTACAGAATCCAAAAGAAACCTGAGAAGCTTATATTTTGCTGAAGGGGACAAAATATCAAAATTCATCCCCTACTCTGTGCTAGGAGCTGAGGAGACAAAGGAAAAGGGAAATAATCCTTGCCCTTAAGAATCTTACATTCCCACAAAGGAGACAATACGTACCAATACAGGTATAGGCCGGGGGTTCTTAACCTTTTCTGTGCATGGGCTCCTTCGGCAGTCTGGTAAAACCTACAGAACTCTTCTTAGAATTATGTTTTTAACTGAATAAAACATGTAGGATTCCAAAGGAAAGTAAAGATTTGTAAAAATAAGGATGTATTATTCCCCTATCCAAATTCACAGAACCCTTGAAATCTATCCATAGGAATGGGGTGGGAGTGTCTGGAGATGCTAGGTTAGCCTGTGATATTTATTATTTAATTAACTCATTGAATGAGTTCGATTTGTAGAGTACTTTGCAAAACTTAAAGCGTTAGAAAAACGCAAGCTATTACTATCAATAGAAGTATTAGTATAGGGAATTCCTGGGGGAAGGAACTTCAATTACCAATGCTGACCAGCAGCTTCTTTTCAGTTACTTGTGACTTGCCCAGTCACATGGTTAGTACATGTCACAGACGGGACTTTAACTCAAGTCTTCCTGGTTTCTAGGCTGCCTCTCTCTATGCTATACTATGCTGCCTCTTTTTATGGAGAGGTTCTTAACCCAGGAGCCACAGGATCCACTGATAGATTTCAAGCAGGGTCTGTTAACTTGGGTGGGAATAATATAACTGGTTTCCTTTGTAAGCCTATGTATCTTATTTTATGCGTATGACTGTGAGAGGGTTCCACAGGCTTTACCAGACTGCCAAAGAGGTTATGACATAAGAAAGGTGAAGAACTCCTGCTTTAGAGTGACAAACGAAATGAATACAAAGTCATTTGAAGGGGGGAGGGATGGCATAGCATCTTGTGGGGAGAGAATAAAGAAAAGCTTCGTGACAAGGGTTGCATTTGAACCAAGTCTGGGGGAAGCTAGGAATTCTAAGAGGCAGAGATGTGGAGGTGGTGCACTCTAGGCATAAGAGATTTCCATTACAAAGGTAAGAAGATGAGAGACAAGAGTGTTGTGTATGAGGCACAGTAAAAAGGCCAGTTCGGCTGGACATAAAGTGTGAGAAGGGAGTAATGCATAATAAGACTGCAAAGGTAGGTTGGGGCTCAGCTGTGAAGGCCTTAAATGGCAAATGGAGAAGTTTGTTTTTGATCCTAGAGTTACTAGGGACCCACTGGAGTTTGTTAAGTAGGGGAGTGGCATGGGAGGCCACACTAACAACCAGAGAGAAGAGAGAAAGCTTCATGGTAGAGGTAGCATTTGATCTGAGTCTTGAAAAAAGAAAAATTCTGACAGAGACGAGGGTGCATATTTTAGGCACTGGGAATCAGCTTCTGCAAATGCATGGAGGTGAAAGACAGAATGCCAATTCTGCAGTCAACTTTGGCTAGAACACAGTGTGTATGAAGGGGAATGTTATTTTAAAAGGCTGGCAAAATCCTAGAATATTATGAAATGGATGGTTAGGGAAAATCCTATTGATCAAAAGGAGCCAGCACGGCTTCATTAAGAATGGGTTACGCCAGACTAATGTCATTTCCCTTTTCTAACAGGGCTATTAGACAGGTAGGGAGATCAGGGGAATGCTGCACATGTTGTCTCCCTCAATTTAGTAACCGATGTGACAAAGTCTCTCATCCTATTCTCATCGAAAAGATTGTTGTTTGTCTTTCGTTCTTGAAGGGAACCATGGCATCAAGGAAACGATGATATAACTTGCAGTTGACTTTTATTTGAGTGAGGGAGGGCTGTGCAAGGTCACCAGCCTCACTTTCTCCTCCAGAGCCATCTGGGTCCAGTGACCAGATATTCATCAGGACAACTAGAAATGGCTCAGGATGCAATGGTAGACCCTGGCCCTTTTAGGTTCAGGCCTTTGAAAAGATGGAGAGGTGTGGGCTTCAAAGAAATTAGTTCAGAACAGGTTGAATGGTGGCAGTCTTTGGTGGCATATCCCAAAGGATCTGTCCTTGCCCTTGAGCACTCTAATATCTTTTCCAATGACTAGGGTATAGACGGCATGTTCATCAAATTTGCTAATGACATAAAGCTGGGAGGAAAGGCTAACACATTGGATAGTAAAGTCAGGATCTAAAACTGTCTTGATAGGCTAGAGTACTGGGGAGAACTTAATAAGATAAAATGTAATAGAGGCAAATGTAAAGTTGGGTTCAAGCAATCAATGTCACCAACACAAGGCTAGTTTAGCTGAAAAATATCTGGAAGCTTTGGTGGCCTACAAGTTTGTAATGGGTCAATAATGTGATATGGCAATATGAGGCTTCACTGATAAAGGCAGACTGTCTAATGTAAGGGAGTTTATAGCCCTGCTATACTCTGTCTAGGACAGAACACATCTGCAGTACTATGTTCAGGGTCATGCCATATTTTAAGAGGGACATTAACAAACTGGAGAGCATCCAGAGAAGAGCCACCAAGACATGAAAGGTCATTGGGATCATGCCATAGAAGAACCTAGTAACAATCAGAGCTATCCCAAAGTAGAATGGGTGTCTCAAAAGGCTATGGGGGTTCTGCTTCTTTAGAGGTCCTCAAGTGGACGTTGTATGACTACTTTTCAGGTATGGTGTAGAAGGGATTTTTATTTAGACACAAACTGACCAGACTGTTCCTTCTATCAGGGTTGGATATGTAGCTAGAAGATCTGGGTTCAAATCTGGGCTCTGCCACATATTACCTGCATGACTTTGGGCAAGTCATTCTCTCCCCCTCCACCCCTGGGTCTTAGTTCCCTCACCTGTGGAAACAAGGAGCCTTTTCCAGCTCTAAATTTATGATCTTATCTGTGATTCTGAGAATAGAACTACAGAGCTGTCTCTGGATACAGTTAGAGAGTATGGGGAGGAGTCATCTGGGAAGGGTTTCGTTGATGAGGTGAACTTTGAAAATTTGAATGAAAGGAAGATCTTGGCTTGCCAGAAAGAAGGGAAGGCATCTTAAGAGAAGGGATATGCTATGTATTTTCTATTTCAGTTCCAAAGCATCTTGGGCAGAAGTGGTGCCCTTTTAAACAACTTTCACAAGACTTTTGTTGTTATTCAGTTGTATCTGACTTTGCATGACCCCATTTGGGATTTTCTCGGCAAAGATGCTGGAGTGGTTTGCCTTTTCTTCTCCAGCTCACTTGACAGATGAGGAAACTGAGGCAAACAGCGTTGAGTGACATTCCCAGGGTCACACTGCTAGTAGGTGTCTGAGGCTAGACTTGAACTCAGGTGTTCCTGACTCCAGTCCCGGTGCTCTAGCCACAGCATCACCTAGCTGCTGTCACAAGACTTTAGTTAGAGATGATCACTGGGCAGACAACAAATACATTTTCTCCCGCTAACCCTATGAGTATGTGGCTCAGAACATATTTAAAGATAATCTTCTAATCACAACAAAAGTCCTACCACTCCATCTCTTATTAGTCAAAGCTGACTAAGTCTTGGCATGCCAGAATGATGCTTCAGATGCGGGGCTGTCTAGGAAGCAGTCTACGGTTTTAACATATACAGACACATAAAACTGGGGACCAGACCAAGCAGTAACTCAGCTTAATAACTGAATCCTAGCTGTAAGTAGAAAAGCTAGATAGGGGGATGAGTTACAGGTGTAATTATCAATTACAAATGAAAAATGCTTTATCTTTTGAAAATTAGACCTCTCATTTAAACCAAGAAAATCATAATTTGGAATTTCTGATCACAGCAGCTTCTAAGAAATTATTATTAGTATTTTGGTCTAGAACTGTCATTACTAGATTTGGAAATTCCTTCTGCCAATGAAAAGTTGGTTATTTCCTCTGCAATTTATGGGCTTATATGACTGTCTGGGGGCACCGAGGGTTTAAGTGACTTAACTATGGTCACTTAGTGTCAGAGGCAGAATTTGAACCAAGGTCTTCCCGGCTTCAAGGCCAGCCCTGGTATTCATCAGACCATGCTCCTTCACAAAAAAACTGTTACCTTAATTAAAATTGTGGCATTATGATGACTACAAAAAGCAATGTAAATGCAAAGCAAATAGAGTGCTAGGCTTGGAACCAGTAAGACTCGGGTTCAGATCCTACTGCTGACATTTACTACCTATATGACTACTCTGTGCCTCAAATAGCACCCTAGGATTTACCTGCTAAGTCACAGACGGTAACAATGAATCTGAAATGCTCCCTTATCAGAAGCTCCTCACACTGATTAAACACCATATCCTCAATGTATTCCTATCCTAATAACTGCTATCAATCTGCACAACTGAAGACCAGTTTTAGGCGATATGGGCTTGTGACAATGGAGACCTTGGAAGAAAATGATGAAATGGAATAGCAGGGCCAGGGATGGTTCTGTAGTTTTCCTGAGCAGTATGACAAACATATGAAACACCAACAAGGTTTTTGGAAGGAATGATTCAGCCACCTAGAGGGCGGACAGGCAGGCTCCCATAACAGCTCTAGCACAAAGAGTAACCCTGGCCTCGCCGAGCGGCAGTGTTCATTCATACTGGCTTTTTTTGTGGCATTACAGTGAGTTTGTATCTGCAATGACGGCTTCATCCCTCATTAAAATAATAAAACCCCAAAACTGTGATGAAAAAGAGAACCTTAAACCCACCAGCTGTCAGAAGGCAGAAGGTGGGAGAAAAGCTAGTTTTGAAGATAGACAGCGATTTCCCTAGCTTAATTCCCTAGCAATTTCTCTCTCCTCCCCACCCACTTTAAAGGAGAATACAAAATAGAACTCTTTGTAAAAAATGTTTTAGGCATTCAGAATAAGTGACCATGGGGCACAATCACCTCCTTGTGCAAAGCACACACTGGTTAACTTCACCAAATTCAAAGGCGACTTTCTGCAAGGAAAGTCTTCACAAAGCCCCGGCAAGCTTGAAGAATGGAACCTCCTAATAAGTTGGACAAGGAAGGGTTGTTTAAGGAGCTGTTAGTGCATTTGGTTGTGATGCAGCGGAAGGCGCATTTGCGTTTGGAGTCAGAAGACTCGGCCAGAGACCCAGCTCTACTACTTATGAATTTGGTGACAATGGGCAAGCCCTTTACCTTTCCTGAGCTCCAGTTCAATTACCTTCCTCACAGGGTTATTGTGAAGATCTTTCAAAATATTGAGAAGTAACTATATTTCAATATAACTAGTCTCCTATATAATCCTACACATCTTATTTTATGAATTAAATGTCTTGGGGTCTATAGGCATCCTCAGACTGTCAGGGATCTACAACCCCCCAAAGGTTAAGAACTCCTAAACTAGTCAACCCTCCTTCCTTTACAGCTGAAGAAAGTGAGGCAGGGAAGGAAAATGGCTTGCCCAGTGTCACACAGCTAGCAGTTTGCTCTGATTCCAAGTCTTTCTACAAATCTACGTGAACTGTGAACTGCTGCACAGCCCTACCCTAAGCGGAGTGGATAGTGTCAGTGGCAGACAGTATAATGACCACCCACTTTCCATTTCCACTAAAAACATACCTGTGAGATCGCAGGATTTCTGGGACGCAATCTACAATCAGATTTAATCAGGCACAATTACTGCAGTAGTGATATGGTGCAGGGCTTCAATGGGCAATCTCCCTCTCTTTCAACACAAATAACAGCCTCTCTGCCAGCCCTCTGTGTGTGCTCCTATTCTCAGAAACAACAATGAATCTGAAGCTCTACAAGAATCTACTGCATTTAAACTCTTTCCTCACCCAGAGAAACTAGACCAAGTTCATTTCATTCCTTCCCTTGGCATCTGTGATCAGGAACTGGAATAAACAAGCAGTAGGAAGAGAAAGGGAAAAAAAATGGTCTGTGAAGCTGCAGGGTTGGCACTGTGTGATGGGAAGCAGCTGGCATTTTCAGGCCTTAAGGCACAAAATTCAAAGCCAAAGGAAGCAGCAGGATACAGTGCAAGAGTGCCGGCTTGAGAGTCAGAAGACTTGGGCTCTGGTTTAGGATTTATCACTGTCTGACCTTGGATAAGTCATTGAACCATGCTGGGGCTCATTTTTCCCATCTGGAAAATGGGGGTGGGTATTGGACTGTATGATCTCTAAGATGCATTAGGCATATGACATTCTGTGACTATTTGATATAAACTATGTCTACTAGTTAGGCTTTGTTTTTTCTGTCTTATTGTAAATTACAGTAGTAATAAAATTAAATGGCAGCATAGGGCAGAGCTGACCTTGTTGTGAGGAGCACCTAGATTCCAGTCTCTGACACTTGGGCCAAGACTGCACCCCTCCTGAACCCCTAGCTCTCTAAGCCTCTGAAGTTGCAAGGCAGGGGGAAGATGGGGTGTTTCCCAGATCAGTGAAATCACAGGTCAAAACCCAAAACAAACCTTTTTCTGTAAACCTAGTAAGATCATAGTGGCTTTTTAAAAGGAGCAGACCCCACCTCAAAGCTGGATGTAGCAGATCAATCTCTACCTAGGGAACACTTTTCAACTGCTTTTTACTTAATAGTCCAAACAACACATTTATAACAACAGTTCTGAGAAAATGTGGGGGAAAAAAGGGAGAAATAATTAGGTGCTGTATTAAAGTCTCCTCCCTCTGCTTACTTCATTAGGAAAATCAATAGAGGCATTAATGGCAATCAACTACTCTAATGAGTTTTATTCTAATTAGGCTCAGGCATTATTATTTCAGTTGGAAGAGATCTCATTTGTAATGAGACTCAGGAGTGTGACAGCCACTGACTGTTTCTTGGGCTACAGAGTAATAATGATTATGATGAAGGCCAATAGAAACTCATGAGACCACCTACTAAGGCATGGAGCGGATGCATTCCAAGTTGGTGGAGGGAGTGTGTGCCTATCAATGAATGAATGAATCCCTGAAACACAAAGAAAAAAGTAATAACAGCAGTGACAGAAGGACTTTTCATTCCCAAGACCCAGAATAAGGATCAACTAACCAGATGTAGTGTTAAAAAAGGAGTGGGGGAAGGATTTTCAACGTTTCCCCCTACAATGACACAAGTAATGATGGTTTAGTCCTAATGGAGAAGGGGTAGAGGAGAAGGAGTAAAGATCTCATGGCTAAAGGCCATGATGGTGAAATTCATTAGGACAAGAAATGTATAATTTTTGAGACTGCTTAGATGATGGTATTCAGAGACTAGAAGTGTTCAGGTTAGTTCCTTCAGGTCAAGAACTGTTTCATTGTTTTTTTATCTTTGTATGCCCAACACTGAACGTGGTGCCTGGTACATGATAAATGCTTATTGACTGCTTTTCTTTCTCAGGAGCTACGAGGGGAGATAAATTTCCATTTTTTGAGAGGATGCAATTCTCCATCTTTGGCCAGGCTCAGAACTCTCTTTGAAAAGGAGTATCTGTTAAGATTTCTAGACTGTATCATGGCTTGGCTAAATTAAAGGGAATGGGGAGGAGCATATTTTAGCTTTAACAAGGATTGAATTAGTTCCCTTCTTTGGAGTCCTCCTGCTTATGTCTTCCCAAGAGAGCCAAAGTAAATGAGGTTCCAATACTATGCAGCTGGGCAGCAACTTTTGAATGAAATAGATAGTAGGTTAAAGTCTTTGCTGGAAAGAATGTTGGATTTCAAGCCTGAGCACCCCAATCTGAATTTTGCCTCTGCCACTTATTACTTATGTGATATTAGACAAAGCACTTAACCTTGTTGGCCTTCATTTTCCACATGTGTAAAATCAGGGGGGTTAGACCAGAAGGCCTCAAAGGTCCCTGCCAATGCTAAGCCCCTGATGCCATGGTGAGTGTGGTTATTTTCTAACAGTTTAGTTAGAATTATGGCTTTATCAGGCCTGGAATTATAATCTAGCTGCCGCTTAACAGAGAAGCACTTTCTACATAAGGTTTTTAGAATAATCTGGTTTGAATTAACTCCATCATATACTAGAATTTATATCAACCTATTTTGTAAGTATATGTTTGAAACACTTTTTAAACTCCTATTTTGGAACTTGGTCTACTAACTGATAATTAATCTATACTTACAGTATTGTTAATCAAGGCTGCTCCTGAGATTAATTAATTTGTTTTTCTTGAGGTTCATTTTAATGAGACTTCACTTAAATATCAAAGGAGGAAGAAGCAAAAGAAAAGTATACTACACACTATAATTGCTTCGGTCTCATGCCCTACTCTGGATGGGTCTTGGGTTCTGAGAGCCCTTCAACTGCAATATGGGATATATTTCTTGCTTGAATGAATTCCTGCCTATGAAATTATGCCTTGTCTCCAAAACCTTCTGGAAAGAAGGCTATTGCCAAATGTGCACTCAATACTAAATGGTAGCCTTGTGAGGTTAACACTTTCTAAGAGTAATAAGAGTTGGCTTTAAGAAGTAATTTCATAGTTTCACTCATGACAGGGTCTAGCACTGGTAAAACCCACCTTCTCCTGCCTCTGGGCATTTTCTCTTGCAGTGTCCCATGCCTGGAATGCAGTCCCTCCTCATCTCCACCTCAGCGCTCCCCTTGCTTCCTTCAAGTCTGGGTTAAAATCTCCCCTTCTACAGGAAGCCTTCCCAATCCTCTCAGTGTTCCTGCCAGGATATATTTCCAATATATCCTCTATGTAGCTTGTGTGTATATACTTGTTTGCATATTGTTTCCCCCATTAGACTGAGAGTTCCTTGAGAGCAGGAACTATCTCTGAACTTAAAAAAAATGCCAGCACTTAGTACAGTGCCTGGCACATAGCAGAGGTTTAACAAATGTTTATGGACTGGTGACATCACTGACAGGTGAGTTAGCTCCCAAGTATCTGTAGAAAGCCCAGGAAAGCACTACGAAACTTGGGGGTCATAGTTCTAGAACAAGAAAGGACCTGAGAAATCATCTAACACAACTTTCTCATTTTGTAGACGAGGAAAACCAGGCCAAGAGAGATTGGAATGTAAACTCTTTGTGACTAGGGATTATTTCATTCCTGAGATCTACTAGGCTATGTGGTTGGAACACAGTAGGAGCTTAATAAATGCTTGTTGGTTAAGTGTCTCAACAAGGTCACTTTAAGTGGCTGTGCTGGGATTCTAACTTAGATCCTGAAAGCCGAATGGTCTTTCCACAGCCCCACAAAAAGAGATATAGTTCTAGTACTTGGTGAGCTCACTGGGAAAACAAATCATGTGCCTATGAAACCAAAGAAAAGAACTCTAAAACATTAAAAAATGCAAAATATACCACAAACTGGTCACAAAAGTCCTAAGGGGACATAAGCCAAATTAGCTGACACTGGTCAGGGAAGGATTCTTGGAAGATATGAATTATTTCAAGTTGTATTTTAAAAGGGCGATGAACATATCTTCAAGAAAATGGAATAAAAATTAAAGACCACAGTTATGTAATGTGAGGTTTGGAACGGTAACTCAGTCTCAGCTCCCCATGACACATGATGAGATAAGAACATATTTTACGAAAGGATATGATTTTTAAAAAACATGGAAAGTAAAACATTTGCAGCCTCAAAGATCTATAGTTAACTCCACACCACTTAATTTAAATTCCTTAGGCTACACTAATAAAACTGGCTCCCACCTCGTGTCTACCCACTAATTGTATTAACCATTATTTTCCTACATGCCCACTTTTCTCTGGCATGGACAGATTATATATCAATCTCTGAATGCATTTCACTTACTCTTACCTAGGCGTCTTCTAGGTCTGTGATTTCATCAACTGAAATCCTCTGAAATGAAATCATCTCAACTGAGAGTTCCCTTTAAGGACGTATGTCAAAACCCATTTATGCCTGCCCAGGCTATGTGACTCTAGTCCATGTCTTCCCAAAAGTTTGCCTCAAGAGGTTTACCCAATGTGTTAGAGACCTTCTCACTAATTATTATCTGTTTGACTATAGGCAAATCACTTAACTTTCTAGGCCTTAGCTTCCCTATAAAAGGTAAAAAATGGGGGGGGGCATTTGAACTTAGATGGTCTCTAAACTACTTCCAACCTATGATCCTATCATGGGTTTAGAAGACTATTGGCTTAGGCCAGGGGTAGGGAACCTGCAGCCTTGATGCCACATGGAGGCCCTCTGGGTCCTCAAGTGTGCCCTTTAACTGAATCCAAAGTTAGCCAAAGGGCCGCACTTGAGGACCCAGAGGGCCACATGTGGCCTCAAGGCCTCAGGTTCCCCACCCCTGGCCTAGGCATCCCTTGTCATAAGCTTACAAATGGGTAGTGTTCTTAACTTGAATTTACTATAGCCGTACCTTGGTATCACCAGCAACCCTGAACTACCCTCTCCTACTCTTCCCTATGTAGCCATGATGGCAAACATCATCATGCTGCCTATAAGCAACTGGAAAGTGCTATACAAATGTCAGCTTTTTGTTTTATTTTTATTATGAACTCCCCAAGGACTAGAACTATATCTCTTTTTGTATTGCCGTGGTAAGAGCATTAAATCTGGCTTCTTTTGCAGGCCCCGAATTAGCATCTCAGTGCAGCCCTTTAAAGTGATCTTGTAGGTCCTAGGGATGTATTTGTCATTTGAGGTATTCATTTGTTTTAGGCTTCATACCTGATTTCTTTCCCACGGCTGAATTGTCTAATTACTTTCAGCTGGGGAGAGTGAGGCCACCATTCTTACTGACCAGCATATAATCATATTTCACTCCAGTGAAAGAAGATTCTTACTATTTAAAAACACTATTATTACCAAGAAGACATTTACATAGAAAATGTTGAATAGGAAAAAAAAAGGGAGAAAGAAGGTGCCACACAAGCCCTACCCCTTGTAATCACAACCTAGTTAGACTGACATGTAACATTTTCCCTACAAAGGAAGAGGAGGAAAAGCCGAAGAAAAGGATTAAAAGATAGAAAGGAGATAGATATCATGATGGTCATTATCACAAACAAGGCTGTAAAAATGGCTTCAAAGGAGCAAAATGTATATACATACAAACATGCATGTGTATGGGTATATATGTATATATGTCTGTATATATGTGTATGTATATATATATATTATATATAGATATACAAATATTTAATTAGAATGAGGCATCCAGATAGTTTCCAGAATGAAAGCTGCATACTATAAGTGGAAAGATTATTGGATGGAGAGTAAGAGAACTTGTATTTGAGTTCCAGCTTTGCTACTTGCCACCTATAGAATGTTGGACAAGTCACTTAGCCCTCCATTGGCCTTCCTTTTCTCATGGGTAAAATGAGGGGACAGCTAGGTGATGCCATAGAGAACGGAGCACTGGGCCTGGAGTCAGGAAGACTCATTTTCCTGAGTTCAAATTTGGCCTCAGACACTTACTAGCTGTGTGACCCTGGGCAAGTCACTTAACCTTGTTTGTCTCAGTTTCCTCATCTGTAAAATGGGCTGGAGAAGGAAATGGCAAATTATTCCAGTATCTTTGCCAAGAAAACCCCAAATGGGGTCATGAAGAGTCAAACGACATTGAAATGTGACCAAAAAAAAAAAACCGAGAGGGTTGGAATAGATTGCCTCTAAACTTCATTCCAGCTCTAAAGCTCTAGGAATATGTTTAGTTTCTAATTACAGAGAAAAAATATATTGTCTCTTCATCACATTTAAAACAAACCTTTTTCCTCTTTCTGTTTTGACATACATGGATCAAAAGAGGATTGTCTTGGTCTTACATAGAAATAAAAGCAGGAACTATAGAAAGAAGGAAAATTCTTACCTACTAGGCTAGATCTGGGCTGAGCGAAGTCAGGGTACTGTGGAAATTTAAACTTTTGTAACTTTAAATGATTTTGTATAGATAATAGAATCCTTCCAATGACAATGACCTTTCCAAATAAGCTGTGAACATTTTGGGTTATGTCTTTTTGAGACTTCTTGCACTGGATGACTCAAAATGTCACATTACATAAAATTCAACAAGTAGGACCACATTCTATCATCATCATCATCTATGTTATCATAAGGACCTCATTTTATTCTTACAATAACCCTGTTGTAGGGCCTGCAACAATGAGGAAACCAGCTGAGAGGGGTTAAGTGACTTGTCCAGAGTCACACAGCTAGTAAGAATCCAAGGTAGGATTTGAAGTCAGGTCTCTAAGGCCAATACTCTTCAGTCTGTACAACCTAGCTGATATATCACATAGCTGTATGGTACAGGCTTTTTTTTTTAAAGCAAGTGCTTGAGTTTTTTTTCCCCCAATAGGGAAGGAATAAATCTGTGCTGAAGCATCTGCATGTGCTTGCAATCAGCGACAGGCATTTACCAATCTGTTGGCAAGGGATGAGGCATTTGGGGCTATGGAACAGACTGTAGCAGCCTAGGGGGCCATGAGATCCATAACCTTGATGTTACAGGTTTTATGCCAGAGATCTTATTTCCATGTCAAGGTGACAGTAACCAGCTCCTTCCATAACTGTTTACCAAACCCTGACATGCACTTGGGCTCATTTGCATTGTGCTCTAATCATTGGGTAGTTTCTAATTCTTTGTAATTGTAGACCAATTTGCAAAACAAAAGAGGCCATGGATTCCCTGGGTGCTCTTGTTTAGCACAAAAACAGGAAAGAAGTACCCCATAGTGCTTGTTTGGATAAGTCACAGCTAGAGTGGATTTTCTCCCCCTCACCTCTTTATCCCTTCCCTTCCTGTGCTTCTCCTAAGTAGACTTAAAGCTACAGTGGAAAATAAAACCTTAAAACTTTGGTGCAACTTGTATAAATGACCATCCAGAAGATGGTCCTAAATCTTTAGCCTCCCTGGGTTCACACTTTAAGACCTATCATATAATCTCAAGCATCAAAAGAGACTTAAGATGTTATGCAATGTCCAACCTGTGCTTGAATAGGAATCTCCTTAAGAACGTCACCAAAAAATGGTCGTCTAACCTAAGTCTGAAAATCTTTAGTGTGGGGAAAACTTGTTACTTCCCAAGGCAGCCCAGCCCACTTTGAGGCAGCTTCCATGGTTAGGGAAGTTTTTCTCAAATTAAGCCTGTATCTGACAAGGGTTGGAGAGCTACGGGAAGCCCAAGACTGAAGTTCTCAGACAGGGTTGGGACCATCTGGAATGAATTTGCAGACTCAAGCCTTCTTTAAGTCAAGGTGGCAAAGATTTATTGTTACACTTTTCAGTGGGCAAGAGTTCTTAGGGAACCTACAACCTTGGAGGGTTATAGTTAAGGTTTATATAGGTTAAACTATAGTAAAATATGTGCCAAATATGCTAATTAGGTGATTCAGGGCAGGATCAGGGAGTGCTTAAGGAGTGGTCAGTTCTTAAAGAAACATGCACTTTTTGTATCTACTGTGCAGGTATTTTACCCAGAGTTCACTGAGAAATAGCCCAAAGAGGGGCCACAGGGAGGTGTGGTTTTAGGCCTGAAATGTCACTAAGTCAACTAATGGTCAGGGCTGACTGGGAAATACCCAGGTTACCTCCATCAATGTCTAGTTAGACAAGATAAATGTAGGGGAATATACACATATTTAAGTCTAGGATACACATAATGGGGAGTTCTGGAGATATATGATAGATTAGTGGGTAGTAAATGTCTTTATGACCCAGTACACGGCCAGTTCAGCCAGGGCACAGCCAGTTCAAACTAACAAATTCTATAGGTGCAGCTGGCTACAGTATCAGGAAGAGAGATAAATGTTTTTGTTAGGTTATGCTGCCCTCAGGCTAGAGATAAACTGCCTGAGACAGTATTTTGAGGCTAGGGAGAGAAGTGATTTTAGAACTGGGGTCCAAGCACAGGTACCCAAGCACTATATCCATTTGCCACATTTACCCATCGCTCCTGAGTCATACTATCTGTAAGTATAGACTCAGATTTGGAGATGAAAGGGAACTCAGAGGCCATCTAGTCTAATCCCCTCATTTCACAGACAAGAAAACAGGTCTAGGGAAGTTAAAAGACTTGTCAGAGTAAGTATGTGGCAGAAAAACGAGATTTAAACTCAGGTCTTCTGATTCTAAAAACCAGCACATGTCTCTATATAAGGATGAAATACATTGAAGTCCATCCAGGCTGGCCAGAAGGGATTAAGACTAATACCAGAACCAAGACCAGGATCAGTGTTAGGAAAAGGTTGAAGAGTCTAACTCTTTAAGTGGAGTCTAGCAGGTAATGTCAGGCCTAGGCAGGTGGGTGTCCTCCAGGCCAAAGAATCAGGAAAATTTCTTGCCCAAGGTGATCCAGCTGGTGAGTGGTGGAGATAGGACTGGAACTCAAGTCCCTTTGCTCCAAAGTCTCTATATCAAACAAGTATTCTCACAGAGTTATTGACTTGACTTTGAGGACTCTTTCCTGTAACTGGCTTCATCTTTATAAACTCTGAAGGAGATTCCTTTAAAGCTACAAAATGAGACAACTCTCATTACAACTACAACTATTTTTATTGTTCAGTCATTTCAGTCGTGTCAGACTCTTCCTGAACCCATTTGGGATTTGCTTGACAGAGACACTGGAGTGGTTTGTCATTTCCTTCACCAGCTCATTTTACAGATGAGGAAACTGAGGCAAACAGGGTTAAGTGACTTGCTCAGGTTCACATAGCTAGGAAGTATCTGAGGCTAGATTTGAACTCAGGTCCTCTTGACTCCATGCCAGTGCTCTGTCCACTGTGCCACTTAGCTACATATGATCAGGGATGTCAGAACAAATAATCAGGGATGTCAGAACCAGTGGGACCACAGCAGGGTAAGAGATCACAGAAATGCTGGTTTTCCTCTTCATTATAAAGTACTCACTCATCATAGGGAAGGGACAAAAGATCAGCCTGCTTTCTCAGAGGCCACTGTCAATTGTCCTTATTGCACAGCATTTATTAAATGCAGTCCTAACCATCTGTTATATGCTTGACCCAAATGACAAGGTTTACCTATTGAACAGCTGACTTAGTCACCTACATTTGGTCTATTCTCTAATGGGAGTGTAATACTAAGATTCAGTGTGGTAAAACCTAACTGATTGAGAGTGACACAAAGAATTGTCCAAAGATTCTTTGATAGGTACTGTTGCCAATCATACTTATGATATACAGAAACATTTTAATAACTGATTTATCATGTGCTCAGAGCATAGACCAGCATCTACACAAGCATATAAAAGTCAATGCCTGCACCTCGCTTCATGAAACTGAAGCCTGAAACTGAAGTTTGCTGAAATATAACCTTATAGAAGTCTTAGTTACATCTGCAAGATAGACACAATGGAATTTTACAGAGGGCAGAAGGGGAAGGTGAAGATTTACACATCGAAGGACAGACAGCAGAAGAAGATCTGCATCTGGTAAAATGATAAACTAGTCAGTAAACACTAGGGATAAAGCTGGAATCTGAAAACTAACCAGAACTATTAACCCCAGAGATAGTGATTTGACATGCTCATCTTAAATGAATGGAAGTAATAAAGCTGAGCCAGAAATTCTCTTATCACTAACCTGTTAAACACCTGAGCTTAAAGTTTGATGTCTCAGCTAAATTCTGCAAGCTCTAGCAATGTGATGTGACTTATTCCTCAAGCAAATGGCAACAACAGAGCCAAAACAGAATTTTTTTTCTATGATAAGACTAGGGTAGAAGTAGTGTTAGGAGGAGGCTGATCCAAATTAATTACTTTAATTATTTAATGTTTGATAAAGAAATGTGTTGGGGGCAGTTAGGTGGTGCAGTGAGTACAGCACTGGCCCTGGAGTCAGGAGGAGCTGAATTCAAATCCAACCTCAAACACTTGACACACTTACCAGCTATGTGACCTTGGGCAAGCCACTTAACCCTAATTGCCCTGCCTTCTCCCTTCAAAAAAAAAAAGAAAAAAGAAACGTACTTTACTGCTTCCAAATGCATATAGTATTTTTTAAAAATAGAGATGTAAGACTTGCTTTAAAGCAAAGAAAAGAGCAATAAAAAATACTTGTATATTTACTATGTGCCTGGAACTGTGAGGGTCACAAAAAATACTCTAATAATGCAATCCTAAAGCCTCTAAGAATTCTGACTCTGAGCCCTTTTGGTATTTTCCCAAGATTCACTGTGAGCAATTTTGCAATTTATGGTCTGAGATGCCATTGATGGTAGCACATTCTATTTACAGACCACCATCAGTCACAAATTCAATAGCAAAAGCATTTAATTAAGATACAGAACATTGTACATAACAAGAGGGAATCATGTAGTAGAATCACCTCTTTCTCCATATACAAATGGATATAACCCTTTACAGGCTCCAAAGGGGTGAAAACTAATACCCTGAGTACCATGACATATACACTGGCTTCACCTACTGGTAAAAGATAAGTGTTTAGAGTTGCCTGCCTCTTGGAGTTCCATGTAAAATTTTCAGGGTATGCTGTAGCCTGCGGAAATATCTCTGCTTGGTTCTGGGGTTAGTAGGAATCTACCAGGAATACCTTTGGGACCAGGGAAACTATGGCAATACCACAACATAAACTTCCTTTCTGTCTTCACATTCTGACCACAACTCATAGTTTGGTTTTCTATTTCTTCTTGCTCTTACAGCTCTGTTTTAAGAATAAAACTTCTGTCTTCTTTTCATGAGATTCTTTCATCTCTTTTCTAGAGGCAGCTGGGTGGCTCAGTGATAAGAGTGCTGGACCTGAAGTCAGGAAGACCTGACTTCAAATTTGGCCTCAGAAACTTATAAACTGTGTGACTCCGGGCTTAAACTCTGCCTCAGTTTTCTCATCTGAAAAATGGGGACAATAATAGCACCTACCTCCCGGGGTCATTGTAATGCTCAAGTGAGATATTTACAAAGAGTGCTGTAAACCTTAAAGTACTATACAAATGCTAGCTATTATTTTTTCTGAGTTTTTATTTTTTTAGAATTCCTCCCAGTCATGGTCCATCTGCTCAGCGGCCAGACATACAGCCTTCTGGAACTTCTCTGAATGAGTAATGTTCTCTGTCTTGTAAGCAACATAGGAAATGATATCCTGGGAATTTCTTCCTTAGCCATGTCCACAACAGAAGCATAAAACATGGTCCCTAGCCTCGAACATTATTGCACAATGTACTTTTAAAATGATTTTCGAAGTTATTTTTCTCTTGAAGTAAAGTCAGTTATTTGCACGAATCAGCTGCTCATGCATAGATCTAGTCATGTCACTCCTGTCCTTGAAAAATTTCAGTAGCTCTCTATTGTCCAAGGAGTAAAATTTAAACTCCTTTGCCTGACATTCAGTGCCCTCTATTATCTGGTGCCGTGATGCCTCTTGAGCCTTACCTCATATTACTTCCCAATATACATGGCATGTAGTCCTCCAGTCAAACCAAAAGCTTCCTTTGAAAGTGCCTCAAACTTTCCTGCCTCTGTACCTTTGCTCACACGGTTCGTTTTCTAAAAAAGTGTTTTCTCTCTCTAGCTTCACCTGTTTAGTTCCTTTATAGTCCAACTCAAATGCTACTTGGTATAAGAAAGAATCCCTGACCCACGTTGGTAAGACCTCCATTCCTTAGACATCATTTTGCACTTCTTTAATATCTATATTTGTGTCTTGTTTCCTACTAGACTGTAAGTTTCCTTAGTGCACGGATCATGTCTTATCTAATCATCCCTGCCCTGAGTACCTAAACATAATACTCTGTACTTAGTAGATATTTAGTATGTGTTTGGTGAACAGAATAAAAAAGTCTTATTTATACTATTCATTTGCCTAGCATAGCCCTCTTCTCTAAATACTCTAAAGATATGCTAATTAGAAGACTCTTAATTAACAAGACTACTAAAAGTCATCACCATCCTAATTTCTTGCTACAAATATTGTTTTGAATAGAACAAACCAGAAATATCCAGGAAGGAAAGCTGAATGGTCAAGTTTCAAGTCATACCATATAAACACTCAATAAATAAAGGGAATGAATCCGAGGAAGGGTTGGTTTAAATCTCTCAAGATTCATTCAATTTAATTTCACATTGATCTAAGGGGAAGAAATTGAGTTATGTGACAAGTTGTGGGGCAAATGAAAATTTAACACCCAAGGCTCAATTACTCATAATTTAGCACACCCTGGTAGGTGCTCAATCATGTGTATATGTATATATATATATATATACACACACACACACATATATATACATATATATAATATATATGTGTGTGTTTTTTAAAATATGTATACGTATATATACATATACATATATATGTTCATTCCTTGGGCTTCATATGTTGTTTTTCATGTCTCTAATATCTATATCTTGTTCCCTGCTAGACTTGAAGTTTTGCTAGTGCAGGAATACATTTAAATTCAGCCCTCCAAAATGCAAAGAACAAATTCAGAGCATTGCTACCTATGTTCATCCACATGGAACATAGAAATAAAGCTTAAAGCTGCACCAAGACTTTTGGGGCACCTTATATTTGGGAATGGAAAAAGCCTGGGGAGGCTGTGTATTGAAATATGGAGACCCATTTCGAGGTCTAACATTAAGACAACAGATGTTTTCTATAGAAGGGACCTGTAAAGTTCTCTTCTTTCAGGCACAGCAGTAGAGTGATGAGGGGTGAAGAAGAAAAGGTAGTCTAACATTTCAATGGCATTTTCTTCTCAGGAATGACAATCAAATAAGAGCAGAGGCATAAGAATGGTTACTAATATGGCCCTTGGGATTAGAGGAGAAACAGAAGACAGGAGAAAGGAGAGGCTGCCCCATGAATGTGCACAGGTAGACTAACATTGTGCCATAGTTCTTTGGTTAAAAATCCAGGAAATAGTGGGATCAGAGTCATGCATTTACCAGGTCATACTTTTATGCAATCTACAACTACTTTCTTTCTAGAGAAAGTTTTTATTCAAGAGCTTGTCAAGTTGCAAATTTTGCTTCTTCCACTTTAGATGCATCCCTATTCTCCAGCCCAAATCAGAAAAAGGTCCTATACCAGCCTGGAGCAATGAGCTCTACACTTAAGAAAACAAAGTGGAATTATAGTTTGGAAATGCTTTCCAAAAATGAGTCTTCAGTGCCTAATAGTATTCTGTAAGCTTTTAAAAACTTCATTTTTGGTTTAAATTTTTATACAATAGTCCTGCCTACCAAGCAAATCTATTTATTACCAAGAAGCCAGGCAAAAACAGTAGAGAATGGAAGACTTTGTTAAGAGGTAACAGGGTACTTTCTCCTTTTCTTGCTCTTTGCTACCAAAATGACAAGGCTTTGTGTTCTAGGAAAATGGGCAACTGGTTTGTAGATTTATAAAAATCACACCTCTCTGCTGGGAAAACCTGTGCTTAATCCACTAGGAGCAATACAAAATTTCACTATAATTAACACTGAGATATTCAGGGAAAAGTCTTTACGTACTTGTAGGGAGTAGGTCAGATACACCCAGTTTTATCTATGACCCTCCTCTATTCTGCACATCACCATAATTAGGATGGCAATTTGCGGAATGCTTCATTGGTCACTTATTGGTAGGTTATAAAATGATGAATTAGAGGAGAGACAGCTGCTCTCGGGCCTGTCCATTTCATAGCAGTGGGGCTCTGCTCGTGAATAATTGAGATCCAAGGCTTCTCTTTAGCACCTTTTGTGAAATTATGGATCATAACACAGAACTTTGCAAGAATAATAGAAATAAAAATTCAAACATGATTTCTCAATTAAGTTAGAACAAAGATCTCTCATCCATAATGTTTTGAATTAAAAGATAGACCTTTCCCCTCAAGGAATAAATGTCAGTTTTAGAAACCATAGTATCCCAAATTGATTAACTGTTCCTTAAGCCTTATTTCTACTTGATTCTTTTGAGGTTCAGATACTAAATTTCAATTTAGTACAATGTCTGTCCTTGATGGACACTATATTCTACCTTGCTTAAATGGTTAGAACAAAGTGTTAATGAGATCAAGGTAATTTGTTCTAGTCCAAAGGGAGTCAATTAGGTTAGCTCCAATCTCTAGATAGAGACCATATTCTTAAAGCTGGCCAGTCACCTTTGCAGATGTGTGCCCTTCTAACAGGATTAAAATGCTATAGTTGGATTAGTGTGTACTCATTTTCACTACTGAAAAAACTCAGCTGTGTATTGTGAGCTCCTTGAGGGCAAGGACTATCTTTTCTTTTTTTTTGCATCCCTAGTCCTTAGCACAGTGCCTGGCACATATATAAATATGTGTATAATAAATACTAATAATGTTATATAATAGCATTAGTAAATGCTTTTTGACTAATTATCTCTGAAGGCATCATACTTAGGATCCAGTTATTCAGAAGGGACCAAAATTGGTACTAAGAATAGCTCCGGATCAGGACTAGAAATCTAGCTATCAGAGTGGGGTCCGGTAGGTACTAGAGGCCTAGGGAGCCAAAAGGTTGAATCTAGAAAAGGTCTGGTGATATGCTGGCAAAATTCAAAGTCCTCAAGGTCAATAAGAATGGTTAAAAAAGTCTACTGACCCAACATATATGAAAACATTCATAGCAGCACTTTTTATGGTAGTAAAGAACTGGAAACAAAGTGGATGCCCATTGATTGGGGAACATTTGAAGGAATTATGTGGCACAAGAGAGTAACGGAATGGTGTCGTGCACTGAGAAATGATGGTTGTGAGAAGCACAGAGATGAATGAACGTATGTGAATGGAAGCAGAGAAAAGAGCTACAAAAAATAAGGCAAATGAAATGACTACAATGTAAATGAAAATGTGCCTGAAAGGAAGCCTAACTCTGAGTAACTGAAAAATCAATGTTTGCCCCACTGAACAGAAAACTAAACATATCTGTTAGTGCAGAAAGTTGTCTACATTGTTACATACGGTAATTGTACTGGATGGTTTTGTTTAACTGTTTTTTTCTTTACCATAAAGGTTGGTTCAATGTGGATGGGGTGGGGGTGGGGCAAGATTTCCTTCCAGAAATGACTGTGATATAAAGAAAAAAAGGCATTGGTGAAGTGTATTTTTTAAAAGCCTTTTTAGTAATAACAGTGATTGCAGGTGTAGGGACAGCAGGGGCCAAGTATGCCAGTGCCATGCTCCATGTACACCTATGATCAGGAGATAATTAAGGTCATCTCTGATTACAGAATAAAAGCTGGTTGTTTTGTTCCACTTTATACAGTTAACTCACCACAAGTGGAAAGCCCTGAATCCATAGTCCTGTAGCCAGAAGGTGGTCAAGGCTTGAAGGTAAAATTGCTTCTACTGAACCAGTGGTTTTGAGAACTCCAGGAGGTCCTCAGAGAAGAGCACCATTATTATACATTACACAATCCACAAATTAGTCCACAGCCACATTCAGTTTTTTGGCCTTAGCCCTCAGCTCTCATATCCTTACAAAAATATCAGTGCAACAACTAGCTTCTGTAGTAACTTATGGAAAAAAGAAAGTCACTGAATATTAATGTGGCCCTAATTCACGAAAAAAAATAAAGCCCCTAGTATATTCCCTGTCAGAGTACATGAAATATTTATTTAACTTCATACCTTTTCAATTTTTTCATCCAGCATTCTGAAGAATTCTTGTTGGCTTTCAGAGATGTGCATGCTGAAACACAAAAGTAACGAAAGATTTCCCAAATTAGTAACCTCAAATTAACTTCTGATTCATTCGAACTCAAGGGATCACCATTCAGAAGAGCCTTTTTTTTCTGGTTTGAATTTGGTGAACTACATGTTTGCAAGGGAAGTTGATGGTGAGATACCAAACTGGCCTTTTCTCTGTTCATCAAACATCACACTCCACGTCCCCATCCCTGGGCTTTTGTGTACCCGTCATCCCATTTGCCTGGAATCGACTCCCTATTTACTTCTGCCTCATGGAGTCTCGCTCTCTTCTTTTAGAACAACTCAGTCTCCATCTTCTACATGAAGCCCTTTCTGATCTTCCCAACTGGGCTCCTGTTCCCTTCTCAAATTTGTATTTCATTCTTTGGCTTGTATTCATTAAGTTGTATATCTTTTTTATGTGTTCTTGTTTTCCTCATCAGAATGTACACATTTTGTGAGTGGAGACTGGTTTATTCTCTGTATTTTTATCCCCAGTGAATATATACCACTGCCTGGTATACAGTAGGTGCTTGATGCCTGTTGATTGCCTGATGGATAGTAAAGTTTTTAGATTTTGTCTTTTAAGCCCAAGATACAAGGATTTCTTCAAAGTGCGTGTGAGCCTTTTGTGTTCTGGAAGAACCTCTCAAATAAGAGTTACAAATGTGGTCTCAAGGGAAGGTCATTACTAACTGTGAATGAAGGCAGAGAAAAGAGCTACAAAAAATAAAGCATATGAAATGGCTACGATGTAAACAAAAATGTGCCTGAAAGGAAGCCTAACTCTGAGTAACCGAAAAACCAATGTTTGCCCCGCTGAACAGAAAACTAAACATATCTGTTAGTGCAGAAAGTTGTCTACATTGCCAGATATGGTACCATGGACGTATGGTATGGAGGAAGTGTACTTTGATTAGACAAATTAAGAAGGTATTTTGATGATCCAAGTGAGAGATAATGAGATTCTAAGCTAGGACAGTGGCTGTGTGAGTAAAAAGAAAGGGGAGGGGGACAGATTGAGAAATACTGAGAAAGAATAGAAGAGATTTAGCAACTGACTGGAAATGGGATGTGAGGAAAACACACTCAGAAATTCCATGAAGCATGAATTTCATTACACATGAAAATAAGATTCGAAGATACTTTATGAATGTGATTCTATCATTGCCTGCAAACTAGGAGACAGGATTTCTCTCTAATCTACAGCAGTTATTTGCATTAACATTACAGGGAAGTGAGAGTTAAGTTCTGCCTTTAAGTAATTGCATCTGATTCTAAAAAATGCTTAGAGAAGCCCTACATGGGATAATATGACCCTGTGTGTCATACAGCAAAAGGAAAATAAACCCTGATAATGACATTGAAAAGTATATTTTAGAAAAGCTGAAAGCAGCATGATAGTCAGCTAACTGTATAGGGAGAGGTTCAGAGAAGGACAGCTAAGAACATAAATACAACTCATTTTACACTTGGTGAAAGTAATGGCACTTTCCTGGGATAGCAAATAATAACAAAAAACTATTAGTGCAAGGGATAAAGCACCGAGCCTGGAGTCAGGAAGACCCGAATTCAAATCCAGCCTCAGTCACTTACTAGCTGTAAGACCCTGGACAAATCACTTAGCCTCTGCTTGCCTCAGTTTCCTTATCTATAAAATGAGAATAATAACAGCACCCACTTCCCAGGGTTGTTGTGAGGATCCAGTGAGCTAATAATTGTAAATGGCTTAACATAGCCCCCCCCGCACATAGTAAGCACTATATACATGTTAGCTATAATAATAATACTGACTAATAATGTGCAAAGCATTTACAAAGCATACGACACCCATTATCTTATTTTACCCTCCCAATAATCCTGTGAGGTAGGGGATATGCTTTCTCCATTTTTCAGACGATGATACCCAGGAACCAAAAGGAGACGGGGGAATGTAGTCATTGTATAGCAAAGTCTTGGTAACTCAGGAACTGGAGGGAGAGGGAGGAATGAGTCATTCTGGATAGATATCTAGAAGAGTATCTAGTGCATACCAATAAATCAATCAACATTAATTAAGCATTTACTCTATGCTAGGTACCGTGCTATGTGCTGAGGATACAAAAAGAGGTAAAAGACAGTCCCTGCCCTCAGGTAGCTCACCATCTAACAGGGAAGACAACTTTCAAATAAATACGCACAAAGCAAGCTCTATATAGGATAAAGAAGAAATAACTAACAGCGGGGAGGCAACAGAATTAAGAGGGGTTGGGGAAGGCTTCTTGTAGGAGATGTAACTTTAGTTGGGACTCAAAGGAAGCCAGAGTGGTCAGTAGGTAGAGCTGAGGAGGGAGAGCATTTTAGGTATGGAGAACAGCCAGAGAAAACACCTGGAGATGGAGGGTATTGTTTGAAGAAATGGTGGGAGGCCAGTGCCACTGGATCAAAGAATACAGAGTAAGGAGACTGGAAAGGGAGTTGGGGCTAGGTTAGAAAGGGCTTTGAATGCCAGCTAGAACATTTTGTGTTTGCTCTTGAAGGCAATAGGAACCCACTAGAAAATGTTTGCTGACTAGGTGTTTACTCTTTTAATTAACTAATTTGTTTTTGTCCCAGTTTGGCTATTTGGGATGGGAATCTTCCTAAAATATGTTATATACTTCTCTGTCTTTGTGAACAGAATTTAACTTTTTCTTGATGGGTAAGTTTCCTTATTATTTCTTGATGACTCGGAAACATCAGTTATTTGTGCTGTTGTAATACAGTGATATCCTCCTTACATTCTGTTTGCCTCTCTACTAACCATGAACAAACTTCTGGAGTTCTTGTTTCTGCTTTTGGGGGTTCTTTTGTCACTTCCTTTGAAATTTCAGACACTTATTTCTTTAATGCTGCGTCTGCTCACAACAGTCCTTCTCCCCCCAGTTCTAATGGGCTATGGCCTTAGAAACCAAAAACCAAAGCTTGTTACGATCATTTATGAAATGAGGGTAAATGTACTCTGAATAAGAGGCTGTATTACGTGTAAAATTCATGTGCTTTGGTATAGGGATGCTCAAATACCTATTCTGCTTATTTCCAACTTTTATGTTTACTTACTTCTTGGTTCTTCCTCAAGCATGGTATGGGAGGAGTAATATTGTAACCCCTGCCCCTATGCAATTTAGGCTAGTTTTCCCTTAAAAGGATCATTCTTGGGACTTGATTGGCTCAGGTTTTTAAGACTCAGGCTGGTGACACCATCATCTCCTGGCTGCCTGATGACAAAATAGCCGTTGAAGAGCTCCAGGTGCTCTCAAGATGCTTGGCTGGTGATCATGATGGGCAACTCGGACAAAGGAGCTTTGTTCAGGTGAATCGTCTTAAAGTGTCCTCGGTTACCATACTTTATGAACAGCCTCCTGCTAAGGCCAAACAGATCTCATTTTGTTAACTATTGAATGACCTACATATGTCTCATTTCATTCTAATATCAAACTGAAATAACGAGGCGACTGACCTTTGTCAATAACAGCCCAGAATACATGGTGATAATCTGTACATATCTATAATACACATATAAGCATATATGTACAAGTATACATGTTTGCATACACACATATGTAAGTACCACACACATATGGTACGTATGATCATATGTACCTATGATCATATGATACATGTCTACATCTATACCTATCTATAAAATATTAGCTCTGGTATCAAAAAGAAAGGGACCTAGTGTATATTTGTATATTCACACACACACACACACTCTCTCTCTCTCTCTCTCTCTCTCTCTCTCTCTCTCTTTCTTTCTCTTTCTCTCTCTCTCACTCTCTCTCCCCTATACCTTTTTTCTTAAAAAAAAAAAGGATCATGTCCTTGTTTTCCTTTCCCCCTCAAATGGCAGTTTTTAGGAATCCATGTTCATTATGTGGATTCACTGGTTATTACAGTGCCCAGCGCAAAGAAAAAGCCCAACAAATTTTTTTCCTACTGACTAATTTTGACTGGTTATTCACCTAAATACAAGTGTTCAAAAAACCACACGGAGTAGACAAGTCGTTGTAGGCACCAAGTACTTCTTTGTCTCTAACTAGCTACGTGACACTGGGCAAACTACTTTCCTTCCCTAAGCCTCATCTCATCCAATTGAAACCCACCAGCATTTATTAAGTGCCTATTGTGTACAAGGAGGCACTACACTAGTTTCCAGGTAAACAGAAACCAAAAATAGTCCTTAGGCTCCAGAAGCTTACATTCTCCTAGGTATTCTACTGAATAACACAATCTGTAAAATGAGGGGGTTGAAGCTGATGGTCTTCCAGGTCAGAATTTTATAGTCAAAATCTGCTCCCATTGACATAATGTTATCATTACTACAAAATGTAGCAATACTTTCAAGTCACCATGTGCATTTTGTACCTAAGATTGGGTAGAGGGTAAAGAACGAGAAGGAGCCTAGTGAAATCCATCTCTGATTATTCAACACTGCAGTTTCCAAAAGTCTCATCGTGCCCATGTGACTTGTTTGATACCAAAGCTAATGGCTGGGCAGGCTCAGGATTTATTTACAGCAAAAGCCGTTTGATCTTTCCTGGGTTGAACCACAGACTCCCTAACTACCACTTTTTCAAATTGATCCTTTAAGTAAAGCAAACTGAACAACCCTGCCAGCCAGCCCAGAGACCACATAGCATAATACAGACACTTTTCTGGCACAAGTGAAGCCAACACAGGCTTAGCTCTAGAATCAGATATTCCATTTCTTTGAGGGTAGAAGTGGGAAAGGCAGGGAACAAACAGCCATTTGTGCAGAGTCACTGTGGTCAAGCCTTTCTATGCTAAGATGACAATGGGATCCTAAAGAGGTGGGACCTTCTGGATCTAATCCCCAAAGAAGATGAGATGCTGCCTTCCCTTCCTCTATCGCTGGCTCTAGGGCAGCATGGCTTGGGTGCAGGAGGGGGAAGCTCCCGGCTTAGAGCTGGAAGGCCTGTTTCTAGGTTCTGGCTCTACCAAGATGTACGACCATGAGGCAGCTAGGTGGTACAATGGTCACAAGCACAGAACTGGGAGTTTAAAGACTTGGATTTGAGTCCTACCTCAGACACTTACTAGCACTGGGCAAATCATTTAACCCTCGTGGGCCTCAGTTCCCTCATCTGTAAAATTATAATTATATATATATTATATATTAGTATATATATATATTATATATTAGTATATATAATATATATATATACACATATATATATATATAATTATAGTACCTACCCCTCAGGGTAAGGCAAAGTAAAGTACTATAAAGTGCTTTGCAAACTTTAAAGAACCATATAAATGCTAACTATGATTAGGGAGGAAGGAAACAACCATTTATTAAATGTCTACTATGTGCCTGGTATCGTGCTAAACACTTTACAAATATTGCCTCATTTGGTCCTCCTAATAACTTAGAAAGTGGGTGCTGTTGTCATCCCCATTTTACCGTTCAGGAAACTTATGCAAACATGAGTTAAGTGACTCGCCTGGTGTTATAGATTTATTAAGTATCTGAGGCTGGATTCGAACTCAGGTCTTCCTTATTCCAAGCCAGGCATTCTATCCACTGAGCTACTTTGCTGTTGTTATATCATAGATTCAAAGCTGAAAGGGGGCCTAACCTCTTAGGGGCATATTAATTCATTAAATAAATGTTTCTTTAGCACCTACTATAAGCCAGTCACTGTGATAAGCTCTGGGGATACAAAGAGAGGCAAAAGACAGTCCCTGACCTCAGGGAGTTTACAATCTAATGAGGGAGACAACATGCTGACAAATATATACAAAGCAAACTACATACAGGATAAAGAGGGAAAGCACTGTAATTAAGAGGGCTTAGGGAAGGCTTCAGCAGAAGGTGGGATCTTAATTGGGACTTAGAGGAAGCCAGGGAGTTAACATATGTAAAGTACTTTTCAAACCTCAAAGTACTACATAAATATTAGCTATTTTTTTAAAAGTAGAAAGCAAAACTTTATTTCTCTGAAATTTTCAAAATGAAAGTTAAAAACTTTAGACTATAAGTGTAAAATTCTATAATCCATTATGCTTTCAAATCTCAATTTAGCAGCACCTTTCTAAGTTGGGCTCCCACGTGCTTGGCATGCATGAGAATACATGCTATAAGCTTTGCCCTTTCAGCACAGTCCCTGCTGCTGCATGTACTAAATCTGAGGGTCACCACACCCTTCCTAGAGTTTATATCACTTTCTCCCAGCTGCTTTTACCTAGAGGTTCCAACACAGGATGGAGGAAAAGAAATCCCCAGCCTCCCATGGCCACAGATGTCATCTAAACATTTTTTTACTAAAGCACATACTAGAATTATCACAGGAACTCTCAGAGGAACTCTCTTGGTCCAACCCTCAGAGGAACAAGATTCCCCTCGATGCTAGCTATTGTTTTAAAGATGAGAGAATCAAAGCAAGTCAAACAAGTTAGGTCTTGTCCAAAGACATGGAGGTACAGTAAGTGGTAGAGTCAGCATTTCAACCCAAGTCCTTCGATTCCAAAATACATCACTCTTCCCACTACACTATGATGACTCTTGGGTGAGTCAATTAACCAGTCTGGGGTTCAGTTTCCTCATCTGTCAAATGAAGCTAGTACTACCATGGTGCCTGTCTCAAGGTGTTTTGAAGAATATCTTTGTGCTTTGTGGTGTATAAAAAAGTAGGGTGTAATTAAAACTAACCCTAACTTTGACTTGGTTACACAAAGTCACAACCAACTAGGAAAAAAAGATTCATGGGGAACTCACTGCTTGCCTTGAAATATAACACGTAGATTTTGCTTATTAGAAAAGGTAGATTGAAAGAATGGCTCTGGATTGGCCATATATTATCCCTGAGTGAGTCAGACCCTTCAGAGACAGATGAGGGTGTAAGGTAAAGGTTTTGTCACAATACTCATGGCAGACAGTGAGGATGAGCAAGCACTCACAACTGAAAAAAAAACTGATATAATCAGACTGAGGCTTAAAGCCCAATCTGGACAAATGTGTCTTTCTCCTTTGTCCTCCAATTCATGACACAACCACAGTAAACAAGGCAGGAGGTCTTAATCTAAAGTCAGTAAACTTTAAAAAAAAACCCCGATAATTATATTTCAATATAACTGGTTTCTTCGTAATTCCATGTGTTTTATTTTATGCATTTAAAAACATTCTGAACCTATATCCAATTACATGCTGTGTTGGGTGGGGAGGGAAGAAGAGCGGGAGGGGGAGATAATTTGGAAATCAAAAACCTGTGGAACTAATATTGTAAACTAAAAATAAATACTTTTAAATTAAAAACCAAACCAAAACAAAAAAACAACATTCTGAGAAGGGGGTCTACTGATTTCCCTAGACTGTCAGAGGGGGCCATAACACCCAAAAGGTTAGAAGCTCTACTGAAAGGTGGGGCAAAGATGGAATTATCAAGAAGATAAAGTTAATTACTTAAAAATGAAATCTTCAAATCTTCAGCTCTAAATCTGGAAGGGACACGGGAATCTTAGAGACCATCTAGTCCTACTCCCTCATTTTACAGATGAAGGATCTGAGGCCCAGAAAAATTAAATGACTTGTCACATAGCTAGCAAGAGCACGAATCTAGCAGGTGAGGCATAGAACTGAAATTAGTACCCAGTCAGGTCCTCTGACTCCAAAGCTAGTATGTTTTCTCATTGTCCCACAAAGTCTCATAAAACACACCCTGAATAATGAACAAATAAATAAGTGAATGAATAAATAAATAAAGATATTTATACAGTGCTTTAGGATTTATAAAGTATTTTATGACCTTGACCTCATTTGGGAACAAACCAAGGCACAAGGTTTACTATAGCAGACTCTATCATTGCCATAGAGGTGATCTCTGTAAGTACCTAATTCTCAGCTGTTTATAAAAATCTGCTATGCAAAAATATGAAGCACATGGTTTTTAAATACATTTGAAATCACAAGATGAAGAATTCTTATCAGAGGAGGATAGGCGGAAGAATGGGGTATGAATATGAATTTATACACTAGCATCCCCTGGGCAAGGCACTTCACCCATTTTGCCTCAGTTTCCTTATCTGTAAAATAAGCTGGAGTAGGAAATAGAGAACCATTCTAGTATCTTAGCCAAGAAAATCCCCAATGGGGTCACACATTGGAAATGACTAAAAATGACTAAACAACAACAAATCCCTATGTTATTTCCTAGCTTCTCAGAATTAGACTCAGATAATTTATGAGGGTCAATACATAGTAATGTTTCCAAGAATACTTTATGTTGAGATTTCCTGACATTCAAAAGTTGCTTCTGTTATGAAGGCCTTTAAGCATCAGTTATGGTCATGATGATTGTTGTATCTGATTCACTGCTAATAAGGCTTAACTGCATTATTAAGGGAGTCCCATTTTTTTTCCTTGAAAACAATGGAAATACTCATTATAGGGAAATGATGGGCTCTGCAGCAGCACACCAGTGGCAGAAAGAAACCCTGCAGTCACTAAAGACAAGAAGAACCAAATTCCTCAGAAATTTACATGTGCTGACAAAAGGCACAGAGAATGTGAATGGCCTTTCATGCAGCTGAAAGATCTGAGAGGTAAATAGTTTTAAAGTAAGGTTGCAAAATTTATGAGTAGTGTTACGAAAGGCCTTCAGATCTAAAAGAAAAAGGTTAATCTGCAGTATGTTTAAAAAATATCAACAATGAGTTGTAGGACAATCACACTTTATGCTGTAAAAGCATGTGAAAATAGCTTATTTTCCTAAGTTAAAATCCTAAGTCTTTACCAACTTCTGATAGAAGTTGCAACTTCTATTACAATAGAAATAGAAATACAATAGAAATGCAACTCAGTTTACTGCTTGAGATATCTATTGTTCATTCTGTGAAGACAGGATCATTCTTTCCAGAGCTAGAAGGAAACTTAAAGCCCATCAGGTCCAATGCTATCATTTTGCCAATGAGGGAACTGCAGTCCAGTGAGGTTACAAGTGACTTAATCAAGGTCACATAGGTAGTAAAGGCTAGAGGAGAGACTTGAATCCAGGTCCTTCGACTTCAAACCTCTTTCCTCTGTGCCATGCCGTAGTTAAAAAAAATAACATGAAATGATGGGGCAATTAGGTGGTGCCAGTGGATGGAGTGCTGTGCCTGGAGTCAGAAAGACTCATCTTCCTAAGTTCAAATCTGGCCTCAGATACTTAATAGCTGTATGACCCTGGGAAAAATCACTTAACTCTGTTTGCCTCAGTTTCCTCATCTGTCAAGTGAGCTGGAGAAGAAAATGGCAAACCATTCTATCATCTTTGCCAAGAAAACCCCAAATGGGGTCAGGAAGAACTGGACAGGACTGGAAACTGAACAACAACAATGAAACTTGACATGCAGGATTAGCCTTCTGCTGTATAGGAATTTTCCTCTTATTCTCATGAAAATGATAAATCCCCTAAACCAGATGTAAAGATCGCATACCACAGTTCAATTTCTTGAGTTACAGTTGCATCAAGGATAAAAACCGTGGTGTCTTTTAACCCTTATTCTATAGGGAAACAAACAAAGTAGGAAATAAACCCTTTCTCAAACTCAAAAGCTCTTCTGAACTCATCAGCATCACCAATGAAATCAACATGGTTAAAAGAGCAACCCCAGGTTCATAGTTAAACTCCAAGTTGTCTGGAGTTGGGGAGGACGGGAATAAGGGGGGAAAAACTTCTATGACATGTTTTAAGTTGATGATATCCTTGGGAAGTTTTATGAAATGCAGATTTGCCTGATGTTAGTCCAGTGTATCAAGGTTAAATTAACCATCACCCAGAAGGCACAGAAAAGCTGCTCAGATGCATTTCTTTCCTCATTACTGAGGAGATAAGAGAATTTTGTCATTGTGCTTTTAAGGAGCAAGGATTGACCTCCACAAGCCTGATACAAAGGTGCCTTGATAGCACACATGTTATTAACTGCCTACTGCCTCAACAGTCAGAACAGAACAGAACTCCACAGATTAATACAAAGTGGACTCAACTTGGCTGTGATGATGGAATTCTCCTGAAGGGTGATAAAAATAATGACAACATACTGCCACAAATTCTGCAAAAGATAATTTTAGATTCTGACACCTGTGAATACCCCATTCCTGGTCTAAGTAGGGAACTATACAGCATTTCTTTTAGGGAACTACGATAGATAGGCTATTCAATCTAGTTTCCTTTGAAAATATGACTTTATAAAACCACTCCATTCACACATCTCTTACTCTTGACTTGGATATAACTATAGTAGCTAATTTTTTCATGGCAGTTCAAAGGTTGTAAAACCCCATCTGTTGTCCCCCCACTCTGTGTGGTAGGATATTGCAATTATCATTTAAGAAACTGAGCCACAGGGAGACAAGGAGATTTGCCCAGGGTCACAAAATAGTAAATGCCAGAGGTACAATTTGCACCCAGATTTCTTGACCACAGGTCCACACCTCTTTTTACTTAACCACCATGGCAACGTAAGGTCATTTTAGTGGCATAGGTTGGTAGTAGTGAGCTAGGGGATTACATATGGAGGGGACTGTTAATTTCTCAATTAAATTCAGTTTAACAAGTATTTATAATGTCCAACTACATATATATGCCATTATGACTGATGTTGAGGACATAAGGATAAAATAAGAAAGCTCCTGTTTTCAAGAAGTTAACAATAATAATAACAACTAGTGTTTAAATAGCCCTGACAAAGTGCTTGACAAATATCTCATTTTACGCTCATGCTCCCTAGGAGGCAGGTGCTATTATTATTCCCATTTTATGGATGAGGAAACAGAGGCATACAGAAGTTAGGTGCCCAGAGTCACAAAACTAGTATCTGAGGATGAATCTGAATTCAGGTCTTACTGACTCCACTGTGCCACTTAGCTGTCTCCACAACTTTGAAGGGACCTAAGGCATATACAGAAGTAAATATAATATATTAGAATGTGATAAATGAATTGCTGGAGGTGCAAAAGAGAGGAATGAAAGATTTGCTTCTAGCTGGGGTATCAGGGAAGGTTTCGGGGAGGAGGAGTTGGCAGCCAGGCTGGACCTAGAAGGAAAAGTAGAATTTCACTAAGTAGGGTTATAGGGTATGTAGGATGGCCATGGCTGAAGTGTGGAGGCATAGGTGGTCCCTCGAAAGCTTCTGTCCTGGGCTCTCTTTCCTTCTCTTTTATTTTCTTCCTTGGCAATTTCATTGCTTCCAAGGGCTCAACTGACATCTCAACAAAAATGCCTCCCAAATCTATATATCCAGCTCCAATATTAGCCCCCATTAATTCCAGCCAAAATACCCAACTATCTACTAACCAGTAGCACCTGCATATATCACCAGTATCTCAAATTCATACCCAAAATAGAACTCATTGTTTCTCCCGTGAATTTTTCTAAGCATCAAATTCCTTTATGTCTTTTAAGGGGACCATCATCCTTCTCATCAACTGGCCTTTTCAGCCCCAGAATCACTTGATTCTTTCTTTCCTGTTTCTTACTCCCAATATCTAATCTAGTCGTGTAGATTCTTCCTTTCTCTATTTAAATAGCCATTACTCTAGTTAAAGGTTCTCTTACCCCTTATCTTAACTACTGCAAGAAGCTTCTAAAAATCTCTTTAAGGCACATGTCTAACTCTCCTGCACAAAAATAACTTCAATGGCTTTCTATCTATTGGATAGATAAAATACTGAGTGTGGTGTTGAAAGAAAGAAAAGCCTTCCGGAATTACACTTAATATTCTAATCAAATCGTATAACCAGATGTTCCTAGAATTCGGCACTCCTTCACCTACCTATTAGGACTTTACACTGGCTGTCCCTCATACTTGTAATGTACTTTTTCCTTACCTCCTCTGCTTTTTAGAGTCTTTATCTTCATTCAAACTCAAATCGTTGCTACTAGAGAAAGTTTTTGCTAACCTCCTCAGTTATTACTGCTCTCCCTCTCCTAATATAACCTTGTATTTTACTTACCTATATTTATGTTGTATCCTCCTTTGTCAACCACTCAATTGACAAACATTTATGAAACACCTACTATGTGCCTGGCACCATGATACTCACTGGAGATTCAAAGGGGTAGAAGATAGCCCTTGCTCTCGAGGAGCTCACAATTTGATGGGGAAAACAATAAGCCAACATATATGCACAAATAAGCTATATACAGGAAAAATAGGAAATGATTAAGAAGGGAAGTCACTAGAATTAAGAGGGGTTAGGAAAAGACTTCCTGTAGCAGCTTGCTTTAATGGATAGTAAGTATTAACTATTTTTGGTAATTTTCATTGGTATCAACATGCGGGATACAAGGAAGGGGTCATCTGCTGGGAACTCTGGGGATTTGGAGGGCTTATTGAAGAAGGAGATATGGAAGAGGTGCTATGGCAAATGAAACAGTTCACCAGAGATGAATCAAAGGAATGTCATGCATAAGGGAGGACTCAATTGGAACTGAGAGGGCAAAAATTTGTAATAGAACCATTCAGTAGAATTTCACGACTCTCTCCAGAAGTGACTGATACTCCAGAGTAAGAAGATCAGAGAAGGCTGGTGATATAACTAGGTGGCACAGTGGGTAGAACACTGGGGTGGAGTCAGGAAGACCTGAGTTCAAATCTGGCCATAGACACTCATTACCTGTGTGACCTTGGACAAGTCACTTAACCTCTGTCTGCTTCAGTTTCCTCAACTGTAAAATGGAGATAATAATAGCACCTATCTCCCAGGGCTGTTGTGAAAACTGAATAAGAGTATATTTGTAAAGTGCTTAGTATGGTGACCAGCACATACATAAATGCTATCTATCATTATCATCATTATTATCATTACTAGAAGGATGAAGAAGAATATATCACTAAAATGACCAACTTTAGCATTGGGTCATGACTATGAAGGGAGAGAAATGAAGCCAGAACAGGGTGCTGGCCTGGGAGGACAGAAGGGACTGAGAGTTCAGAGGCCATGATAAGAACAAAGAACAAGTCAATGGGAGAATTAGAAGGGCAGGACGCTGTGACCAGAGGAAGAAGTTTCTGAGTCAAGGATCTCAGAAGCAGAACAATTTTGTGGGGCAGTGAGGTGTAAGGGTCTGTTTATCCTTGTGAGTGGGAGAGAAATGTTTGACATCATTTGAATTGAGCTGACTGGGGAATGGAGGCTAGAACATTATGCTGATTGCAGAAGGAACAGACACCTGGTTCCCACCTTGGTGTCATCCTCATCTCTACACTCTTGCTTATCCTGCATGTAAATCGCTTGCTAAGTCTTGCCTTTTTTGCCTCCAAAACTATCTCTCTCACTTGTTCCCTTCTCTCTAGCACACAACCACTGCCCTAGTACAGATTTCATCAATGCTGGCCAGGATAACTGTATTTAAAATAGATTTTTATTGTTATCTTTAGTTTTTATACCACCTTGATTTCCCACTATATCCCTCCCCTCTTCTGGATGGAAATCCTTTATAATGAAGAAATTTTTTAAAAAAGAAGGAAAAAAGGAAGAGAGGGAGGGAGAGAATTTAGAACTCAAAATTAAAAAAAAAGAAGAATGCTAAAAATAAATAAAATTTAAAAAAAAGAAAATGAGGAAGAAGAAAAAAGTCCACAAAACCAATCAATACATCAAGATAATCTAATGTTCTAGCAGCTTCTACATTAAGAGATCGAAGGGCTTGGAATACGATATTCCGGAGGTCAGTGGAGCTAGGATTAAAACCACGAATCACCTACTCAGCAAAACTGAGTATCATGCTCCAAGGCAAAATATGGACTTTCAATAAAATAGAGGACTTTCAAGCTTTCTCAGTGAAAAGACCAGAGCTGAATAGAAAATTTGACTTTCAAACCCAAGAATCAAGAGAAGCACGAAAAGATAATCAAGAAAAAGAACAAGAAAAAGAAATTGCAAGGGACTTACTAAAGTTGAACTATTTTGTTTATATTCCTACATGGAAAGATGATGTGTTTGATTCATGAGATCTCAGTATTAGGGTAGTTGAAGGGAATATGCATGTATATGTGTGTGTGTGTGTGTGTATATATGTATATGTGTATATGTATGTATATATGTATGTGTATGTGTGTGTATATATATATATATATATATAGAGAGAGAGAGAGAGAGAGAGAGAGAGAGAGAGAGAGAGAGAGAGAGAAAGAGAGAAAGAGAGAGAGAGAGAGAGAGAGAGAGAGAGAGAAAGCGAGCGCGGGCACAGGGTGAGTTGAAGATGAA
>CM053626.1:273694393-273742807 GCA_028646595.1 Phalanger gymnotis
AACATGAGTGTTGTGGAAGGGTTATACATAATGATACGCATGTGGCCCATGTTGAATTGCTTGACTTCTTAGGGAGTGTGGGTGGGAAGGGAAGAGGGGAGAGAATTTGGAACTCAAAGTTTTAAAAAATAGATGTTCAAAAACAAAAACAAAAAGTTTTTGCATGCAACTAGAAAATAAGATACACAGGCAATGGGGCATAGAAATTTATCTTGCCCTACAAGAAAGAATGGGAAAAGGGGATGGGAGGGGAGTGGGGTGACAGATGGGAGGGCTGACTGGGGAACAAGACAACCAGAATATATGCCATCTTGGAGTGGGGGGGAGGGTAGAAATGGGGAGGACATTTGTAATTCAAACTCCTGTGAAAATCAACGCTGAAAACTAAATATATTAAATAATAAAATTGCCTGCTACTCTATAAATAATAGAAAACTGACTGTAATACCATAACATTTTTCTCAATTGAAAACCCTTACGAATATATCAAAAGCTTACTGTAGTATATTCACTGACTTGTCACAAACTGATCCTATGCATAGACATAAACTATTTGTGGTAAAATTAGTTTTAGTAGAAAAAAAAGTAAATTTCAGCTCTCTCCTACTTTAATTTTTCTTGATGTCTATTCAGTTGAAGAGAAGAAATAAGAAAGACGTGATAGCTATGTTTAAATATTTAAAAGGCTGCCATGTGGAAGAAATATTTAGGCTTGTTCTGCTTGGCCTCAGTGGGCAGAACTAGAATCAGGTTTTAAAAGCTGCAGAGAGGCAGATTTAGGATCGATATAAGGGGAGAAAATATTAATAATTAGAGTTATCCAAAAATGGCTCTGACTTACTCAGGAGGTAGCGAGTTCTTCATTACAAGGTCTTCAAGCCAAGACTCAACAACTACACCTCAAGAATGTTGTAGAAGGATTCTTGTTCAGGTACAGGTTGAATTAGTGGGCCTGTAATTCTGTTCAAATTATTCCATGACAGAATCTCTCGGATGGTCAACCTCGGCTCTCTCAGCTCCTTTGGGTTTGTTGGTTGGATGAGCGCACATTGGGGAGGTTACTGATGAGATTCTCATTCACATATCAATTAGATCTGATTGCTTCAAATGAGCTTTATGATTGTGAAAGTTTACTTATGCTTGACTAGAGTTGCTGGTTTCACCTGTCAACACCAAAGCCATTCTTTTTCTGTTTTAGACTCAAACGCCAAAACACAAATATAGAATAGAGAAATGAAACAAAACATATCATAAACTTAAATATTGTAAAGCCATTCCTAACAACTGTTGGATGGGCCTCAGGAAGACAGATACAATAGTATACTGTTGATGGAGCTATGAATTGGTCCAGTCATTTGGAAAAAAGTAACTGGAACTATGACCCCAAAGTCAATGATACCACAACTAGGCCTTGACCTTAAAGAAATCAAAGAATGAAGGAAAAAAAAGGAGATGCCCATCAATTGGGAAATGGCAGAACAAATGACAGGTGATGAATACAATGGAATATTATTGTGCTGTGAGAAATGCTGAAAAGGACAGTTCCAGAGAACTCTGGTAAGACTTGTATGAACTCATATAGATTGAAATTAGCAGAATCAGGAGAACAATTTATATGGTAGGAAGAATATTTTAAAGAAAAAAATCTTTGAAAGATTGAAGAACTTTTTTTTATAATTAAGATTTTTTATTTTTAGTTTACAACGCTCAGTTCCACATAATTTTGAGTTACAGATTTTCTTCCTCCCCTCCTCCAAAGATGGCATGGAATGCAATATATCTTCTACATATAACTTCGCATTGAACTTATTTACACAATAGTCAAGTTGTAAAGAAGAATTATGACCAATGGAATCGATCAGGAGAAAGAAGAAACAAAACCATATTGAAGAACTTTGATTAGTGCAATGACCGATCATGATTCCAATGGAGTGGTGATGAAGCATGCTACTCACTCCTTGACAGAGGAGTCATGGACTCAGGTTACAGAATGAAGCATATACATTTTTGGACATGGTAAATGTGTGGGATTTTTTTGTTTGATTGAATTGTGGTTTGGTTTTGTTATTTGGGGGAAAAGGAGAGCTAGGGAAATGCTGCCTTGTTAAAGAATATAAGTAAATATAAAATAATATATAAAAAGGACATAGAAAATAACATCACTTAGCAAGGGGTATCAGGGAAGGCTACATGCATGAGGTAGCACTTGGGCTAATCTCAAAAGCAATCTAGGTATTCTAAGAAGCTGAGGGGAAGAGGCTGTGCATTTTAGGCAGGAAGGTGAATCTGACAGGAAAAAGGAGTTGGGGTGCCATGTATGAGTATAGCAAGTAGGCCAGTCTGGTTACAGGAAAAATTCCAAGACAAAAATCAGAAGTAGTCAAGTGTAAGGGGCCTTACTGTGGAGTGAGAGTCAAAAAACCTGAAATGATTTATGAAATGTTTTGATGACCCTGGTTATGTCATTCACCAGATCTGTAATCCTGGGTCAGGTCCGCTTCTGGACCCTAGTTTGTAAATGGAGGTGGGATGAACTAGGTGGATCTTCAAGGCCCCTTTCTAACACTCATGTTCTGTAATTTTGATGTAAACAAATGAATGGCCAGAAAATAAAACCAAGAAATAAGACAGAAACAGAGAAACTCCCTTGATTTCACAGGACCTAGATTTGGAAGGGCTCTCAGAGAGAGCACCCAAGCCCCTCATTTTACAGATAAAGAAACAGATCCAGAGAGCTGAGCTCGTCTTGCCAATGGTCACAAAGGTAGGAGTAGTCAAGTATTAGAATGTAGACCTTCTGACTCCAGATTCCAGTGACTTTTCCACTATACTGTGCTCCTGCCACCTTTTTATCATTGCTCTTACTATTCTGGAAATGGGTACACTTGGTTTTCCATTTTAAGAGGTGGTTAGGAAGGGCTCATGATTTCTGTAAAATGCAAGCTAAAGTTTGGAACTTTTGAGTGCCATAAAGCAGAATATGAAGGCAGTGATGCTCTTGTTCTTGTCCTCTACATACCCTTTTAGTAATTTATACTATTTCATCACCTTTCTACACAGTGCCACATTAGATCTCTGCCCTCCAAAGCAATGAAAAGCAGTAGTCATGGTACCCTAAGAATGAATGAATGAATGAATGAATGAAAAAGCATTTATTGAATCCTAACTATATTCCCGACACTGTGTCTAGAAAAGGGACTGGAGGGCTAGTCCTGGGGTGAAAGGAGAAGGGGTCAATGTCAAGCAGGGAGGCCAAAAGTCAAGGAAAGATTCTGCTTATCTGCAGAGAACATAAGTTCCTGGAAAAGGAAAGACATTCCTTTTGTGTGAATGATATATACTAATAATAACAACAATCCTAGCACATTAAGGTTTGCAAAGTGCTTAGCAAATACTATCTCACTTGATCTTCATAGTGTCCCTGGGAGGTAGGTGCTATTATTATCTCAATTTTACAGATGAGGAAATCGAGGCAGACAGAAGGTAAGTCACTTGCTCAACATGACACATTTAGGAAATGTCTCAGGCTGGATTTGAACTTAGGTCTCTCCAGATCCAGTGCTCGATCCACTGTGCCACCTAGCTTCCTCCAACTTATTAGATATTAACAAAATGGCAAAAAAGTGAGTACCAGCCAAGGAAAGACACAAATGTGTTTCTCACTCCAGAGGGACAGCAGGTCAGAATTTACTTATGTCCGTTTCACTTTATCACTTACACATTGTGAAAGGTCATTTGTAATTCCTGGAAAAATTTCATTCTTTGCTGACCTGGCCAATTCTAAATTCCACATTATATACACACATGCCTACACTCTTTAGCAAACTCTTCCTAACAGAAGTCAAAGAAAATAAGTTAAAGTCAATATCTTCACAGTGCCCCCAGGCTTTCTAATGAAGAGAAGTGCCAGATGGGATGACTGTTTTACAGTGTGGAGTCAGTCATTAAATTTCTATACCAGTCATGACAGTCAACAGTGAAGTCTAGTGTATTTTCATTATTGATGTACTTTTAGCCCCGGGCTGCTAGAAAATATGTCTTGTAGCTACAGTCCAAATTTTAAAGAGTTCCTCAAAATTCAAGTATAGTACTTGGACAATAGATTGTGATTCTCTTCTTCTGTATAGGAATGGCACACTGCCTGGAGCATCTTTATTCTATACTTTGAATAGAAGATATGTTTTTACAACTTACAGGCTATCTCGTTTCTTTTACCTACATATCTTCACAACACCTTACTTTCTAGAACTGATAACATTAAGTACAAACCTAAGATCTCAGTGTCCCTCCACCACTTTATGCGCAATTTTGGTGTTATATATGTAAAGGTGGGGTGACTGACTGAATCAAATCAGTCTCAGAATAATTTGGGGTAAGGAAAGAGAGGATCTTGTGGGACAGAGGGAGACTTGTGAACTTTGAAAAGTTGGAAGATTTTGGACTTCCCATGGGCATCCTAGCAGTTACCCTGGAACAATACTGGTTAATGGAAATTCCTATATTGGGAACTGAGTGCAAATTAGACATAATAAAGAAAGGTAGCTTTATCACTCTGCAAGAAGTCCAACAGAAAGCTACATCATAATTAAAGAGAACTTCATGAAAATTTCTAGCAACCTAGAGCTATGAGTTTGTCTCTTTGCCACATGAGCTCTCTAAGCTTGAGTTTACTTTTTCCCAGAACGGGGGTTATTGATCCATGGTGTGTGAACTTATTAAAACAAAATTTTTTTTATAATTACATTCCAGTAGAATTTTTCTGTTGTAATCTTATATATTTTCTGTTTTTTATATTTTTCTCATATGTTTCTTATACATTTTTCTGTTTCTGTTGTAATCTTATATATTTTAAATTCTGCATTTAAAAGCATTATTCTAAGAAGGGGTCTGTACTGTCAGCAGACTCTCAAAGTGGTCCATTACACAAAAAAAGTTTAAGAACCCCTGCCCTAGTCACTGAGTGTACTTATGTAGAAATGTGTGCCCCCAGTTTGCAGGGACAGTTTATGCCAATTGTTCTTACTATGCAACCTTAGCGAATACCTTTTTTTTTTTTACTAAAAGCTAATTAAATCTGGCTGGTTAATAGATATCAATTGATAGTCAATTAGGGAGCATACTGGTGTGGGCTCATAGTACTAGAACCTCTATCTCCCACCCAAACTCTAGAACCTTAAGGGGAGAAGTAGCCACCAGCCTTCTTGGGACCTAGCTGCCAGTATGAGTAGGAAGTTGGGATAATTGCCCAAGAACCTGTACTGTACATATATGCATGTATGCATAGGTATATGTCCATACATGCATGTGTATATACACATATATACACACATATACACATACATATACACATATATATGTATATGTGTGTATACACACATATACACACACACACACACATATGAGAAAAAAAAATCACCAGATAGTAACTAGTTCTACTTTGTTGACCACTTTTTGTTTTGCAAGATCACTGATTTTAGTACTGAAGGGGATGTTAATTGTCATTGAGTCCAACCCCCTCACTTTACAGATAAGGAAACTGAATCTAGAAAGGTTAAATGACTTGCCAAGGGTCAGATTGCTAGTAAATATCTGAGGCAGGATCAAGTCCAGGTCTCCACTAGTCCCTTCAAAAGACTGGCACCATAAAGAGCATAAAGTTGGGAGCAAATTGTCAACATCTTAGTCTCAATTCTTACATTGTTCTGAATTCTTTTAACTAGGAGTTTACAAAGGAAATCTAATTATGATTTAATAAACTCATCAAGGAGCATATCTTTCACCAAAGACCATAGTGGTGGTAGTGGGGACACAAAATTTTCAGATACTTCTTTCTCAGCTTTCCTTAAGGTTCTAATTCTCCCAGCAACAACAAGGGAAAACAAAGTTTTATGAGCCAGTATTTTTCTCCCTTCTCTCTTTACTTTGCCCATTTTATGTTTACAGTAAAGAACACTGAATGGACCTAGATGGATATGGATAATAAAAGAGTAGGCTCTATTTAAGGAGCAAAATGTTACTGCTGAAAATCTAACTTAGCATGAAAGAGTGTAATAGCAGAGTTTCTGTATGGAGAGAAAGATGCCTTCTTAACCCAAATCCAGGTTTCCTAAACAAATAGAACTAGGACTCTACTTTTAAGAAATCTCACTTCAGCAGGACACAAATTGAATGTTAATAATTGCTATGCAACAGCCATCATCTAGAAGAAAAGATGCCAAGACAAAAACTTGGTGTTTGGCACAAACACTTATCTGTATGTCATTATTGATAATAGTTGTTTTAAACTGTAAACTCCTAGTGGGCAGGGACAATCATCTGCTTAATTTCTTTACATTTCATTATATGTTACTGAGCATTTAATGGATATTTTTGACACTTTTGATGCTGAGTTTGGTTCCCTGTCTCCAAGAATATTGTGTTTCCAGTAAATTGTTAACATCTTCATGGCCCATGCCATGCATGATATTCTTATGATATTCTTGTTATATATTTAAAAAGTGATTTTCCCCTCCTTGCTTCTTCATCAGGTTACACTTGTGTGATCAAAGAATCTCACAACCTGAGTTGGAAGGGACATTTGAGGTAATAGAGCCTGGTACTTTCAGTATCCTGCTTTTGGAGCAGACCATTTGTGCCACTGCTATAAATTACCATTTCATTGTTTCACTGCTTAAACAAAAGAACATTTTCGCCTTTGTAAAAACAAAAAACAGTGATGCAAGTACCAGAACTAAGCCAATCTCTGTGCAAGGAGACTTCCAACTTGGCACTGTCAAGGGCTTTTTTTCTTTTAAAAACTTTCATTCAACAGGAGACAAAATGAGAAGGTGAAGAAAAGTTGTAGCAGAAATTTTTGGTTTTGAATTCCAATTAGTGTTGCATCACTTTCTGTAACAGCCAAACAGCTCAAAGCTAAATAAGATTCTATTTAATTAAACTGAAGTCAGTGGAAGACAAAATATGTAGCAGGAAATACTCCACTAAACTTGTGATGAGAAGCTAAACAAAAAAAAAATTCACCTCCCCTTACCTAATTCATTACACAGCTCAGAGGTACACTGTTCAGTCAGAGTAGAGCTGAGGGTCAGTAATGACAGGTGAACCAATAGTGGGTGACCATTGGGCATATGGCTGGCTGACTGTTAGAGAAGTAGGTTAGTGGGGGAAACAGAATGCAAGATTGGAACTGAGCCCTTACAGAATGGTGTTGGCAAATACAATACCTATAGCCCTAATGAGAGTAGAGGAAACAGCCCCATAATATTATTTACTAGAGGAAAATAAGCACCTTCATTTTCATAAGGCTTAAAATCAGGTCCATTTTTGTAGATTTCAAAGGCAGGACAAAGAGTTGAACATACCTCATTTCACTGCATGATTGCATGCATGTGTGCGTGTATACATTCATTTCAATCGTGTCTGACTCTTCGTGACCTCATTTGGAGTTTTCTTGGCAAAGATACTGGAGTGATTTTTCATTTCCTTTCCCAGATAATTTTACATTTGAAGAAATTGAGGCAAACAGTGTTGAATGACTTACCCAGAGTCACATAGCTAGTAAGTGTCTGCTATCTGATTTGAACCCAGATCCTTCCAACTCCAGGCTGAGCCCTATGTCCACTGTGCTGCCCAGCTGTCATTCCACCCCACCTATGATGAAATACTTTCACATTAAGTCTGATGGACAGCAGGATGTAGTGGACACATGTTGGATATGGAGTCAGAGAACCTGGGCTGAAATACCACTTATGGAACTTACTGCCTGTGTTATCCTAGCTAGGCAACTAACTTAACCACCATTCCCCTCCCTTCCTCCCTCCCTCTCTCTCTTTCTTTCTGTCTTTCCCCACCCCAACCTCAGTTTCCCATATATAAAATGTTGATAATAACATCTGTAGTACCTACCTCAGCAGGCTATTATGAAACTCCAGTGATAGAACATAAGTAAATGATTTTGTATGTTCTAGAGTGCTATGCAAATTCCAGTTGCTATTACTGTTATCATTATTATTAGCAGTGGTAGCAAAGTACAGAGGAAGGAGCACTGCATCTGGAGTTGGGGATCCGAGTTTTGAAGCCTAGCTCGGCTACTTTCTCCCTGTGTAGACTAAATTTCTATGTGGCTCAGTTTTCTTGCCTGTAAAATGAAGGCGTGGATTAGATTTCCGTTAAGTTTTCTGCTGGCTCTAAATCTATAATGTCTATTATAAATCTATAATATAAGCATGTCAAATGTTACTACATCATTTGCGATGCATTATATTAGACCTTATATAATGCTCAATAAATAATGATTCTTAAGTACGTTGCTTCTTAAAGGTTTTCTTGTTTGATTCTCTAAATCCATTAACTGCTCTTTTAAAATTAAAAAGTCAACCTTAAACAGCAAACAAATTTACATAAAGGCATTAAAATATTTGCTTGTATGAACAAGCCAGCAGGCTGTCTCAGTGGCAAGCTGGTACATCACTGCAGCTCATTCACCATAGTGATATATAGCTTTGGTTAGACTGACAAAAATATAGTACTGAGTAGGAGGTGTTTACATGTGTTGTAATTTAACAATGTGCAATTTAACAGAATCTAATGTGCTTTATGACATTTCTGAGCACAAAGCAGTCTGAGGTCATCAGGAGGAATTATGAACTATTCCATCAAACACGTTTATGATGGGAGCCTCTAAATACCTGACAGAAAAGTTAAGGAGAGGAGTGGAATGAAACAGCTGGGGAAAATCAGGCTGGTACAGCACATTTCTGTAGCAGTGTATGAAGCTGAATTCAGAGCCACTCCAACCAGCTGTTTCAGTATGAAAGGCAATCAGATCAAGCTCAAGACCATTGTTTTCATCTTGACCAAACATCAGTCAAGATTACATGAAAAATGGATGGGTTTACAAACCTAATCTTCATAACCATGACCTTCCTGCCCCTTTAAGAGGCAAATAAACTTGTCAGGTTAGGAGTTCCTAACCTGTTTTGGTCTTGTGCCCTTTGGATATCAGTAAACCTTCCCACATGCCCTATTTTGTATGAAAAGAAATAAAATTTAGAGTTTATCATAAACACATAGTAAAGTGGCAAAAATGGAACCAGAACCCAGATTTTCTCACTCTGAGACCAAACCCCCTTTTCTTTACCAGATTGTAAAGCTAGCTAGCTAGTATTTATAAAGAACTTTAAGGTTTACAGTATTATGCATTTTAAAAATCTCATTTGATTCTCATAAGAAGCCGGCGAGGTAGGTGCTATTAATATACTAATATTACAGATGAGGAAACTGAGGCTTTCTGAGAGAAGTTAAGTGACTTGTCCAGTGTCACATAGCTAGTAAGTCTCTAAGACAAGATTAGAACAGTCTCATGTAGATTTATATAGTATAGAGTATTCAGAAAATCTATGGGCCTGCAATTTAATTGGGACAGATCACTCTAACAAAGAAGTTTGGTATCTTTTCTGCAGCTAATAGTCTTGGCGGGTTGCCTAGATAAAGCACTGGGAGGTTGAGTGCCTTACCCAGAGTCAAACAGCCAGGATGTGTCAGAGGCAGGGCTTGAACCTAGAAGTCTTCCTGGCTTAGAGGTCAGTTCTCTGTCCATTAAGCCAAGCTGTCTTTCTTATGTGCATAGTCACATAAGAAATAAAGAAATTAATTAATTTCAATAAGATAATCTGGTTATTTCCCGAATTTTCCATTGCTCTCTGATAAGCTTCATATACCCCTTTGAGATACGGGAATTCCTGGTTAGGAACCCTTGGGTTAGATGGAATGATATAGATTACTGAATTTTCCTGTGATAGATGATCGCTAGGTCCATGGAAACATGGCCTGGTGTACAACTGACATACTACTAAAGCATGCTTAGAAGTATGCTTATGAAATCCTCAACAGAACCAAGTAGAATACTTTGCACAATTCAGACATCCCCATTGGGTACGTTTCGAATTTAAGAGACTTCTTCTACATTCTACTTCTTTCCAATGCAAAGTGGGAGTCGCCTCCACTCTGGAGCTAAATGTACATTTCACACACACACATACACAGATCTAGAATAGTGTCCCCAGATTCCTTTGGCCAGAGGAAACTTTTGGACTTGGAACAGATGGATAGAGTCATGAATGCTGGTCCAAGGAATCTGGAGAAGCAGCACAGGCCTGTGGAATGAGATCTAGATTTGGAATCAGAAAACCTGGGTTCAAACACCAGCCCTGCCTTCTATTACCTAGGTGACTTTGGCTAATCATAGAACTTCTATGGGAATCTGTTTCATCATCTGTAAATGAGGCATAAGTGATGTGGCATAATGATTAGTCCTGGACTTGGAGTCAGGAATAGTTGGGTTCAAATTCTGTCTCTACCATTTATTACCTGTATTTCCATAGGCAAGTCTCTTAACCTCTTTGAGGGTCTGTTTCCTCATCTACAGAATAAAGGGGTTGGATCTGATGGTCTTTAACTTCCCTTCCAGCTGTAAATCTTTGGTTTTATGACCTCTAAGTTCCTTTCCAGACCTAAATCTATTATCCTTTGAATAGCCTTAAGATGAGGGAATGGGAATAAAAAAACAAACTTCTTTGGAGAAGCAAAACTGAGGAAATTAAACTTATTTTCATACCACAAAAATGTCATAGATAGCAAATACCTGATACATGTTGGAGACCTAAGGGGTGGGAGGAAAGGGAATTTTCAATAAAATATATATTAATCTAACTAATGCCATGCTAAAGCTACCAAGTTAAGGAAGTGTGAGGCCTGGAAGGCAAAAATATCTTTAGATCTGGGGGCTACTGTGGAAGTAGACAGGGACTCCTGCTGCTTCATGGTCCCTTATTTAGAAATACTAAAAAAATTTTTTTAAAATATCCTAGTGTGAAGCCTTTGGTCTGATCTGAAAGAGAAAACTTTGACAACATTCCTCTTACTATCAATTCCAAAATAATGTCCTGCACCCCTCTCTGTAATCAACCCAGGAAGGACTCCTGCCTTGAAATAACTGGGGCAGTGAATGGGCATGGGCAAGGGCAAAGGACCCTTGAGTGAAGCACCTTGACTGGATTAGGGGTAATGCTTCATCTATGAGTACTAGTCACTTGAAGGAAGTGGTCAGAGAGAGATTTGAGTGGTTTCAGGAAAATGATTCTCCAAGATAAAGTGACTATTGTTTCAGAATCTAGATTGATGAAGCAAAATACTTTCTTTTTTACGTTAACTGAGTTGTATAACTATATTTTGGCATATTGTGAGATTTCCTCATTCAAGAATCCTATAAATGTTACTTCAAAATGTCTTATCTCAGCAAAATGTCCAAGGGCATAAGATGCCAATTTGGATGTTTCTCTCTCAAGCAGAACAAAGCTTGAATTTAGAATCATGGTCAATTAATACAAATTGGTTTTTGGAAGACTTGTGCCCACAATGCAGAATACAGTTTTATTTTTTCTTCAATAATACGTTGTCCTATGGGGTTCGGTGAAAGGAGGTGTGTAGGTGTTTCCCAATAAAGAACCAAGTTATTCAGACATCTGGATAAAGGAGGAACCCACAAGGAAGAGATAGACAAGGAACTTGGTTCTCTGAAGGAGGAAGCTGGCTCAGATTCAACTACCTGTGTATCAAGTCAGCAATGAGGAGAAATGCTTCAGATGAAATTTCAGGCTAAATCGAGCAATAACCCCAAATAGTAAGATGGAGGCATACCAGTCATTTCCTGGGCAACAGAGACCAATCATAAATTAGGCCTACAGAGGGTCACAAAACAAAAGAAGCAAGATTTCCTTTAGGATGGTATGAGTGATACTTGGATAGAGACAAGGGAGGGAAGATTTATATGCATATGTTGACTCTTTTCTTCTCTTTGTCTCCTTTGTAATGTTCATAGACATCATCCTTGATGATGTGTATACATCTATATATATACACGCATACATAAACATATGTGTGTGTGTGTATGTGTACACATTGAGATTTACATTTTTTGAAGGGGATAGGACAGGAATCAGGCTGAGCTGTGCTTCCCCTTAGCTAATGCTAAAGCTATGTCTGCTTAATCAAGCACTGGGATAAAAATTCAGTCTCTACCACATTACTCTTGGTGACTCTGGGTGTTGGCGTGGGAAGGGTCAGAATCTTAACAAAATATAATTTCATGCTTAATATTTTAGAAGTAAAAATAACGCTAGCATTGCCATTTTCTCACACTGCATGGAAGCATTAGGGTTGCTCAGAACACAATTTGGGAAATGCTATTCTAGAACCAACTGCACTGCACAAGGGAACAAGATGGGTCATTATAAGCACATGTTCAGAGTAATAAGTGGAAAGAACAGGGGAGAGGAATGGGCAGGGTGGGGGAAAGGGAGGAGAAAAGAGAGCTAAAGAACATCAATAAAACATTAAACAACACAGTAGAGGAAGCCAAAAGAAGTTCACAAGGGGGTACATACAGGGTTATTTTGTTACTACCTTGTTAAACATAGCACACACCTTTTAAAAATGTAGCAGAAGTTCACAGTTTCAAATAAAATCTTTTTTTATTGTTCTTTGTATATTGAATCACAATGTTTGTATTTGTTGATGATTGCTGAGTTCCTCATTTTAAAAAGGGAAAATAGCGAGTCAGAAGACCCAAGTTCAAGCCTTGCCATTCTGTTTGATGGTGGGTTAAGTCTATTATCCTCCCAGAGACTGCTCCAACACCTGGGAAATGGGGTAAAGATACTTGCTCTATGTCCCTCATAGGGCTGCCGGGAAGCCCCAATTTTATAGGAACTATTATCAGAAGAGAACAGAGACTTAGTGCCTTCATTATATATCTGTAGATGGCACTAAATTCCCTAGGCTCAGAGTCTATATTTAAAAGTCCAACACTGGGCTGTCTGGGAATCTACCAAGAAGAGTTCTTCTATGTTTCTCTCTCCCCTCAAAAAAAAAAACCTCACAACTGCAAATAGTGACAAGGCATAGGATAAAAGCAAGGGGTCCAAGAAAGAAATGCCAGGAAGAGCTCTGCACCGAAACCATGTTCTGCATTTCTCAGAAACAGCTGCATAATGATCCTGGCATATTGATTCATGTCAGGGATGGTATCAAATATATGACCTTATGACTGGATGTGGAAATATATACCACTGGGGCTGTGATGAAAACTAAAATTAAACATCATTTGCTTCCTTCTCGTATTTAAATAGGCATACTATATAGGTGGAATCCTAACTCAAGCAGAAGCATGCTCTTGTAGACCCTTATGATGAAAAAAGTACCATTTCCTATTTGGAAAAGTCACTTCACCTCTCTGGACCTCAGTTTCCAAACCTGTAAAATAGTGAGATTGGACCAGATAATATCTCATTTAAGAAGCTAGAAGGCAAAGTGGTGGAAAAGGGTGGAAAGAGTGCTGGATTTAAAGACAGAGGAAACTGGTTTAAACCCCAGCTCTCTCACTTACCACCTATGTGATCTTGGGTAAATCATTTAACCTTTTTGGGTCTTAGATTCCTCATCTGCAAAATCAAGTGGTTGGACCAGATGACCTTTAAGGTTTCTTCTTACTCTAAATCTATGATCCTATTACAATAAAATAAACTCATTAAAAATAAATTAAATTAATTCATATTAAATCTGTTGTCTAACAGCATTTAATTCAATCTATAAATGTTTACTAAGAGGAAGAGCCCAGATCAGCCATTCTTCAGCCTCAAGACTTGCCAGCAGGCATCAGCTGCTCCTCTGCTGTGTCCCCATCCCATCAGTGAGTTCCTCCTGGAACCTCCCTTTTGAGGAAGGGCCTAGACCAGCCATCCTTGTTCTTGGGACTTTTCACCATACCCTCTCCTTTCCCTTTTAAGCATATAATAAGCACTCAATAAATACCTATTGACTTGACTATTATATGTTTGTGTGTATGTGTACACACACACACACACACACACACTCACACACAGTACAACTATATACAAATATAACTATATAACTCTGGAGACCAACTATAGTAGTTTGCATGGGCTGTACCCCATTACATTGTGAGGTCCTTGAGAGCAGGAGCCATCTTTTGCCTTTCTTTGTATCTCTGGAGCTTAGCACAGTGTCTGACACAGAGTAGGTGTTTAATAAATGTTCTAACTAATTTAAGTTTAAATCAATTAATTTAATAATTTAAATTTAATTTAGTTTCAAATTAAATTTAAATTAATAATGATTAATTTAATAATTTTGTGAATATTTGAATTAATAAATGTAAGGCACTGGAGCTAGAGTATAAAACTGAAATGGTCCCTGTCCTTAAGAAGTATATAGTCTACTGGACACCTGAACGCACTCGAAGTTAGGAGAACTCATTTCTAGCATCACCCACCTTTACCATTAACTGGATCACTGTGAGTGGTGCCAAGTTACCCGAGCACATTTTGATACCTCGCCATGCATATAATAAGCAAGTTGAGGTATGCTATAGACAGTTCATGATGTTGAATAAAGTTGAGTTACTGTCACTCATAAGCACCAATGTAAACAGAAAAGAGATGTGGTCAAACACACAGGAAACATGCCCATTGATTGGTGCTTACAGCAGGAGAGTAAGATGGAACTAAGCACAAGAATAAACACACATCTTCTCACTGACATTCTGTATCCGGATGATTAGTGTTTAATTATACAGTTACATCTTTATTAAAAAAGCAGATAGGTTCTAAAAATCCCTTTTGTTAGAAACTTTGTTGCCAGAGGAATTTTTCACTTCTATATTCTCTCGAATGTGTCTTAAATTCTCTAACTTACAAAATAGTATTTTGGCTTTGGAAAGGCACCATGTAAACAGCACTGGACAGGAAGTCAGGAGACCTGAGTTCTAGTCCTGGCCCTTGTCACTAATTAGCTGTGTGGCTTGGGACAAGATAACAGGTCCCTTGTAATGCTTAAATTCTATGATTCAGGGTAGAAACAACACAGGATGACTAGCAATATATTCTAGAATGCCAGGAGAGAGGGGGGAGGGAAAATTTGTACAAAAGTACACAAATGTCACCACTAAATAATTAAAATAATAACTCACATTCATATAGTGCTTTAAGGTTTATGAAGTGCCTTTCTCCTAACAGCCCTATAAACAGTGATGTGCAAGGAAAGCCAAAGTGCCAGCTCTCTGGAGGGAATAAAAGGACACACTTACGAATTTATTATGAATTATTCACATTTTCTCCAACACTTTCTTAAGTCTAAACAACCAAGAAAATAATAAATCAAGTCTCGATTTATATCATTTGCCAATTTCCAAGGGGTAAATGCTCACTTGGAAAGCTGAACAATTCTTGGAGCTGACTAGCACATTCTGCCTAGAAGGAAGGTAGCGGTAGAGCGGGAAGTCTAAGTAAGTTAACCAACTCAGGAAAGTCCCTATACCAACGCACTACTGCTTTGCAATTTATACCTGAGAGAGAATTGTCAGGAGGACACCGAGAGGTTAAGTTAAAAAATTAATAAGCATTTTGTAAGCCCCTGGTGTGTGCCAGGCACTGGCGATAGAGACGTGAATGAAACAATGATGGTTTGACAGTTGGCTTACTTGCAGTCACACAGCACGAGCCAGAGGCCGGCCTTGATTCCAGGTCTTTCTGACTCCAAGGTGACCTTGAAATCCATTGTGTAACACTGCTTCTACGTCAGATAGGATTACCCCAGTTTTACAGACGAACAAAAACCAAGGTTCAAAGGGTCATCTGTCCAGGGTCATACAAAGCAGGGACTGAAACCTACTTTTTCTTCTGACTCTGTCCAGTGTTCTTTGTTAATGCAGCATGCTAATTATGAACTCATACATCAGAAAAATAAGCACTTTAAAGTTACTGTTAATGGGTTAAAAAACCCATATACCATATTTTGGATTTTCTTGTGGATCTGTTCCTTGGGGAGCAACACAGGGTAGCAGATGAATCTGGCTAGTGTTTGCGCTTTCAAGATGGGAGGCAGCAAATGGATTTCTCTTGCACCTGATTCTCTTCCTTCAAGTTTACTTGGATCTTAAAGCTCAAAGTGGTATAAATATTAATCTGCAGTGAATGGCTTAAGATTCTCTATTAACCCCTCTAGCAGGCCTCCAGAAGTTCTACAAGCTGTAGCTCAGAGAACAAAGCAATAAAAAGCAGCCAGGTTAAGACAAAGTCAACAAGACTTTGCACGATTTATAAGGTTTCTTCTGTCTGATTTTAACCTGGGCCTCCTCCCAGGATTCACTTAAGGCACTACACTAGGACTTCGTATTGTACTCCTTGTTTGGAATGCCTTACTCGTCTTTCCCTTCCCAACTGTGCTTTTGACTTTTGGTACTTCAGCCTCATGCTTTAACCTCAGTCTCATCCAGTAACTTTCCTCAAAGCCAGGGGCCTCATCTGATCCTGACAACAACTCTGGGAGGTAGGCATTATAATTGTTCTCATTTGACAGATGGGGGAAATGAGGCTGAAGTGTTACGTGACTTGCCCAGGTTCACACAGCTACTAAGTGTCTGAGGCAGAATTTGAACTCAGATCTCCCTGACTCTATGTCCAGCACTCCATCCCTTGCACCGCCTCGCTGCTACAATTCATTAACTGTGGCAACCAAAAAACCCATGACTTGGTGGGCAACTTTGGCTCCTGGAGACCAGAAAATACTTAGTTTATTACTTGACTCATACCAAAAACTTTCCTAGCTTTGTAGGGTAGGCTTGGTTGGCATTGTCAAGGTCATATCTTCGTGCCACGATGAAACAAAGTAGGGTTTTTGTGGAGAAGCAATCAGTAGTGTTTAATACATACCTGTTGTTTGACTGATATATTATGTACAGATCTAAGTGTGTATTAATGTTTATGAACGTGGCTCTCTGGTGGGAAAGGAAATCTATAAAGAAGTGAGAAGAGGCATCAACATGTGGCTGTACTTTTTAAGGAGGACAGAGTCACCTTCATGAATAATACTATTTAACTATATGAAATCTCTATTAACCTTAAAAACTACTGGATGAAATATAATTTTTTTCCTGAGCTACACAGGAGATACTTGGGTTGCTCCTGTTATAGTAACCTAGAAAGAAGGCTCTTCTTTGCTACCACAAAAAGCTGCTATAAATATTTTTGTGCATACAGGTCCCTTTCCCATTTGTATGATCTCTTTGGGATATAGCCCTAGGAGTGGTATTGCTGGGTCAAAGGGTATGCACATTTTTATAGGTCTTTGGGCATAGTTCCAAATTGCTCTCCAGAATGGCTGGATCTGTTCACAACTCCACCAACAACGTAATAGTGTTCCAATTTTCCCATATCCTCTCCAGCATTTATCGTTTTGCTTTTTTGTCACATTAGCCAGGAAACTGGCCTAGAGAGGCAAAATACCCAAAGCCGCAAGATGAGGGTCCAAGCTGGAACTCAGGCTTCTCAAGGAGCTCTAACATAGAGAACATTTCCTTAGTCTTAAAATACCATTTTTCTGTTGTCAATCATTGACTGTCCCTCCCTCCAAAAAGTTAATTACCAATTATAAAATCTTCCCTCTAAGATCATCTGCAATTTAACTTGTTTGGACAATTGTTTATGTTGTGTTCTCCCATCCGACTGTGACTTCCTTGGGAATAAGGACTAATTTCTGACTTTTTGTGCATGTCCCCAGTGCTTAGCACAGCACCTGGCATATGGTAAGTGCCTAATAAATGCTTCTTGATGTGATTTGACTTAAAATTGGGCATTTTTGCATAAACATCAAACAGTAAGATGAACATATCTACATCAAGTTCCCGAGGTAGAGTACATAGTGAAGAGTGCTGGACATAGAGTCAGGAATACTTAAGTTCAAATTCCCACCTCTGATGTTTATTTGCTGGGTGACCTTGGACAAGTCACTTTACTTCTGAAATGGAGCCTTAGTCTCCTTATCTGTACAATAAGAATAATATTTGTAGCATCTACCTTACAGAGCTGTTTGTTAAAATATTATATAAATGCCACTTATATTTTATAATGAGAAGATGAACCAGCCTCATTATCATTTATACCTAAGCTTTTATAACTAAGCCATTTGATGGGGGCTGCAAAAACAAAACCCAGTTCCTTCCCTCCAGGAATTTTTATTCTACTTGGGGATACAAGATGGGCAGATAAGTGAATCAAAGGTAACCTGAAGAAGGAGAGGGGAAAGGGGTGAATCAGGAAAGGCTTCAAGGGGAAAGGTAGATGGCGCCTGAGCTAAGTCTTAGAAGAAGATAAGTTTTGAGAGGCAGAGATGAGGAAGGAGCACACGGGGAAGGACTTGTCTAAATGTACAACCTGTTGAGTTCAGACCACAGTGAAGAGTTCAATTTGGTTAGAACACAGCTAAGAAAGGGGAATAGTATGAAACAAGGCTGGCAGCTGGTCTATAGAGGCACTAAATTCTAGGCTCAGGAGGCAACTGGGAGCCACTGAAGTTTTTTTGGGCAGGAAAGTGACATGGTCGGACCTGGATACCTTGTGAAGATTATTTTAGTAGCTGTGCAGATGATAAATTGGAGAGAGAGAAAGACGGAAAGCCAGGTCAACTAGGAAGCTTTATAGTAGTCAAAAGTAAGGGAGCCTGAGCTAGGTTAGTCACTACGTGAGTGGAAAGAAGGGGGTGAATGAGAGATATGGAGTTAGAATCAACACGTGGCAACTGATTGCCTATGGAGGCTGAAGGAAACTGCTAAGTTAAGGATAACTTAGAGTTTAGGAACCTGGTTGACTAGCAGAATTGTAGTACCCTAAACAGAAATATGGAGGCTTGAAGGAAGGGTAGGTTTTTTGAGGGGAGATAATGAGCTCCATTTAAGACGTGCTCAATTTGAGGTGTTCATGCAATATCCAGGAAGCTAGATCTGGCAAACACTCGATAGTACTGGATTGAAGTTAGAAAAGTGATTAGGACTAGATACATAAAATTTGAAATCGTCACATTTTTAACAGTGCTGTACTATCTTCCTGGACTCTTTCTTACAATAAACCCAAAGGCCTGGAGGTTATAGTATTTCACCACATAATCCTCGCACCCTGTTTTTTTTCCCAGTCCAAAAATTGGTTTATAACCTTTCATCAAGTAATCGTCACATGGTATAATTCTGTTCATCATGCCACTTAAAAGGTAAACAGAGCAGCAACGTATTCACCAGTGGCATATGGATAGACATTTATTTCTCGCACATTGTGAGCTGTAAGCCTAGGATTCTCAGCCTCACACACATTGTCAGTATTCAATTTTAATGTATATCCATGAGTATTCCATGTATCCTAATCTTGTACCCAAAACAATTCAGTAATAAATCATTTTTAAGTAATACTAGCACAAATTATTTTTTTAAAGGATTCACATAATGGTCGCATTCCACTTTTTTGAAAAAAATTTGGCATAAAATCTGTGATGATTATGTGGTGAAATATGGTACTCTTGAGAAAATACATGGGGTTTTGAACTTTTTACAGATGATAATCAATATGCCACATCAATTTATACCTCACAATATATGGTGGTATTTGGTATCTCAAGATGTACTGAGCAATATATAAGAATACCTAACGGAATTAGTTAGTAATTAAATGAAGCAATGTCCCACACTCACAGTCCCCTACCTCTACTAGAAGGAAGGGGGAGAGGAGGGCTTTATCATATCACTTCTTTATGGTCAAGTCTGGTTATTATAATTTCATAGCCTTTACTTTCCATTATCTTTTTGCTCTTCCCCAGGTTCATTATTGAAGTCATTGTGTAATAGCATCCCTCTTGATTATTTCATTTTGTATTAGTTCATAGAAGTCTATATTCATTATGTGTGTTGTTTCTTATGACACTGAAATAATCTATTATATTCATGTACCACAATTTGTTTGGCCATTCCCCAACTGATGGACATCTAGGTTGTTTCTAATCTTTGCTGCCATGAAAAGTGCTGCTATAAAAATGTTTGGTGAAGAATCATTAAGTGTTTACTGATTAATTGACTGGCAAACATGTGTCTTTTTTTTTTTTGACATTGACTCTCTCAGGAACATGCCTGACAGTAGAATCTCTTGGTTAGAGGTATGAACATTTTAGTCACTTTCTTTGAATAATTCCAAATTGCTTTCTATGATAGTTGGGCCAATTCACAGCTCAACCAACAGTGCGTCATTATGCCTGTCTTCCAACATTACCACCAATATTGTCAATAGTCATCTAAGAGTATTAGCTATATTCCCAATATCAATATTATATAGCATCCCTACAGAAAAACTATTATATTGGTCTTTTATTGTACTCATGAATGAATGAATGGAAAGCATTTATTAAATGGCTACTATGTGTTAAGTACTATGCTAAAGGTTGAGGATACAAAAATAAAAGCATTAGAAGTCCTGCCTTCAAGAAGCTTACATTCTAATAAGAGGAGACCACACACAAAGGGAATCAGTGGCCAGGGAGGGCTGCTTTGGTCAAGAATGTTACAAGGATAGTCACTGCGGCTTTAGAAGAAGAGACTGACTTAGATAACCCTTCTAGCCAGGGAAGGGAGGAGGGCAAATGTATGAGTGGTGGCAAGAAAGCTGTTGAGAAGACAGCAAGAAAGGAAAGAGACAGTCAAAAACAAATTTATTAAGCTCCTACTATGTGCTAGGCATTGTGCTAAGCACTTGGGATTAAAAAAAAAGAGGCAAAAGATAGTCTCTGCCTTCAAGGAGCTCACCCAATCTGATGGGGAAAGACAACATAAAACACTTAAATAAAGTAAAGCACAGCTGGGGCCTGCCTGAAATTGTGGGCCAAGTGAGGTCCTCCCCAACATAGGTAGCTCTAAAGGGGGTGGAGGGAACACATGATCTCTCACGTGGTGTACCTCGTAACAGATTAGTAAGAGCTTAAAAAGTACTTATTATTGGCTGACTGATTCCCCCATTGTGCCTCTTTATGTCAAATAATGACTGCTAACGTGTCATGGTGATTCATCACTTCTATAAATGGACAGCTGCTCTGGAATCACATTAGTTTAATTTTATCAAGCCAGACAATCAGTGGAAGCAATAAACACAATTGATGGCTCAGAAATTTTAAACTATTAGATTTTTAAAAAGTTAAGACTGAACTATCATAAAATGTTACATAATCAAAGAAAAGGAAAAAATCTAGATCCGTATTTTTTTATTTCACAAAAAATTAAAAAAATATGGGACAGGATGAGGGCAAGCAGAGCTACATAGAGCTAAAGTCGCTCAGATTCATTCAACAAATAGTGTGACTTAATTCTTGAGTTGTGTGATTGAGATATCAACAAGTACTTCTTAAACACGTAAGGCATGGTGCTAAGCCAATACAAACACGACCAAAAGACATTTAGTTGTTGCCCTCAAAGAGTTTCCATTCTAATGGGGTAGGGAAAGACAAAACATAAAGGGAAGCTGAAAGGGGAGAGGCAAAAAGGAAAGCAAAGAAATCGCCCATACTAAATAAAATCAAGTGGCCAAGAAACATAAATTTAGAATTTTATTTTAACAGTTATAGTAGGGTAATAATTAAATGGTAGAGAAAGGTGAGAGTGGACACATGTACAAAAGAATGATAAGCATATTAAAAAAATGTCTGCTGGTGGGGAAAAACTACAGATGGTTTACAAGAACACAAAAACTAACAGGAAAAAAAAATTTTGTTAGCACATTCAGGAAGAAGGAAGGGAGATGTCATCTGGCCAGTAACGTCCCCCTTATGATGTCTGTGATCCTTCTTTTACCAGTCACTGATTAAGCTGCACAAAAAATAGAAATGGATTTTCTAAACTACGACAATGTTCTACTCATCCTTTCCACATTGAAATGACAGTGACTTTCTTAACAATGAATTTGGTTTGGGGGGGGCGGTGGGGAAAGTGAGAAATGCTGTTGGTATTTTCATTGTTTAACACTATATGACTCAATTATCTTGCAGAAGAGTCATCTTTGAATTTTTAATTCAGCAGTGAGTCCATTTTCCCAGCAGACATTCAAAACCTTTTTCTCTCATCACCTTCGATTCCACATTGTTTCTAGGTCTCTCCCAAATCTATTAAGTGCTCACCTATTCCCCACTGAAAGGTATTATATGAGTGCATAAAAACACAGAGAAGAAATACATGACAACAGCTACTATGTTAATGGAGACAAGCACAGATCTTGAAAGATGACACATTTATGTAAGGACCCAATGTCACTATTTATGGTCAGATGTGCTCTGCTCACCTCGGAGTGAAGTCTAGTTTCTTGTCTCCTTCTTACAAGTGATGATCCTTTTATAAATCAAAGGGATCAATAGAGCTTTTTGCTTCTTTTATGCACTCATATATTAGGAATAGTAATTAATTTTTAATTAAATTTTATTTTGTTCTTACAAAGATTTGTCTTTTCTCCTCTCAAGAAAGTTAGAGAAACAAAATCTCCATTACAAACATGTATAGTCAGGCAAAACAAATTCTCTCTTTTGGTGGCTCCCCCCAAAATATGCTTCAATCTGCATTCTAAGTGGTAGGCATAGTTTGGAGCTGGGGTCTCCAGCCTGGAGTATGTGTACTCCTAGGGATTATGAGGAACATTTGGAAAATAACTATATTATAAAAATAATGATATTGAAATTAGTTAATCTAGGTTATTTCTAATGCGCATATGCATGGTAAACTTGAGGATTTATTTTCTTATTTATTGAATGGGGGTATGAGAGGTTTACTGAAAGCTAATGGGTATAAGGACCATGAAGGTTATAGCATATTTTTGTTTAATCTGCAAAAACTCAAAGACCCCTTAGAGCAGGGTATGGGACACAATTAGGAAGCTCTTTTCTCTTTCAATTTACCTGGCATGGATGCAAATTTGCAGTTCTGTCACTGACTTCCCATATGGTCTTACCAAAAAGCCAGTTAACATTTTCAGTTTATTTTTCCTCCTGTTTATAAGTAAAGCAAAGAAACCAAACCAAATTCCTGTGAAAATGCCCTAGAGAAAAATAGTGTGTGAGGCAGAAAAAGAAAAGCCATCAGTCAGAGTGGAAAGCATTTCCTGCAAGATATTTTTTAGAATCCAAAACAAAAGAAGAAAAAAATCACAACCACCAGGTCCATGAATGCTAAGAAGAAAATATGCCTCAAACCTGAAGTAACCAATTTGAACTTCATTTTGGGGATGGGTGCTCCTAAAAGCCAGCCCCCTCAGATTAATGTTCAGAGGAGAGCTTTACCACATAAAAGGCAAGTTCTGAATCACAGATCTGTAATAGAAAGGCCCTTAGATCAATCAATCAAGTACCTACCATGTAGCAAGCACTGATTTAGGAGAGTACCCACCCAGGCAGCTTTTACCAAGAGCTGTATCCAACAGCTTCCTCTGGACCATGGGTAGACAAACACTGGAATCTAGGATTCGTATCTGTCTTCTCAAATGATATCCAGGGAAACCTGGATTAAAAAAAGCAGGCAGCCTTACTACTGACAAAAACAAAACTGCTATGTCTCCCCAAGTTGAAAGGTTAAAACAACGATTCCTATTTTGTTTTGAAACGTATGTTATCATTTGAGGCTTACTCTGTTTTTGTACTTACAGCACATCCTTTTCCTCTGTCCCGTCAGTCGCTGTGACTGTCCCATCCCCTGAATGGCTAAGTCCAACTTCCTTTCCAAGAGTTATTTCTTCGAGTTTCTGAGATAAATTAAGCTACTTCAGTTAGGAAGGTGACCATTCCCAGTACTAGACCTCCTATTTATTACTCTTGTCAGACTGAGTTTAAGATGGCATTTTGGAGAATTTTATTTTATAAAAAAGATGGTGTTTAGAGATGAGTGCTATAATTTGCCTTTTTGTATGGGGTGAGTATAGTTCTGAATCAGAAAGGTAAGAAAGTTAAGTTTGTAAATTTATTAAATAATAATAACCATCACTGACATTTATGTAGCCCGAAGGTCTGCAAAGCATTTCAAATAAATTATTTTATTCGCACACAATCATCATATCCCCATGGAATGTATGAGAAATCTGATCATCAGTGAAGCTGGGTAATTTGTCCATGGTCCCCCAGTGAGCTATCGGGGACAGAATTAGAACTTTGGTCTTCCTGCTTTCAAGTTCAGAGCCTTTTCCAGGGCCTCTGCCCTGACTTTCTGATGCATGGTCATAATTTTCACTTAAAAAAAAAAACATTTTTCCCTTTAAAAAAATTCATAGCAATGTTGACAAATAATAATGGCTAGATCTAATAGTCTCAAAGGAACCTGGAGTTAGGAAGAGCTAAATTCAAATCTTGCTTCAGAGACTGGGCAAGTCACCTAAACTGTTCGCCTCAGTTTCTTCATCTGTAAAATAGGGATTAAAAAAATAGCACCATCCTCCTAGGATTATTGTGAAGATAAAATGAGATAATATTTGTAAAATGCTTTATAAACCTTAAAGTGCTTGATAAAGGCTAGCTATCTTTATATTAGTGCTTGAGACATAAGAAACATTTTAGATAATAATATCAATGTCTTATTAATTCAACTCGATGTTCAACAAACATGTACTAAATGCCAACTGTGGAAGTAATGGAGGGAAAGAACCTATATTTCTACAGGCTGTCCTAAAATTTTGGGGCTTCGTAAAGCTTTAATGGGAGGCTAGGTGCAGAGGGTACCATTTTACAGTTGAGGAAATGAAGGCAAACAGAAGTTAAGCGACTTTGCCGAAGTTCTCTCAGTAAGTATTTGAGGCTGCATTTGAACTCAGGTCTTCCTGACTCTAGGCTCAGTGCTCTCTATCTCCAGCACTAGTTAGCTGTAACCTGCTAGTTGTTTGCATCTTGTCTCTCTATTAGGCCACGAGCTCCTTGAGAGCAGGGACTATTTTTTGTTGCCTTTCTTTGTGTCCCCAGAGCTGGGGTTTGAAATACTGTAGGCACTTAATCCAGGCTAGGTGACAATTAGATTTTTCTCCAATGTCAAACAAGGATTATGATATTTGCACTGTGTAACTCACAGCATTTTCACTAGGATGGCAACTGTAAACTGTATAACATGAGCTCTGCATCTATAACATTCGAGACAAAGAGAACAATCATCATTACTTCTGATGACTCTGGCATAAAATGATTTCCTGTTTAGTTGATATGACTGCCAACAATGTTCTAAACCTACCGGCTCCGGAGAGACAAACATGGGTCATGTCTCAGCACCATTTTCCTCCTCCTCCTCCTCAATACCCATAAACCTTTTTACATTCATCTCCTTACTCTCCACCAAAATATTCCCAACAATCAGGACTCCTCAAGGATTTTTTTGTAAGGACAAAAAGTGAAGCAACAGCAAAGACAAAATCAGCAAATACATTTGATTTCTTTTTGATCTTTCTCTAGCTCACCTGGTTAGGAGGGCAGGGGCCACTAACTAATCAGCAAAGAGGCTCTGATTTGGTCCATTTCTGCCCAGGCCCAGTTTACCCCTTTTGGGAAGACTGATGCCAATGTCCCATCTGGTTAGAGATGACCTTCAATGTCTACTCCAGGTTCAACACTCTATGATTTTATGAAAGATCTAAATTTAGAGTCAGGGAGACTTAGCTTCAAGTACTACCTCTGGCACATACTATCAAGTCATGAATCAGTCAACAAGCATATAATAAGCACTTATTATGTGCCAGGAACAGTAGTAAGGGATGGGAATAGAAAGGCAGAAACAATGTCCCTGGGGGTCACATTCCAATGGAGAGACAACTGGCAAACAACCATGAACATCCAAGATATATGCAGAAGGTAATCACCAGTGTGACCTTGGGCAAGTCACTAAGGTTCCCTGTGCTTTAGGCAATTTTCCAAGACTATATTAATATAGATGACTTACAGATCAGCACTGGAGGAGGGAGCTTCCAAAATGATAAAGCTGATAAAATAAATTACAGATCTACCCTTCCTCCATCCCCCATAAGTTTTCACTCATTGTTTTCTTCGGAGGAAACTGAATATGCATGAGAGAAGGTGATCAGCAGACTTGGGTACTGGAATAATATGCAATGGAAACACAATTGGAAAAGGAGCTTGGCTCCCTCATCCATCCCATAAAACTTTAAGAAAAAGAAGAGGGGGAGGGAAAGGAAATAATATAGGACAGATTTGGTCTTTCTTCTTTTCTGAACTCTACCAAGATTGGACCTGTCAGGGTCTACCTCAGACTACAATGGTTTCTCATATATGTGTACTAGCCCCCTCTCCCCGTACCCTTACTCAAATGGATTTGTGCTCTCAGTGATGCGGGGATTCCTTCCATCGATACTCATCCATGCCTACCCATCTTGTGAGACTTTTGTTCATGTACTACCAGAAGGCTGCCATCAGTATCCACACAATGTGCTGGGATTCTGTCTCACTGTCTTATCAATGTGAAGACATCAATGGAACATCCATAGCTATCTTAAACATCTCATCTTTTTTTTTTCATTCATTTACCCCAGTGAAATAGGTAGAGTCCTGGGCTTTGAGTCAGGAAGACTAGGGTTCATATCCCACCTCCACACTCATTTATGTCTCTGAGCCTCAGAATTAACGAATTTTGAGAGGAGACCTCAATGGCCATACAGTCACAGCCAAATTGAAAGGAATCCTTGCTACATAACAAATCTGATAAGATTCAATGCTTGAAGACCTACAAGGAAGAGGGACCTACAGCCTCTTTTGGCAGCCCACTACTTATGGGTAACTCTGTTAGGAAGCTTTTCCTGTTACAAAACCTAAATTTCTCCCTTTGTAATTTCTAACCGTTGTTTCTGGTATGTTCTATCCTCTGAAGACTGAGAACAAGTCTAATCCTCTGTCCACATGCTGGCCCTTCACATCACGTCTGCCTTAAGTCTTCTCTAGGCTAAACACCATCCATCTCTTTCTTTCATTGTTCTTCTTATGTCACAGACTCAAGGCCATCCACCACGCTAGCTGCAGTCTTCTGGACGCTCTAGCTTATCCTTGCCCTTTTGAAACTGTGGTACCCAGAACTGAACACAACACCCAGGAAAGGAATGATGAAGGCAGAGAGTATGAGGCAGTTATCAGCCCCTAGTTCTGGACAATGAATCTCCATAATGTCCAAGGTCATATCAGCTTTTTGAGCCTCCACATCACACCAACTTATATTGCACTTGTCCTCCACTAAACCCCTCAATATTTTTTTCAGACAAATTGCTTTCTAATGATGTTTCCTACATCTCATACTTGTGAAGTTGATTTTTTGAACCTGAGTATAAAACTTTCTATTTATCTCTAATGAATGTCATCTTCTTATCAAACTCTGCCTAGTGGTTAAGAGCTGACTCTCTAATTTAGTGTGTCAGATACCTCTTCCCACTTTATGCCACCTGCAGATTTGATAAGCATGCCTGCAAAATGTAACATGTTATACCTAGGGTGCCTCCCTCATAGGAGAATGTTGAGTCTTAAGTGAGATAAATGTACATAAAATGCATTGCAAAGTTTAAAGTGCTCTGTTTCATTTCATTTGTTACCCATGGTTCTCCTAGGATCACAGGTTTGGAGGAAGAAGGTACCTTAGAGCAGCCCTTCTTAAACTGTGGGTCACAACTCCATATGGGGTCTTGACCCACACTTTAAGAAGCCCTGAAGGGGTCATGGAGTGAAAAAAGTTTAAGAAGCCCTGCCTCAGAGGCCACTTAATCCAAGCCCCTCATTTTACAATGTTATTGTTATGGATACACCTTTGCATATTCCAAAATGCCTAGTAAGACAACGAGCATTTGTTAAGGTACCCACTATGTGTCAGGGCACTGTGTTAAGTGTTAGGGCTTGAAAGAGAGGCAAAAGATGCTTCCTGCTCTCAAGGAGCTACAGTCATGTCATGGTCACAGAGGAAATGTGGTGTAATAAAAAGAACTCTGGGGTTTGAAATCCTGGCTCTACCACTAACATGACCTTGGTCAAGCTGCTTAACATCTGTAAGCCTCTATTTCCTAATCTGTACAATGAAGGGGCTAACCTAGATGATGTTTTTAAGAACCAGCCTTAAGATTCAATGATTCAAGTTCTATAGTTCTATTAATAGCCATCTAGTTCCCTCATATTACCTGTATTTTACAAACTTTGCCAGTATGTGATTTCTGATGCCCTCAAGCTAACTTTTTATGATAATCAAATTCTTAGCCCTGAGATGCCTGCCAACACTTCACCTGATACATGGTCCTACAATAAAGTTACTAATTTTACTTTGACTTTTGCTTCAAAATGACAAAAGATGAATACATGCATTTTAACATTCTACCTGATTTAATATTTAATCATTCTTAATTTGTTCCATAAAATCTAAGCTTCTTGATCACTTATTCACCTACCACCAAACTAACCTGGAAAGCAAAAGGAAAAAAAAAAACAGAACCCTCAAATCACATAATCTTAAGAGCCAGAAGGAACACCTTGGGGGTCATCTGGTCCAGCTCCCTCATTTTACAAAATCCTTTGTTAGGGATGTTCTAGACAGTATTGATCCAATAGGCAAAACCATACTAGGTGATCCTGAGATTCTCTGCAAAGTCCAGCAGTCGGCAAAGACCAGAGAGAGACGAGGCGGCTTGTTCAAGGTCAGCCGGGACTGGAAGCTACCCTTGTTGTGAGGACAGCTACCCTTCTTTAGTGGAAAAGATGGTGAAGCTGCCTCGACTCTTGTCTAGAGCTCTTTATGCCAGGCTGCCCCTCTGTACATATCTAGGTTACTTCTATGGATATTTTGAATCCAGGAGATCCATTCCCTAGGCATAGCTAGAGAACACTACCACCATTATCTCCTATGTTTACTTGTTTTTGTTGTTATTATTCACTTGTTTCAGTCACGTCTGACTCTTTGTGACCCCATTTGGGGTTTTCTTGGCAAAGATACTAGAATGGTTTGCCATTTCCTTCTCCAGTTTATTTTACAAATAAGGAAATTGAGGCATACCAAATTAAATGACTTGCCCAGGGTCACACAGCTAATAAGTGTCTGAGGCCAGATTTGAACTCAGGAAGATGAGTCTTCCTGATTCCATGTAAAAGTTAGGTAGCATTATTAAATATGTATGGAATTGAATCAAATCAAATGAATTACGTAGTGAGAGCCACGAAGGAACTTGGAAAACAACTAGCTTAATACCCTCATTTTTAAATGTTCTTTTTTACATTATGGACTTGACAAACATCCACAAATAGGCATATTTTCATATACAAAGAACAGAAAAGAGGCTTGGATATGAAACTGTGAAGCTCTTGCGTACATAGTTTGTTTTTTAAAAGCATAGTACCAACACCACCACCCTTTCTGTCTGTGCTCTCTTCTCAATTGACTTCTCTTTTGTGTATTTTTAAATGATTAATTAACATTGTTCTTTACATCTCTTCCTTGTCACTGTTCATACTCATCTAACTTCCCCTTCCATAACTCTTTCTGGACACTCTCACCTTCCTTCCCCCTCTCTCTACCAATCCCCCCAAAGCTTTTCCTGGTAACAAATTAGTATAGTCAAGTAAAACAAATTCATGTATTGGCTGTATCTGCAAATGCATGGCTCGATCTGTACAAATTCAAGTCCCCAACCTTTGGGCTCAGTGGGTAGGAAAATTGCATTATCATAAATCTTCAGGAGTTGTGATTGCTCATTACACAGAGTTTTTCAGTCATTCAAAGTTGTTTGCAAAGTTACTTTATTATAGTATTCTATATAAATTGTTCTTCTGGTTCCACTCCCTTCACTATATGTTGGTACAGAATTTTTTTTTGAGAGTTGGAAGGGATTTTGGCTATATCGAGTCCAGTGGTGTCCAATAGAAGTAGGGTCATTACATCTTACATAAGGATCACTGTAGACTGCATATTGACTTAGAAAATCACATATTAGCATTATCTATGTCCTATTGCATTTTTTATTTATTTTGTTAAAGATTCCCAAATAATTTTAACCTGCTTGTTGCAGGGACATGTTTAGTACCTCTGACCTAATCCTATCCATACATAAAAGGTATCTCCACTATACTGGAGAAGTAGTTGTCCAAATCTGCTTGAAGAAACTTGAAGAATGGAAACCCACCAGCTCTCAAGGCCACCCTGTTCCTCTCTTGGACAGTTCCAATGGATAGGAAGTTTTCTCTTATGTCAAGCCTAAATTTGCCTCTTTAAAACTTCTATTTACTTTGGGTTCTGCCCTTTGGAGACAAACAGGACAAGTCATTCCTTTGAGGTGATATGAAATAGGTAAAGATGAAGGAAGGTTTAGATGAGCAGAGGACAGAGGTAGCAGCTGATAGTTGAAGAAGCAGAGAAGGAGAACAGTTATATGGTATGAAATATAAACTTGGTTGTATCCTTCAAAACTGTGTGGAAACCCTGCTGGAAACTGGAAACTGGGGTCAAGAAAAGATGAGCAAACTCCAGGAGTGACATTACTAGGGCCTGAACATCCTGGTTGTGAGGACAGGCAAAGATGGTAGCTAATTGTATGTGCTCTAAGCTTTCTATCTAAATGCTTAACAGGCAAATGTTGTGTATGAAAAAAACTAGAGTAATGGTAAGGGGGTATAAGCACATTATGAATAAATATTCTTAGATCAGTAAGCTGTGAAAATACAAGTTAGAGCTGAAAATCTAATGATTCATAAGATTCCTGGTGTAACAAGCTTCCTGGAACTTGCAAAACTTGTCGAGACAAAAATTCTTGCTCAGTTGTCTGAAGATATAAAGGCAGACATCTTTCAGGTTCCACAACAGCTTCCATTACCTGTGATCAAACAAGGTGAGGCATAGGTCTAGGTACTACCAACCCACGGGCCCCTGAAGTACAGTCACAGAAAAGGAGGAGGGGCCCTTGTGCCTTTTTCTCTTCAGGGTGCATGTCAAGGCTATTTCTGAGGGTGATAATGAGAGGTAACCTCTGAAAAATTTTGTTCATGGGTCTGGATTTAAAGCGACTCCAATGAAGAAGCTTTAGATAAAAAAAAATGGGGGGGGAAGGGAAGAGAATGCATTAAGTTCTTACTATACTTAAGATATGTACTGTGCTAAGAGCTTTACAAATATTATTTAATTATTTATTTTTATTTATTTAATTTTATTTTTACAACAACCCTGTGTGGAAAGCACTATACTAAGCAAGGCACTGCAGGAGACAAAAAGTGGTGGAGTATGTAGAGAACACACCTTGGCTCAGAGAAAATAAGGTCCCTGCCCCTCAGAGGTTACATTTCAGTAAGGAGACATACACCCAAACATAAAATATAAAACAATGTATGATGTGCATAAGGTCACTACTGACTATCAAAATCAACTATTTAAGAAAGAAAGATATATGTCTCAGAAGAAAAATATGAAATTCATCTTTTAAAATTAAGAATAGAAAACACAAAGCTCTATTCAATAAGTACAATTTTAAAAAATACACTTTTACTCATCATGATACAGAAGACACAAGATGTAAAAAGAAAAATAAGATAAAGGCTGAAATGGGAGATGGAGAGAAATATGGATACATAATGAAATACTGAAAAAAGATAATTTTTAAAAGAGCAATACATACATGCATAGAAAGATGCGGATTTAGGAAGAAAATCTGATGGATTAGTATTCTCAACAGAAGGTAAGATTCTTAAGGGCACAAACGGTTTCATTTTTGTCTTTGTAACCTCAACACAATGCATTGAATGTAGAAAATACATGACAAGAGTAGCCTCTGGGATATTGCTGAAAAATATTTTTTGAAACTGTTGCATTTTCACAACTATACATACACACATAAGGATGCATCAGATCTGGGTACTTGCTCCACAGTCTACAATTAATTAAACCAAGACTCAAAACGCAAAGATCCTATTCCAGCCACACTCTTCTCTTAATATAGTAGGCAACACCAGGGTCAACATGGACGAAGGGAAAAGAAATGGATAAAGTCCCTGAATAAAGCAGATGCCTGCATATGTGGAAATCAGCTGTTTGTAGCGATATCTATCTCTGCATTGGCTGATCAGCCCGGAGACCAAAAGCAGAAAAGCATTATGGACCATTAAAAAAAACACAGTCAAAAGGATTTTATTATAAGTAAATATGAAGATCTCTGCACCTGTGATAAGCACCATAAATAAAACAATGAAACCTACTTGAAAGTGCTTATGACATTCAGGCTTGGATAAATTGGAATGATAGAATTTTAGGGCTGAAAGGGACCTCAGAAATTCAAATCTTTCATTTTACATAGACTAAGTCTCAGCATCACAAGACCACCCCATGGTCGCACAGCTATTACTCACTTGGGCGGGAATTAGTTTATTCCATGTCTCTACAGTGACAGCCAACAATTCTAATTCTTTTGAACTGCCTTAAGATTTGTAGTAAGACAGATACCCTATTTATTATCCTTTAGAGAACTCCATAAGTTACTGTTCTCTGTATGGGCTGCAGCATATGTTGAAAGATTTTCAAATTCATGAGAAATGTCCAATGATATGTTAGGAAAGATCATTGTGGACAGACAACCAATCAAAGGAAAAGGAAAAATTCAGATCAAAAACTCTTCAAAAATTAGACTGGTCTGTACTTAAAAATTAATTTGCTGTAAATACAACATAGTAATTTTATTTTGTCACTATGGCAATGATTAATTTGTTCTGTGACCAACGCTCTTGGCTTGACTAAGAACTTCTAAAACATAGATTCATTCATTTGACAAATATTTATTGATAAACTGAAATATTTCCAAATTGTGAATTTATTTCTGCACAAAACACTGAGATTTTATGTGATGATTAAGTGAATTTTAAAAATGCTTAAATATCAGCATAAGTACATTGCTTTTGGGGGCAAAGTACTGTTGATTTGGCCTTAGGGTCAGGAAAATATGGTTTCAAGTCCTACCTCTGACAAAAAGTGGCCATATGCACACATGCAAATCATTTAACCTCATTTTCAATTTACTCATCTGTAAAATGAAGGGGCTGGATTTGATACTTTTACTTTCCAGCTCTAAATCAATGATCCTGTGTGAAACTGCATTTTTAAAAAGGGTGGCATAATGAAAAAATGTTAATATAGTCTTAATAAGAATAATAAAAGCCACAGAGATGGGCACATGGTAGGTATTTAATAAAATGTTTACTGAATTCGTTCATGTCTATTTCCGATGGAACATTTCAATACTCTGTATTAAACAATCTTTAAAGTAGAATCAATTCATTTGTAACTTGCCCTACATGCACACACACACACACACACACACACAAATAAATCCATCTTTAACTTTTAGATAGTAATTCCAATTGCATCTAGGCTAGGTGGCATAGTGAATACAGGGTTTGGACCTGGTGTCATGCCGTTGTTGTTCAGTCATTTTAGTCACATCTGACTCTTTGTGACCCCATTTGGGGTTTTCTTGGTAGAGATACTGGAGTAGTTTGCCATTTCCTTCTCCAGCTCATTTTATAAATGAGGAAACTGAGGCAAACAGGGTTCAGTGACTTGGCCAGGATCACATAGCTAGCAAGTTTTGAGGCCAGATTTGAACTTGGGAAGATGAATCTTTCTGACTCTAGGCCCAACACTTGACTGTCCTATGGTATCAGAAACACCTGAGTTTAAATCTAGCCTCAGACACTTGCTAGCAGGGGATAATAAAAGCACCCAGCTCTCAGGGTTTTGGAAGGATAAACTAATATTTGTGAAATACTTCGCAAACCTGGAAGTGCTTTATTATTATTATTTTTTTGTTATTATATCTTCATTATCATCATCACATTTGCCAAGGAGAAACCTGCTTCCCACCCCAATAAAAACCAACATTCACTTAAAAGATATTTTTAGTCTTATTAACACAAATGGTATTTTATCTGTAACGTATGACTTTGTTCAGACACGTAGGATAAGATTAAATACCTAGACACAAATTCCTTTGGACATTTACCATGCATTTCTCAACATTTCAGAGAAAAAAAGTCCATCTTGAGTCTCCAAATACTCATCCTAAGATGACTTTTACCAGACACTATCAATGTTTCTTTTTTTAAATCAGTGCAACTCATACCACTGCTGTATCATTTAGATTGTCCATTAAGTTGTCAGTTACCAAAATAAAAGCTATGATTGCTATAGAATTTAAAAGATCAGTTGACTACTTTCTTAAATTACTCATTAATATTAAAGAGAATCAAGAACTTGAACTTAATTGAATTGTTAATTGCCTGAGTACTCTCTGCCTCTTGTTAGGGAGATGGAGAGTAGAGTGAAGAGCTCCGCCCTAAACTTCCATTTGAAGTGGGTGCCTATGCCAGCTATCTCTTCATTTTGGACCACTCCTTTGCACTTTTCCATCATGGCTCCTCACCAGGCACACTCCTAACCTCCCTTCCCACTCCCACCCCCTTTCTCCTTCTTTTTCTGTGCTGTCTTTCTTCATTAGATGGTAAGCTTCTTGAGGGCAGGGGTTTTCTTTTTGATATTTCTCTCTCCAGTCCTTAGCATAGTGCCTGGCACATAGTAGGCTAGTTTAACAAGTGTTTATTGATTAAAGTCTCTGGATTAGTAAGATTATTTGAGGGCAAGACATCTAAGTTTTTCATTTCCCAAGAGCTAAGTCTCTTGTAAAGAATGAGTAAATAACAAATATTTGTTTAATTTATTTTTATTAATTGAAACTGGTGGGATTGTGGGGCACACTATGTGATAAATGAAACATAGTGAATGACCTTAAATGAGAATAAAAAGTAAGTCTTTTCTAAAACTACTGAACTGAAGAAGTAAGATCGTCTTCAAGTCTAAATTCAACTGAAATATTTCATTTTGCTTGAATTACCAGTGAAAACAAATGACTCAGGTCAAAACCTTTTACCTGCTGCTTTAGAGGAACAAAAATAGTGCTTCTTGTTGCAGAAAGGCATCCGAAATCATTTCTGGTCTCCCACTGACACCAACTCCAAGTTTCACAATAATGAAGACAAATGCATACTATATATTTTGTGGAATAAACATTATTCTTTTTTGACATTTCACTAAATAATTAAATACTACACTTTTACTGCTAGATGTAATAATGCATTTATTTATTTATTTTTAAACCCTTCTTTTTAAAAACCCTTCTGCTGTAAAGAAAGAATAGATATATTATGCCAGGGAAAATTAGAGGGGACATTTCTCGAATATCTATATTACAGAAAATAAATTCAAAATTGACAATAGATTAAATCAAATTATTACCTTAATTATACAAATAAGCCATTCAGAAGGCTAAATGTGGCTATTAATCATTTTATTTCCAATTATTATATAATGAAAACTAAAATATCATTTATACGTTTGATTTACATTCAGTCTGGAATCACTTAATTCGTATGGCATAGCTGCCAAGTAGGTAAGTATTATTAACATCTGATTTACAAAGTAAAGGGTTTTGATCTAATTTACAAGGAAAATAAGCAGCAAGGTCTGAAGTTTGGCATGCTAGTATATAGTTCTGAGTGATAAGTCTTGTGTTCTGAGTATTATGGGCCAGGGACTTCCTATTGGTAACATCTACAAAGCCAGAGTATTTTATCCCCTTCTGACCCTAAAATCCTATAATCCTACAATATATTTTATTGGGGGACTTTCCATCTCATTCCTTTACCCTGCCAAACACTGCTAAAGCCTAATTTAAATATTGGGAAATAGAAAAACTAGCTTAATTCATTTCAGAGACATGTAGGTCCTCCCTTATCAGCCCCTACAACTCTGAATTGCAACTTCCATAGGTTTTAAGTTTCCTTCCTCATCCATAAAATGAGGCTGTTGGATCCTATTATCTCTGAAGTCCCTTCTAGGTCTCCCTGTATAGCATCCCCAATTCGATATTAAGTGAGGTAGAATTTAGTTTATTCCTGCTATTGGATTATGTGGCTTAGTCTTTTCTCTGCATCATTGGGCTCATTTGTGAATGTAAGCACCTTAAGAGTAAGTAATAAGTCTCTTTTCAAAGAGTCAGTCAACTCCCATCTGAATCAATTTCACAACCATAAATGGACAGACTGGTGATATTCCTAACAAGTTGTGACAGCCAGATGCTGAGAAGTTAAGATGACTGGATTCTTCATGTAGGAGGAATTTGCCTAAAAGCAAAAATGAGAACCTGGTCCAACAATTAACTCCCATCCCTCCATTCACTGACAAAGGTATTAGCAAATTCAAGGAACTTTTTGTACCATTAAAAAAGTAAACAAACAAAAGGGGGCAAATCCAGTTAACCTGAAACACTGACATATTTTACTTCCCTGGAGCAACATGGTATGCTGTTTAAGCTACTTAACTTAGTCACCATTTTGGTTTTGACTTAGCTCTAACTACTATTCTGACATCATCCTGCTTTTTTGGTCATTTAATTACATTGCAGCCTTTGGCACACCTTTTCTCAAGGATTAACTCAAGGTAATGATCTCCACCTCATGGATAGAGAATCCTCTCAGGAGCCAGGAAGACCCTGGTTCAAGTTCTGACACACTCTGGGAAAGTGATTCACGTTTCAGTACTCTAAGTGAGCTTGTGAGACTGTTAAGTTGTAGAGTTAAAGGGAGATTCCTCACCTGGGAATTCCATATGCCAATGGAACCACAGTTCCACTACACATGTCCTATTTATTTTGATCATCATTCAAATGAAAAATCTTATGCTGTTATCTAAAAAAATTTTTACCCTAAAGAAAAATGTTACCTGCCAACAGAAAGACTCTTTCTCAAAATTACCTAGAGACTATAATTAAGCCTACACAGAGTCAACAGACCTCAAGTCAGTCTTTTCCAATTTTCCTAGGGCACTATGGGTATTCTCCTTGGCCATCATTACATTCTAACTGTGTACAATGTTTATCTGTGTGCATGAAATACCCTCTTTAGTAGTTTGTAAACTCCCTGAGGGCAGAGATTGTACCACTCTTCATCTCGGTATCCACAGTATCTTGCTCAGGGTAGATGTTTACAGCAAGTCTTAGTTCTCAGTCACATCACTAATTCACTGGCTAATTAAATCCCTCCCTGCGTGCCACATTTCAGTCACACTGGTTATTTCTCTGTTCCTCACACACAGTACCTCAATCTCCAGTGTTTCCTCAATCTCCAGTGTTTGTACTGGCAGTCCCCAATGCCTGGAATACACGCCCACCTTGCCTCCACTTCTCGAGATCCTTCACTTCCTTCAAGACTGCAGTACCTTTCTTCTTGAAGTCTTTCCTCAATCCCAACTGCTAGTGCTCTCTCCCCCAACAACCCTGGATTACTTTGCGTTTCTTCTGCATCCACCTACACATACCCATGAAGTCTCTTCTGATAGAATGGAAGTTTCATTTGTTTTTGGTTTTGTATCCTGGGTACCTAAACACAATGATGGCACACAGCAGGCACTTAATTCTTGTGGACTGTGTGATTTTTGAACAAGTTAATTAACCTTTGTGGGATTTGGAGTGAGGGGAAAAAGAAGTTCAGTTTTGAACACGTTGAATTATGATATTGCAGGATATCTAGTTTGAAATATTCATCAGATGGTGATTCAATAATAAAGTTCAAAGGAGAGGATGAGGCTAGAGATATATTCTATACAGTTATATAGATAAAAACATGTCGTATGCATATATACATGTATATGTGTGCATATATGTATATATGTATGTATGAGTATGTGCAAATGCATGTGTGTATGTGAATCAACAGTAAAGAGATAATAGTTAAATCCATAGGAATAGATGAAGTTATCATGAGAGAAAGTAATAGTGAGGAGAAGGATAGAAGGCCTAGGACAGATCTTTGGGAACTACTTAAAATTAGGGGGTGGGCGGCTAGGTGGTGCAGTGGAAAGAGTGCCAGGCCTGGAGTCAGGAAGACTTGAATTCAAATCCTGCCTCGCACACGTAATAGTTGTATGACCCTGGGCAAGTCACTTAATCCTGTTTGTTTCAGTTTCCTCATCTGTAAAATGAGCTGGAGAAGGAAGGGCAAGCTAATCCAGTGTCCTTGACAAGAAAACCTCCCAATATGGGTCAAGAAGAATCAGACAGGACTGAAAATGACAGAATATCAACGACAATTAGGGGGCATATCATGGACAGCAAAGGAGGCAGCAAAGGAGATTGAGAAGATTCTTTCTAAAAAAAAATGTGTTAGAAGGCACTGGGCTGGAGGCCCACATTGACATTCCATACTGTTTTTCACAAAGATAGTAGGTTTAAGAAACTGTACCCATCATCAGTGCTGAGGTATTCTTACTCCCTGGATGCTTGGTAAGTTATTTCAACTTGGATAATAGCACATCACACTATCCAACATAATATCATAAGATAACCTATCAAGTTCATGGCACTCCTTGGGTAGGCAGTCTAGTACAGTACAAACAGCCCTTGATTTAGAATACCTGCTTTCTAAGCCTGCCCCTGAAGCTTACATATGTATATATACACATATATATGTATATATATATACACATATATATGTATATATGTGTGTGTATTTATGTATACATATGTATATATGTATATATAGTAGAAAAGTATTCTATATATAACATACATACATATATATACACACACACACACACACATACACACACATATACATATATATCTTAGAAATGGTAATAGATTTGGAGTCCAAGGACCTGGGTTCAAATTCTGGCTCTGTCATTTACTATCTGTCAATCAGTCAACAAGCAATTATTAAGTGTTTATTATATGCCAGGTACTGTGCTCAGAACTGGGGACAAAAATACAAGCAAAAAAGACAGACCCTGTCCTTACATCCTAGTGTGGGCAGACAACATGCACAAAGCTGAAAAGGGGAGGAGGAGAGGTATCCATTCAGACGCATAGTTTAGAGAATCAAGGATGTCTTGTCTTGTACCATTTTCCAAAATGGAGGTTCCAGGAAAAACTCACTAATAAAAGAAGGAGCCCACAAGAGGTCACATGTGTGACCGTGGGCAAGTCTCAATCTCTCTGGGTGCTGGCTTCCTCATCTGTAAACTGAGCGGGCTAATTTAAATGGCCCTTAAGGTTTCTTCTTAAATCTATAAGCCTAGTAAGTCACTTAATTTATCCTAGTCTTGGTTCCCTTATTCTTAAAATGGATACAGCAATATTTGTCCTATACAACTTGCCTCATAAGGTTATTATGATGCGTGTGAAACTACACACATTTATACACACCTAGCTGCTATTATCATGGCATATCTTGCGAAAAGAGATTAATAACCTTGAAAGGTCAAGATAATCTGCCCAATGATAGCCATTCTTTACTAAATTCTTTAACACTTTCTTTAGAAGCACATTTGGAATTTATGAAGCCACTAGTTCTACCCACTATAGCTTTTAGCTGACATATTTATCTAAAACTTTAGAGTTTGCAAAACACTTTACATGGCACTTCATTTAAGCCTTACGCAACCCTGTGAAGTAGCTGCTACAGGTTAATACCCATTTTACAAACAGGGAAACTGAGGCCTGGAGACGCTAAGTGACTTGCCCACGGTTACAATTTTAGTGTGCTGAACCCATGTCTTTATGCTTCCAAATTCAGCACTCTATCCACACTGTTTCTCAGAAATAAAAGCACACAAATTCTTTTAGTGCTTCTGGGGACTATATCTTGTATAAGAATGGAATTCTATGCCGTGCAGTCTAATAAACTTTACTGAGTACTTACTCTACGTAAGGAACAAAGCTAGTCCCTGGGAATTAAAAGATGAAGACAGAATTTCTTGTCCTCAGAGAACTTTAATCAAGTAGGAGAAAATCCATGTATGCAAATAATTTTAGTCTAAATGTATAGTACCTTAAAGGCAAAGGAATAGATCTAGACAAAGATTTGAGGGGGAAATCACTTCCAGCAGGATCAGTCAGATGAGGCATACTTACAAGATACCCAAACCCTGCTGAAGGAGCCAAGATGGGGGCTACTCTGTGCTCTGAATTAATTTTAATTAGACATGATCCTGAGGGTCACTACAAGGCACTCTAAATATTCTGCTAATTAGCAGCCCTCTGAGATGTTCAGGCTGCCTAGAGAAATATGCATATTCTCCTTGATGAATAATGACAAATTCTGGTTAAGTATGCATTTGCAGTCTTATAGTCGTGTCGCTTTACTTGTTCTTTCCTAATTCCAGTAACATGAATTTATTTTCATCTGAAAGACAGAAATGATGAATTTTTACTTTCTGTTTTAAATAAAGTGAACCCAAAGCCAACCATTCACTAGAGGGAACTGAGGGAAGGAGCCCTCTGTGATATGATGGTATATTTTTAGATTCTGTGTTCCACAATCAGAAGTAACTAGTGTGACTAGAAGGAAACCGACTATTTCAGTCCATCTATTAAAGTTTTGAAAAGCATAGAAAAATGCAGTTACCTGGCACTTCAGTAATTGGAACCCTCAAATGAACAGTATTTTTCCTCAGGGCAGAAGTCACAGACAGAATCCAAGAGTTAGCAGGATCAGAAAATAATTTAGATTTCGGTGCAAGACTTAGGCCAACTTTTCTAGCTGGAGGACTATTTGCATTTAGTTAAAGGATGTCTTTTTTTAATGTTGTCCTTAACACCAGATATCAGGAGGAATAGGTCTGCTGGTTGACTTGGTTCTCACTCTTCTTTTAACAATGGAAATGAGATTCTAGAAAGCTTTCTTTTTTGAGTTTCTGAGAATTCCCAACTGCTTGACCATATGTATATTTTGCTGTGTTGTTTTGTTCCTCCCACCCTTTTCATTTATTTATTTTTTTCTGGGACAGAAAGACCAAAATTTCAACAAAAGCACAGGTAATAGAGTATCTTGGAACATTTGGTAAAAGAGTACCTTTTTTTTTCCTCATAGGAACATAATGGTTCTAAGTCCCAAATGAATTTCGTAAATTTTAATGCTGGGGATTGTTCCCTCAGGGAACTTAGAGATTAGAAAATTTAACCTTTGTAAATATTCTATTTGCTTTATGATAATCACCTGATAAGCTTCAGTTACTCAGTCAACAAGCTTTGGAGGTGTGACATTCCATGGCCCATGACTTTTATTTACATTTGTAGGAGTTTGGAAAGATTTTACTTACTAGAGTTGGTTTCCAGTGAAATGAAGTGTCCCCTCTGTCTGTTTTGTCCAGTATTCACTTGAAAAGTCACAGACTTTTTTCTCTCTGAGCCTTCCTAAGAGCCTCCTTTCATCTATGTAATGACGGGGTTGGATTAGAAGCTGAGTTCCCTTCTAGCTCTAAATTTGTGATCTAATGACTTAGAATTTTAGAACTGGAATGACTTTTAGGGTTCTCTAGTATGTATGCCCTATTCATTTTACAGATAAAGAAACTGGAGCCCAGAGAGAATATTAGTCATAAATTCATATGCGGGGAGGGGGAGAAGAGTTAAGTGGTCTTGGTGATTATGTGGTCCAATCCACTCACTTTCACAAATGAAGAAACCAAGGCTCAAGGAGAAGTGAAAGTGACTTGCCTAAGGTTATTAAGATAGAAGCTTTTTGTTGTTGAGTCATTTTTTCAGTCACTCCCAACTCTTTGTGACCCCATTTGGGGTTTTCTTGGCAAAGATACTGGGGTGCTTTGCTGTTTCCTTCTCTAGCTCATTTTACAGATGAGGGAATTGAGGCAAAGAGGGTTCAGTGGCTTGCTCATAGTCACACAGTTAGTAAGTGTTTGAGGCTGGACTTGAACTCAAGAAGAAGAGTCTTCCTGACTCCAGTATTGAGGCTCTATCCACTGTGCCACCTAGAAGCTTTTTATTTGACTCTAATTGATCAAGGCTCTATTTTTCTCAAGTATTGCTACAGGGATTTAAAAGTAGATATGTCATTAGAAAAACAAGAAATAAGCTGACTATACTGCTACCAAAAAACCCAAACAACTTACTTTTTCCTTGATACTAAATGACCAAAATGGTATTCCCCCCCCCCCAATCAATTTTACAATGTCTACTAAAAACTGGTCCATTTAGATAATGCCCACTAAATTCTGCCCTAGCAAATGCAAATGAAATCCACGCTTTATTTTTTTTTTAATAAACTAAGAGACAGAGACTAGAATTTGGATAAAGTGATTAATAAATACCTATTGACCAAACAGCTAGGCAAATGATAGCGAGAATTTATTTTTAAAAAGCAGCTTGTAGAGTATATCACCAGGCAAGTTCATCTATTGCTTAGTAATAACTAATGTTCATCATAATGGTGCTGCAAGATGTTGAATGATCAAAATGACATTCCTACAAGACTGAAAATGCAGACTTGGCTAGAAATTCATCAATTTTTCAAGGAAATATTCCATTATATATACAATATACTCAGCTTAAAGACAAGAAGCTAAAAAAAAAAGTGGACTAAGGCATTTCACAAAGATTGCACAGGAACAGGAGTGTGTGTCTCCTGTCCATCAGCGCTTAAAGACTAATCCTCAATGAACCAGAAGAGCCCATCGTTGAACTGGATTTTGAAATTGAATTTTATTGTTTTCAACCCCCTTAAGAAAGTTAAGGAACAGTTACGCAGGTTGCTAAATAATGCACATATTTACGTGATAATCATTTTCCTCTATGCTCTGAAAAGCTCCCAGAGTCAGGCAATTTGTCCACGCAGTGAGTGCATTTACTGCCATGGTTTATTAAGCTCTGAATTGTTGTATAACCACAGTTAATTTCCTTAGCTACCCCTGGTGGTCTCAGGTATCTACAAATAGCTTTAATTTTAAATCCTAAGTCACAAAAATTGATCTGGAAAGTTGGTGAATATTTTAAATTTCTTTTTCTCAAAGCATTTATAGGCTAATAGATTTAGAGCTAAAAGTGGTCTTATAGATCACCCACTCCAATGACCCCCCACCAAAACCCCCAATTTTTTAACTGACTTGCCCAAAGCCAAACAGATAGTGAGTTAGGCAGCAAAGCCAAGATTTGACCCCAAATCCTTTTACTTCAAATTTAAGCACCCTTCCCTGTCTATGCATGCTTCATACCAGGAAAAAAAAAATGAGCCCATGAGGTTGAATGACAAAATCCTATGAACCAAAGTATCTGTCTAAATGAAAAATACACAAAGTGATTATGACGACCTTGGGAACTCAGCAAACCTATCTTAAAAGTCAATTTGATGTATAGTATTCATTAGCTATAAGGCCTTTTTTATTCCTCACCTAATCCTTCCCAGGAAAAAGTGGCCATTTTCATGCTACTTAGAGTTCTGTACCATGGCTTTGATAGCATGTAATTCCTTCAGAGTAGGGACTGTTTCATTTTTGTTCTCTGTAACTCCAACAGATACACAGTACAGTGTATATATGGCACCAGGTCTGGAGTAAGAAAGACCTGAGTTCAAATCAAGCCTCAGGCACTTATCAGCTATGTGACACTAGGCCAATCACTCTGTGCCTATTTTCTCAAGTGAAAATGGGGATAATAATACCAACTAATCTTCCAGGGTTGTTCTGAGGATCAAAAAATATAATATTTGTAAAGTGCTTAGAACAGGGTCTGGCACATAGTAGGTATTTAATAAATGCTTATTTCTTTCCTTGCTTCCTTTTTTTCTTCCACCATCTAATTGAGTGCCTAACATAAATAATAATAAATGTTCGCTGATTGATTTATTGGTAGGAACCTTATCTTTTGAGATGACATCTTAGGGTGGTGATGCTACCACCTCAGAGGGTGCACAAACAATGCAGGGTAGCTCCAGAGTGAATGCCCCTGTTTCTACTTCGACCTATAGTAACTTTCTGGGAACTCCATGTGAAATGAAGTACTCTTGGAACCTCCAAGGGCCTCTTCAGTGACTCCATTCATTCTACAAGAAGTTTAGGATCCTTCACTTACTTGCTCTTGTGGTCACAACTAGGGGTTGGTATATTGACTGAAGGACTCTAAAATTGGAAGGCAAAGCCACTCATTTTCACTCTGCCAGAAGACCATTTAAATAACAAAGCCAACTTCTAAGAGAAATGGAGGATCTGCTATTATTACTTTTTTCCAGGTATACATAATTCCCAAATTTTTCATTTCAAAATTTTGGCTTATTTTATAGTCTGAAAAAATATGAAAATAAAGTTTAGGGATGTGTCTTAATTTGCATTATTAACAATTAACAAAAAAAGTCATTAATATAGTTTTATAATAATCAAAATAAATATATTATTTTAAAATTTAATTTAATTTTTTAGATTAGGTCTTAGCTCTGCTCTGACTACTACTACATGTAGAGTTCCCAGGAAATTATATGTTCCACCTGTCTAGGCTTTGCTTCACTAGAAGCAAAACCCAAATGGATATCAAGCAAGGGAGGGGTACAATGAACTATAACTTCACTGTCTAATTAAAAAGAAAAATTATTTAATCCATTTCTGTATATGTTTTCTGCTCCCATCAGGCAAATTGCTGTTGTTATCACAATCCTTTCCATGTTTATCCTTACAAAATCAGAACCACGTATGCAATCTTTCTTAAGTCGTATGGGGAGCTGTCTTTGGCACAGGGGATCCTGTGCCCAAATAGAAAGAAAAACAAGAAATGCAAAAATCGTATCAAAGATCATGCTATAACATTTATAGAACATTCAGAGCATGTGTAATACTGGATTCCTCTTATCTCTTCACTTTTAAATATGGCAGGTGACTTGGGAACAGAATATTTTCAGAACTGAAAGGGATGTCACTGACTGTCTAGTTTAACCCATAACTAAACTACCCCCCGCCAGTGTATCTGACAAGTAGTCATGCAATTTTGCTTGAAGACTTCTGAAGAGAGAGAACCCACCACTTTCCAAGGTGTTGTTCAGTTGTTTTAGTTGTGTCTGATTCTTTGTGACCCTATTTGGGTTTTGTTTTGTTTGTTTGACAAAAATACTGGAGTGGTCTGCTATTTCTTCTCCACCTCATTTTACAGATGAGGAAACTGAGGTAAACAGGGTCAAGTGACTTCTCCAGAGTCACACAACTAGTAAGTATCTAAAGCCAGATTTGAATTCAGGAAACGCAGGTCTTCCTGACTCCAGGCTGTATTCTATCCACTGTACCACCTAGGTGACCAATTTTGTTTTGAGATAATTCTCCATGAAAAGGACATAATCCTTTTAAATTTGTAAGAATTAGATTGACAAATGATCATGGTGCAGCTGGCAGTAAATTTTCCTTGGAAACCAATGTGATGGGACTAATTGCTATCATAACTATAACTCATAAAACAATTGAAACTAATGGAATTTTAATAGTCAACACTAAAGTTAAAATAAAAAAAAAAACTAAGGCTGTTTTTCTGCGGATATCTCTACAAGGTGACTTGCTTTAAATTTAGACAAATAATTCCAAACTAGGTCACACAGTGGATAGACTGGACTTTGAACTGGGAAGGCCTGAGTTCCCATCCTGCCTAAAACCCCTCTCTGGACCTCAGCCTCTTAAGCCATAAAATGAGTATAACAGTGCACCTACTTTGAAGGGTTGTTATTAGGACTAGATGAGATCTTCATCTATAGCTAACTATTAAAGATGATGATGTTTATCAGTAGAGAAAATGTTCAAATATTTTAATGAATTGATCGATAATTTAGGAAAAGAAGTGTTCTAAGACAATGGACTGGAAAGAACAGAATACATATGCTCAACTGGAATTGAAACCCAAGATGCACAGTGGAAACAGTATTGCCATGTGTTCACACCAATCTACATGTGGTAGGAAGGAGAAGGCAGATGTGGGGAAAATGTAATAGCTGAGGCTAGGTGACGCTAGGTCTTGCTGAGATAACTAGGTAAACTGAGAAGGGTGTAGACAGCTTAAGAATATAAGGATGGGTAGAAGACATATATACCCAGTGCTTTCCATTGGAGAGGGTCAAGCTGATAATTGGAGTGATTAGGGGCTCCTAAGTATTTTGCCTTTTGTCTCTAAGTGTGTGTGATCTATTGGAATATTTGCATTATTAACAATTACTGTATACTGAACTACTGGAAGAAAGAACCTAGAGTATTAGTGGTATGTGTTAGTATTAGGAGTCCATAACTATGCCACTGCACTGCCTCAATCATAACACAGATCATCCTAAGCCAAAGGGGAAGCTAAGTGATAATGAAGTTATGTTCCAGATTCAGTCTCGGGTTGGGGATCTCTTTGTATTGGCTGAGGTAACTCTCCCATTTTTAAGAGAAGCATGGCCCACTCTTATAGAACTGATATGATTGAAGAAGCACTATCCAAATCTTATTAAATGTTTACTTTGTGCCAGGTATATAAATATTACAGTGAAGTGTTTGTTGGCTAGAATTGTCAGGAAAAAGCTTATCTGGAAAAAAAGTTTTCTAGGGATCTGGATGTCTCTTTTAACCTATCAATCTTTTGAATAGTTTCAGAGGGAACATTTAAAAAAATAAAACTTAAGTCTATCTTCCTTTTTAGAGTATATCAAAATTAATTTTTTTCTCTCATGATTCATAGTCATCATTAGCAACATAAAGTATCAGACTCTACTGTAGATGCTGACAGTATAGAAAAAGGTGTCAAACTCAAAGAGAAACTCATCTCTGCAGATTACATATTGACTTAGAAAACCACAAATTAACATTATCTATGTTGCATCATGTTTTTATGTATTTTGTTCAACATTTCCTAATTGCATTTTAATCCGTTCTAGATAGCACTCAGGAGTTGCGGGGCTGGGATTGAGACTGTTATGTCTGATGTAAAAAAGCTGAAATGACTTCCATAGTTACTGTATATACTGAACACTCCTTAAGTAGTGCATTCTCTTGCATGGCATGCTTTCAGATGAATAGTGACCACAACCTTCCATTCTTCTATCATGAACTCTAGTCCCTCAATCCCTCGTTCTTTTTCCATGTCACTCAAGTGATCTCTGGATTCATTTGCCTCTATACCATGTTACAACCTCAAGATCTGCTGCTTTAAATTTTTACTTGCTACAACCTAATAATCTCTCACTCACCTGCAACACTCCATTATCTTGGACTCAACTTTCCTCAAAATTTCCCTATTGCTGTGGAGTAACTACTGGTCACCCAAGTTCATATCCTGGAATTCATCTCAGTCCCAATACCTAGCAGTTACCAAATATCATTGATTCTTCCATGAAATCATCTCTCATATATGCACTCCCTCCAATCATATGGCTACCACTCTTGTCCAGACTCTCCCTGTCTTTCATAGGGTTATTCTAATAGCTTCCTAGTCGGTCTCCCTGCTACCATTCTTTATTTCTACAACAAATCTTTCACAATTGGTCAGAATAATCTTTCTCACTATTTAGGTCTGATCAGATCACTCTCTTAACTAAAAAAAAAAAAAAGCTTTTCACAAACCCCTTAGCTTGGCATTAAAAGCCTTCCTCGTACTGTCTCCAACCTACCTTTCTACTCCCATTCATACATTCTAAAGTCCAAACTGGACAATTAGCTGTTTTTACTGAATATTTTATCTCTTAGACCCATGCATTCACAGAAGCTATCTGACTACTGTGAAAATGTACTTCCTGCCTCACCTCTGCCTCAAAATCCTTATCTACCTTTAAAACTTAGGTCAAATGTCACTTTTTTCTTCGATTCTCCCGGTTGATAATATTCTTTTCATCTCCAAATTTTCTTTTTTTAAAGATTCAGTTTTCTTTCCCCTTCGCCTCCACAAAGCAGAAAAACAAAAACAAAAACAAAACCCATTAAAATTGTCTAAATCCTCTCACAGTCCATGGAACAAAACCAAAAAAAAAAAAAAAGAAAGAAAAATAAAAAGGAAAAAAAGCTTCAATCTACATTCTGAATCCATCAATATTTCATTATTAGTCCTCTGGACTTGTGGTTGGTCATTGTATTGGTCAGACTTTCTAAGTCTTTCAAAGTTGATTGTCTTTACGATAGTGTTATGATTGTATCAATTGTTCTCCTGGTTCTGCTCACTTCAGATCAGTTCAGCCAAGTTTTCCCAGGTTTCTCTGAAATCATCCTTTTCATTTCCAAATTTTCCTAGCTTACTGTGATCTCTTTCTCTTGTCCTTTTTTTTTTTGAGATTGAATGATTTTAATAGTTTGTTTCACTTGCCTTGACAGGGATCATTATTTAATATATTTAGTTTTCAGCGTTGATTTTCACAGGAGTTTGAATTACAAATTTTCTCCCCATTTCTACCCTCTCCCCCACTCCAAGATGGTGTATATTCTGGTTGTCCTGTTCCCCAGTCAGTCCTCCCTTCTGTCATGCCACTCCCCTCCCATCCCCTTTTCCCTTTCATTCTTGTAGGGCAAGATAAAATTCTATGCCCCATTGCCTGTGTATCTTATTTTCTAGTTGCATACAAAAACTTTTTTGTTTTTGAATATCTATTTTTTAAAACTTTGAGTTCCAAATTCTCTCCCCTCTTCCCTTCCCACCCACCCCCCCTAAGAAGTCAAGCAATTCAACATGGGCCACATGCATATCA
>CM053626.1:273743307-273769593 GCA_028646595.1 Phalanger gymnotis
CTGGGGCCAGAAGCAACTGCAGCTGTAGTTCTAAAGCTGCCCCACCTCTGCTGCCTCCGGGGGGCGGTGGCCGAATCACAAACTCTATCCCAGTCCCCAGTAGCTTCTCCCATTAACCTACTCTTTTGTCCTTGGTGTTTGTGGGTTGAGAAGTCTGGTAACTGCTGCAGCTCACTGATTCAGGGCACTAGAGCATGCTCCGCCTGGCTCCCAATCTGGTCGGTCCAAGCCACCCACGCTTGGCTCCACTCCTCTCAGCTCTGCTCCCGTCCGTTCCCAGCTCCATGCAGGATAGACCTTACCCAGAGGCCATCCAGGCTGTCCTGGGCTAGAGCCCTGCTTCCCTATGCTATTTTGTGGGTTCTGCAGTTCTAGAATTGGTTCAGAGCCATTTTTTATAGGTTTCTGGAGGGACTTGGAGGGGAGCTCATGCTAGTCCCTGCTTTCCAGCCACCATCTTGGCTCCTCTCTTGTCCTTTTCACTTCCTTATCACTTCACTTCACTTATATCACATGACTTGTGTACATGATATTTATCCCTAATACAATATAAGCTCCTCATTTCTCTTTTTAGTCTGAATGTCCTCCAATGCCTGAACACAGTAAATGTTGAATATAATTGTTCTTGGGTTGCTAAGAAAACTAGAGAAATCCTTAAAATTGAGCTGAATTCACTTGATACAGATTTGATATGTAACCACTGCTGAGTTTACATGGCTGTTCAACAATCCTTCTCAACTCCTATAGACTCTCTATCTCAATTCCTAAAGACACCATTCTAAACCATTCCATTTTCCTCTTTCCTGAAGGCTTCAATCTGTCTACACTCCCATCTACAATAGATGATTTGATATTAAGTAGTAGAAATGTAAATCCTTGGTTCTTCAAAGAATCAAAGTTGAAGATGACCCAAAAGACTATGGGAAGATGCACTGTGGGTACAAAGTAGGCTACAGCTTATTTCAAATGATGGTCTATGGGGAAGCAGTGGCATAAGACACACCATGAAGAAATTTATAATAGAAAAAAGAAGTGGGGTGGTCAGAGAGAGAGGAACACTCCAAATGTTACAATGGTACCTCCAAATTGCAAAGACTTGGAGAAAGGGTTCTAGGATGTTGGTGAATCCTCTGTAGAAGGTCTAGAGAGGAATATACATAAGACCAGCCCAGAATGGGAAGACATGATTGAACTGCACTATAGTCTACTACATTGATATTTTAATATTAAAATACTGAAGAGTTTAAAGCAGCATATGTTATTTTTTTCAGAACAGAGAAGCTTAACAACTTATTATCACACACATTGGTAGTATGCAAATCAGGAAAATTAAATTGGTTCTATTATGAACACGAAATTGGCAGTTACATGAGGGCATTTTAATAGATCTAATATGATGCTGACAAGCTAAACAATGAGTACTTTCAAGAGGGAAGATTAATAGACTTTTATGCTTGTTTATCTATTCCTACCTTGCCAATATTATGGGGATGGGTTTCTTTCAGTATTACCATAAATTTTGAAAATCAAACCTGAATTTGGTTGCAAATCCATGATGCATGTTGATGAAGCATATGACTGAGGTATACATGAAAAAGTAAAGGATATACCCCAACACTTTCTCTAGGAAACAATAGTATTTCCATAATGCTTTCACTTTTAGTAGAATATAAATGATTAATTTTTGGACAAACAATCTCATCGAGTTTTCCAAAAGATAAGTGAAACTATATGCTTTGGTTTTATTTTTAGCATCCCACTGGGGAGGAGAAAGAAAAGTGAGCAGCCTGCAGAAAGGGCATATCACCCCTTACTGCATTGGTTAGCTACTCACGTAATAGTGGTTTCAAGATTGTGAGCAAATCTTGCTAGCATTCATATTCCATGCTTTGCCACTTGGGTAACAATATCCTGTCCTTTTTAGTCTGAGCAATAGGTCCAATGAACCAAGTTAAAATACCATCCAAACAACACCATGATTTGAGGAAGGCTTTCCCTCACCAAGCTCTCAGCTTCAATACTAGGCTATAACTGTTTATTTGGGGAAGAAGCCAAAAATCAGACTGGGCCTATTATCTTTGCTTTTTGGAGTGGCAGTAGTTAATTTAAAAAGGTGAAAGGGAGACAAATCACCCTTTGCTGGGAGGGAGAAGGATGTGGTCAAGTATGTGAACCACAATTTATATTTACACAACACTCTGCATCTAAGGAAAACATGTTTAACAAAGAATACATTTCAAAACAATACTGGGAAAACGGAAGTCATCACAAAAGCCCCCAGCCTTTAAGGCCTTCAGCAACAGCTCGCTGTCCGGTTCACTGTGTTAATACACAGACTTTATATTGGTTATAACAAGGGCCAAGGGCCAGTCTACAATCTGGAGACTAATTTGCAAACATGAAAAATGGAGTGTCAGAATAAAGTAATTATATCAAAAAATTATAAGGATTGCAACTTAGGAACTTGAGATTATTTTCTTTAGGTACAAAAGAGGAGAGAGGGTACAATTTGAAATAAGGTTTTTAACTATGTCTTGGAGCAATGGAGAGAGTTGTGTGCCTAGAATTGGGAAGACCTGAGTTAAAATTCTGCCTCAGACACTATATGTGACCTTGGACAAGTCACTTAACCACTACTTGCCTCAGTTTCCTCAACTGTGAAATGGGGATAATAATAGTGGCTACCTTCCAGAGGCACTTAATACTATCCCTAAATGCTTATTTCCTTCCTTTCCTCAAATAATGACTCATACAGTTCCTCTAAGAGTTAGCTTACAATCCTCAACTGCAATGATGATCATGCATTTGTTTTCTCTGAGTAAGACTGAAGCATGTTATATCACTAATTTCCACTCATCCAAATGAAATAGGTGTCGAGTGTTGCTGCTATTCTAACTCTTTTTTACATTCCCAGGAAGGAAAACTCATTGATTTTAAATGTCTTGCATATAGCCTTACACTATGTCAGCAACCAAACTTGGAATAGAACCTAAACATCCGTACTATCTGCCCATTAATCTGTTCCTTGGATCACATGCTCTCTTCTTTACTTTTTATGCAACGAACACCTGAGTTCATGGTGGCTGATTCATCAGATCCCTCTTCCTTGGAGAGCTGAGCTCCTCCAATCCTGTCCTCTCCTAAAAATAAAGGATAAAACTATCACCAGAATCATCTCAAAGACCTTGAAAAACTACAATCAAGGCAGCTCAGAGAATCTAGTGGAAGAAAAGACACATAATCTTCTTTTTCATTCCTAACAAGTAACAAAGGAAGAACACCATTACCATAATTTTATATTAACTCAGGGCTGCTACTGTTCCAAGGAGCCAAAAATATTCACAGACATTATATGTAAGCTAGACAACATTTCTCAAGTCTGAGGAAGCAGTCTATTACCCATATTTTATGGGTTGGATAACCAAGGGGAGACAGTGAGACAATGGTAACTAATCTTCTCTAAAGCAAAGTTAAATAAAATCTCCAGGTACCCTAGAAGCCATGGGAAATTCTACCTTGGATCTGACACCACTCCAGTCTTCTAAAAATCCTTCAGAACAGGGATGCAATGAGTACCATTAGATCCAGGATTCCATCTCCTTGAGGCTGGGTTTTAAAAAAATAAATAACCTCTAGAGGTAGACAAAGTGCTCTCTCTCTCCTTCCTCAATTTATCTGGTATTTACTTACCTATGTACACGCAGTATCCCTTCCATGACAAATCAACAAGCATTTATTAAGTACCTACTATGCACCAGGCAAGAGTTGAATATAAGCTCTTTGGGGGCAAGGAGCTCTTTCTCTAGGGTGCAGGCCAATGACCTGTATGTAGTAGTAGGTGTTTAATGATGGTTTCCTGAAATTAATTGAAGGGATTTCTCTTTAAGAATAATCTTGTTACATCTCATTATTAAGCAGATTCAGTTTGTTTTACCCAAGTCTCAATAGTGCTAAGTTTATTTTAGCTGCTCAGGGAGATAGGGATTTTCTGATAGTGACAATCTATTCTTTTATATAGTTTCTAAATAAAAATAATCTAGCTCCTTATATGAGGAACAGAGAATAAAGAGAACAAAGAATGAAAAGAACAGAAAATGAAGGCAAACAATCCTCCCAAGATTATCTGGGGTCACCATTTAACGGGCCTAGGACAAATGAGAAGAGAAAAGGAAATCTGCTGGGGTATTAGCCTCTCCATGAAATCACGGGAAAAGCAGAATCAATAGGTATTCTGCTCAGGGGGAAGAACACAGTTCAAGTTCAATTTTTTAGAGAAAACTGATCAAACGCTGCTCCTCTGATGAAACAGTCAATTTAAGCCTAAATCTTTGCTGTGGAGTGCAGCATCCTCCCACTTATATAAGTATATAGATAATTAGAAATCCCTATGGTAGCCAGTGTTTCTCAGAGTGAGGTAAGAATGATGATCTTGCATGATCTCTGACCAACAGCTAGTGAGGGGCCTTTCAGAGTCTGTGAAGGTATCTCTGCCCTTTGGTTGGCACAGTGACACTGAGCCCTCCTCCTACAGCTGACTGCTATAACCCCTGCACATCCTGGCTAACTATGACGCCTAACCCACAGCTAGGTTTAAGTACTTCAAATGGTGACTCCGTGGGATTCCAAAGCATTTCTCCTGCTCTTGCTGAGGGCACAGCAGGCTTCTAAAGAACACAAATGTAGAGACAGAAAGGATCTTGGAGGTCACTGAATCCAAACTTTTCATTTTACTGATAAGGAAACTCAGGTCTAGAGAGGTTAAATCACTTGTCAGAGATCACACTGGTATTCATCAGAAGTGGGATTTGAACTTCTGAGTCTTCCTAATTCCAAAGTCAGTCCTCTATCCACTATGCAACGAATGCCTTTGTGACTTGGACCACGGCTTAGTTTCAGGGCACCAGATTTACTTTACAATCCCGAAAATATCCATTTCTCATGAGTAAGCAAAGCTTAGTGACTTTTGGCTAGACCAGGGGTGGGGGGAACCTGAAGCCTCGAGGCCACATGTGGCCCTCTAGGTCCTCAAGTGTGGCTCTCTAGGTCCTCAAGTGTGGTCCTCTGGCTGAATCCAAACTTCACAAAACAAATCCCCTTAACAAAAGGATTTGTTCTGTAAAACTTGGACTCCGTCAAAAGGTCGCACCTGAGGACCTAGAAGGCCACGTTTGGTTTCTGGGCTGCAGGTTCCCCACCCCTGGGCTATACAGTGTTCTGCGCCTCACTACTGTAGGTAGCTACATTGCTAAATCCAACACATGAATGATCTGTATGAGAATACGAAGTTAGGAGACATAACATTGACAAGTCTAGCTCTGGCAAACACAGGGCAACAGAAAGACACAATCAGAAGTTAAAATTCCAGTCTTCTCGTATGACAGAAGATTCACCAACAGGTGGATGGCCACAGACAAATCACTCCATCTTTCAGGGCCTCAACTTTTTATCCGTAAAATAAGATAGAAAAAATGGCCTCTATGATCCCTTCTAGCTCTAAAGCAGCGGGTAGAACATTTTTAGTGTTGTGCTTCCCTTCTCAGAATGTTTTTTAAAATGCGTTTTCATGCTTTTATATTCAAAGCATTAGAAAGGAAATCAATTATACTAATATACAGGTATTGAAATATTTCTTAAAACAAACCTTTAGACTCCAATTTAAGAATCCCTGCCAAGCCTATGATCTTATGATTAAATCACCTCTAAATTTCTAATTATAATATTTCATGATCCTGTAATAATAGAAACTTGGGAATATTTAAAACAAGTCTCTAAATTTGGGAATACTACTAAAACCAGAAGCTTGCCTAATAATGAAACAAACTGATTCAAAACAAGTTTCATTTAAACAATGATATCAGCAGATGGCAAATGAAAATCATTGTAAACAAAAGTAAAATTAGTGTTGGAGTAAAGAATCAATCTAGGAAATACATACTAAAATAGAACAATCATCCAAGCCACTGACTGCATAGAAAAATGATTTAATGATCATTAGGGAGTACAGTCCTGAAAATGTCAGCAATAGCTAAGGAAAATAAGATAACACTCTGGATTATATTAACAGAGGATATTTAAAAAGTATAGCAGGAATGCTATTAACATTATAAAGTACTTACATTACAGAGGGCAAGGATGTTAACAGAATTGATTTCCTCCAGAAACCCTGAGTGAATTATTGGTAAATCTTTTATAGATTGTAATGTTAAACAATTTGCATACTTGAGGAGCTCAATAATCCATGTGTTGGTTCCTCTAATGCCCATTGACTTTTCCTTGAGAGGCATAAACTAGTTGTGTGATAAGAGACAGGCCAGTTGTTTTCCCTTTCTGAGCCTCAGCTTCCTCATCTGAGAAACAGGAATAATAAGACTCACATAACTTAGCTCATTAGGCTGTTGTGCAGATCAAGTGAGATAAAATATTATGACTGTGATTACTGATAAATGTCAGGCAACAAAATATATGCACCAATAACTTGGATTATCTAATTTTGGGGAAAATATCGAAAACATTGATTTGGATTTTCTTGATGTTTCTTCATAAATCTTGAGAAATGAAAATGTAAAATTTCCAAACTGTGAAAATAAGTGATGGAATTTAGTTGGGGTCTATTCTGACATAGCAGATTTATTAAGGGTTTTTTTTGTTTTCTTTTGTTAGTGCATTATAACACGATGGCCATAGTTGCAGGTGCAGCTATAGGGAGGTTGCCAACAACAACAACAAAAGTGAGGAGACCACTGGATTGAAGTGTATGTGGACAGGTAAAGAGTATGAGAAGACTGGAATGGGAAAAAGGGCTTAAATTATAAAATGCTCTAAAAGCCAAACAGAGGGTTTTGTATTTGATCCTGGAGGTAATGGGGAGCCACTGAGAACGGGCTGGGTGACATGGTCAGTCCTGCATTTCTGGAAGCTCATTTTGGCAGCTGGATGCAAGATGGACTGCGGTAGGGAAAGATGAAGCAGGGAGAGCAAACGGAAAGTTACTATAATATTCAAGGTGCGAGGTGATGAGGGCCTCTGCACCAGAATTGCTGTGTCAGAGGAGAAGGGGACATAGAGATCTTCAACTCTCCATACAGTGATGTCTTTGTAAAATAATCTCTGCTCTGATGGAAGACTCTTTCTTTCTTCCTTCCTTCCTTCCTTCCTTTCTTTCTTTCTTTCTTTCTTTCTTTCTTTCTTTCTTTCTTTCTTTCTTTCTTTCTTTCTTTCTTCCTTCCTTCCTTCCTTCCTTCTTTCCTTCCTTCCTTTCTTTTCCTTCCTTTCTCTCTCTCTCGTAGGTCAAAGTTATTTGCCTTACAGCAGGTTTCCTCAATGATAGTTCAAAGAAACCTGTATTTAGGTTGCAAAAGTTTAATAAGAATAAAAAATAAATCTTACTACCAAAATATTCTGATATGTCATTTAACATATTTATACTGATGTAAAAAAATAACTAAATTTGGGTAGTCCATAATGTGGCTGCCACAGAATGCTACTCAATTTTTCTTTTCCCTCAGAGTGATCAGACATATATGGTAATAGAAACTACTGCTTTGCCTAATCACAGAGTACAGAATAGGAATAATGGGCAGAAGTCACAAAGAAGCAAACATGGGCTTGATGTAAGAAAATATTTTGACTGACATGAACTGATGCAAAGTGAAATGAGCAGAACCACAAAAACATTGTATACAATAACAGCAACATTGTACAATAATCAATTGCGAATGACTTAGCTTTTCTCAGCAGTATAATAATCCAAGACAACTCTGAAGGACTTAGGATGAAAAATGCTATGCACTTTGAGAAACAGAACTGTTGGAGTCTGGATGTAGACTGAAGCATATTTTTTTTTAAAACTTTATTATTCTTGTTTTTTTTGTTTAATCTGCATTTTCTTTTGCAACATGGCTAATATGGAAATTCTTTGCATGATTGCACATGTACAATCTATATCAAATTGCTTGCCTTCTCAAGGAGATGAGAGGGGAGAAGGGGAGGAAGGGAAAGAAGATGGAATTCAAAATAAAAAAGTAAATGTTAAAAATCTTTGTTTCTGTGTAATTAAGAAAAAAATAAAAATTATATGTAAAAAACCCCATTTCCTAACAATTACAACTATCTGAAAGTAGAATGAATGGTCTACCAGAGGAAGTAGTGAATTCCTCCAGACTGAAGATCTTCAAGCAAAGCTTGAGTACCTACTTCTTGGGCATATTATGTCTGAAGGAATTCTTGGTATGGTTTGGACCATGTGGCCTCCAACATCCTTTCTAAATCTGACATACTATGATTCTAATAGTACTGCCTGGATCTAAGTGATAAGGCGGAAGTCTTGCTATCATTTCCTGCATTTCTTTTGTCCTTGGATAGCTCTTCTGAGCATATCAATGACATAATCAGTACTTTATTATTTACTGTTTTGTACTCTGTTTTACTTGTAGACATCTAGTTTCCTTAATTAGATTATAAAATCCTTTTTGGCAACAGAGTATCTTAAACTTCTTTTATGCTCACCACAGTTCATAGTGTGGTGCTAGACACATGGTGGGTACTCAAGTCATATACCTGTTAATTAATGTAACAGTCCCAAAGTCTGAGTTTTCTCAGTCTAGCCTTTGACACTAATCAAAAACACTCAAGTTACACAGGAAGAAATCTCTCAATCTATCTTGTTGACTTCTTTATCTTGTATTATTTTAATTCATGGACTCTACATTCCACATTTCAGCCAAAATGAACTCGTCACCCTCCCTCTTTATTTATCATACACTCTTCCATCCCTATGCCTTTATTGATCCCATCATTAAATGAATAACTCAGGGGGCACCTCTTCCACAAAGCCTTCCCTGACATTTTCCTCTTTCCTCAAACTATTTTCTATCACCTCAAATTTCTTTGGACCCTTCCTTCCCATTTATCTTGGTCTGGTTTGTCTAATTTCTATCTATTGCTTTCTTTCCAATCAAATGGTAAACTCCTTGAGAAATAGTTCTGTATTATAGAGTTATATTTTTAAAAAATTCTTGGAGAATGGTACAGGATACTTAATATAGTAAGTGCTTAATAAATGTTGAATTATAATGAATTGGGTACTTGAATTATACTGTCTTCAATAGTTGAGTAACAGTTATTTTTATAATATTTACAAATATGAATTTAAAAAACCCCTAACATTAAACTGAGTCTCTCTCTGTAAGAGAAATGTGACACATATGAAGATGTGGTCCAAGATAAGTAAAGGAGGGGAGATAAAAATATTATTTCAAACATTAAATAGGAAGTCACTGTGAGACGAGTAATTTAAAATTAGTTTTCCATTTCTGGCTGAGGTTGATTGCCTATCACATAATCAAAACCATCACTAACATTCCCCAGATGATGAATGGTCAAAGGATATGAGCAGTTTTCAAAGAAAGAAATCTAAGATATCAACAGCCATATGAAAAAGCACTCTGAATCACAAATAATTAGAGAAATGCAAATCAAAGCAACTGTGAGGTTCTACCCCACACCCGTGAGACTGGCAAAGAGGACAAAAAAGGAAAATGACAAATACTGGAGGGGCTGTGGGAAAACAGGCACATTAATGCACTATTGGTTGAGCTGTGAATTGCTCTTGTCATTCTGGAAAGCCATTTGGAACCATGCCCAAAAAGGCATTATACTTGTGCATATCCTTTTACCCAGTAATATGACTTCTAGGTCTATATCCCAAAGAGATCAAAGAAAGAGGAAAAGGATCCATATTCATAAAAATATCTACAGCAGATCTTTTTTGTAGTGGCAAAGAACTAAAAACAGATTGCCCATCAACTGGAGAATGCTGAGCAAATGATGTATATGAATGTAATGAAATATTATTGTGCCATCAGAAATGAGAAACCTAGGAAGATTTGGATGGAAGTGAGCAGAACCAAGAGAACAATTACATAATATACCAACAACATTGTAAAGACAAACAACTTTGGAAGATTAAGAACTCTGATCAATACAGTAACCATCTACATTTCTATAAGACCAATGATGAAGCAAGCATGTCATCCCTTCTTACAAAGAGATGATAGACTCCAGATATGGTATCTGATATACATTTTTTGGCCATGGGCAATGTGGGAATTTGTTTGGCTTGCCCATTTCTTACAAGGATTTTATTTTGCTTCTTTCTTTTCTGGTGAGGGGAGAGGAGTTAAGTTGGAGGAAAATAAATGCTTACTAATTTAAAAAATAAAAGTTTAAAAGTTAAAAATGGAAAATAAAATATCATTACTAACATATTCTAAATTCCTTTCTACCCTCAACTTTCTGTATGTGACAATCCCTATAATACTTCTTATCCATCTGCTTTTTCCAGCCCTAATTCCAAGTCATAGAAAATTTCAGGAGAAAGTCACGCTCTGATGGCATATAAACTCACCTGGGCCCTGAATACTGTCAGGGTTCCTGGACATAGAGATGGATAATTATTTCACAGAAATCTTCAAATATTATCTATTCTTCTCAAGTTCCTGAGCCCACCATTCTTCTTTACTTCTTCATTTCTTTACATTGGAGCCTGAGGCATGAACTTAAGATTATGGGATCAAAATTTTAGAGTGGTAAAGAAGCTTAGAGGTTATCTAATTCAACCCTATCTCTTTATGGATGAGGGAACTTAGATGAAGCAATTGGTGGAGGTCACACAGGTTGGCTGTAAGTGTAAGTTGGTTGTCAGCTTACATCTGGACTCAGGTCCTTTGACTCCAAATCCTGTTCTCTTTTCACTTCTTCATCTTCCTTCCTATCTCACCTCTAAATTCCCATTTCTTCACTGATTGTCCACTCCACCTCCCCCACCCCCCACCCCGGCCTTATCTCTCAGAGGAGATGGTTCCTTCCTCTTTGCCAAGGCTTTTTTCTTAGCCTTCCACTTCCTCAGTAAAAGTTTCATGGAGAAAGTGGTACCTAGAATGGACTTTGAAGTAAAGAATTTCAACAGAAAGAGATGTGGGTCAGTCAGTCGACTAACATTTTTTAGACACTTACTATGCCTTAAGCGCTGTGCTAAGCACTAAGGATACAATGAAACGAAAAAAAAAACCCACCAGTCCTTGGGGAAAGTGACATTCAAACATTTCTGTGTGTACGTGATAAATAAGGGATGGATGTAAGGTAATTTCAAAGGGAAAGCACTAACAGGGGGGTGAGGTTTGGGGCCTGGGAAAAGCCTCCTGATGGGATTTGAGCTGGTCTTGAAGGGAACCAGGGAAGCTGAGAGGCAGAACTGGGGAGAGACAGCATTCCAAGTACGGGGAACAGCCGATGCAAAGGCAGAGTTGGGTCAGTGGAACGTCACACGCAAGGAACAACATGTACAGTCCATACTGGTGGGATCCCAGCGTATCTGGAGGGAAGTAAAGTATAAGAAGACTGGAAAGGGCTGGGCTGTGAAGATTTTTATATGACAGAGAGGACTTTGTATTTGATCCTGAACATAATAAAGAACCAATGTAATTGACAGAGAGAGGGAGGGAGGGAGGGAGGAAGAGAGAGGGAGAAGGAGAGAGGGAGAGAGAGAGAGAGAGAGAGAGAGAGAGAGAGAGAGAGAGAGAAGGAGGGAGGGAGAGAGAGAAAGAGGGAAGGAGGAAGGGAGGGAGGGTGTATAAGGGGTGACACGGTCAAATCTATGCTTTAGGGAAATATATAAGTTTGGTAATTGAATGGAAGATGGGTTGGAATTGGGAGAGAAAGCTGAGGCAAAGAGACTAGCTAGAAGGTTATTGTAATAGTCCAGGTGAGAGGTGATAAGGACCTTAAATAGAGAACAGGGCATATACAAGAGATGTTGTGAAGGTACAAATGATAAAATTGGGCAAAGACTAGATGTTAAGCTACAAGGATGATAACCTACCTGAAAATAATCAAGATTTGGTTGCGGTAAACAAACATTCGTTAAGCAAGGCAAAATGAATATAAAGACAAAAATGAGACCACCCCTACCTCCCTGTGCTCCCCCTCCATTCCAAAGAGTTTATATCCCACTGAGGTATACAATCGGTACACATATAAGCAAATATCCCACAACTGAAAGGGAAGAAAGCACTAACAAATGAGGGAGCTATTGGGCTGCCTAGGTTCTATTTTTTTTTTTTTTTGGTTCTGAACAAAAATACCAAGAAGTCACATTTATGTAGATCTTTAAGTCTGGCACAGAGTTGTATATACATTATCTCATTTGATCCCCAAAAGAACCCTGTTAGGTAGGTTATATATTCTATTCTATATTGCTATTGAATAAAGGAAGGCTCAGATAGGGTAAGTGGCTTACCTAGGGTCACACAGCCAATGTATGAGGCCAATGTAAATGCTGATGGTTCCTGAATGACTTAATTGTGTTAATTACTACTGCTTAAAAAAAAAAAAGCCAAAGACACATCTCTGCCTTTACAGCATAAACAAATGCTGACTGTGGTGCGGGTGCTGACAGAAAAAAAAAATGTGACATCGGCAATATATTTTGTGCCTAAAGAGGGGGGAAAAGCTGTGTCACAAGAGAAAACAATTCTTCTTAAAGGGGATACCACAGACACCAAGATGCAGACTAGAAATTTCTGGTAAGGAAAACCCAAGACAAAGCCATTGCATGTGTGTCTTTACAAGCATCTAGCTGAGAACTGAAAGCCCCATGCTGAAGAATTCAATTTGTAACTCAAGAGGACACAGTCACACTTGGAAAAGGGCAAAATACTATTTATTCAGCAAGATAAAGCAAAGAAAGGGCTCCTGAAGCTTCAGCTACTCAACCCTTCTGCATAATCAAGTACAATGACTCAATTGCTAAGCATTTCTTAATCCCTTACTGTGTCTGGCACTGTGCTAGGGTTACAAGAAAAAGCAAAAAATGGCCCCTGCCTTCTATGAGTTTACAATCTAATGGGGAAGACAACATGTCCATAAAGCATATATACAGAATAGATGGAAGGTAGCCTCATAGGAGAAAGTACTAACAAATCATGAACATTTAAAATACTGTCAAGCCATATACGCTCTGTTAAGATACTAGTCTTTGAAAATTCTCATCATTGGAAGTATTAGCCACTGAGATTTAACTGTTACACTAAAGAACAACTCCTCATACAGCCAGATCAAATACTTTCATCAAAATTACCCAGACCATTCAGTATCTGAAATGGTAGCATTTCAAGTTACAAAATGTACTCAGCTCAGGGACAGCTTGTAAAGAATGAGCTGATCACATTCATCAGAGTAACACTGAAAGTAATAGGTTTCAAACCTCAAGAGTTCTTGAATATTCTTCCATATCCCTCAGGTGTAGTTAAAATTAAACATAAAATACATAATAGGGAAAAATCCCTTCAAAATAAATAGGCAGATTTTGTGATACTGAAAATTACTTTGATGAATACTTATTAAGGCATGAAGTATAACAAACATACAAATTTAGAAACCAAAGCAAAACTGAATGTATACAATTAAAACAGCCTAGATATCATCTGTTAACTGTGTGCTTGATATAAGTAGAATCTGAGAGCCGGATAAACTTTCCTTTTTACAGAAATAACATCACAGCCTATTTTGTATTTACTTATTCTTCTCTTCCCTTCCGTGGGGCAGCTAGGTGGTGCAGTGGGCAGAGCACGGGGCTTGGAATCAGGAAGACATCCTCATAAGTACAAATCTGGCCTCAGACACTTACTAGTTGTGTGGCCCTGGGCAAGTCACTTTAACCTGGTTTGCCTCAGTTCTTCATCTATAAAATGAGCTGGAGAAGGAAATGGCAAACCCACTCCAGTATCTTTGCCAAGAAAACCCCAAATGAGGTCACGAAGAATTGAATATGACCGAAACAACTCAACAACTCTTCTCCAAGCTCATGGAAGGCAAGGATTGTTTTGTTTTTCTATTTCCAGGACCTAGCTCAGTACCCGAATATAGTAGGCATCTAATAAATTCTTTTTTTATCTAATAAATTCTTGCTGAATGAAACTGATAATTCTATTTATTTCTCCCATTATGTCAACACTTACATAATAGTTCATGACATGAATATGAAGTACTGACAAACCTATCTTCAGACTGAGAAATGGATCTAAGACCTTTTGTTTTGTTTTGCAAGGGATCTAAAAGTAACTTCCTTCAACAAGGTTACGTGCAGCGAATATACAAGTCATCATCCTTCATCCTGAGCTGAATAAAAAGTTAAAAGGGGTGAATATAAAAACACTAAATTCAACACTGAAGCATTCTCTCTTAACAAGATCAAGCAAGGTCTTATTCAGAGGCAAACAGGATACCGGAATAATTTTGCAAGCTTCCAGGCAAACTATAAATAGCTACAGCAATTTCAAGAAATCCTGTTTCAATATGTGAATTATTATTTGAATGTAGTGCAGATTTTTATCACAATGGTATCACCCCAATTCCCTGTGATAGGAGAATCTTATTTTTACCAAGTTTTCTTGGTTCCTGGCTGCTATTTTCTGTTCATCTTCTGCCCCATTTTTCATGTATTTGACCTCTTCCACAGGTTTGATCCTATACTCATCTGGGGAAGAAAAAAAAAGGAAAACACATTTTAGACAGTTAAACAAGGGAAGGAAAAAACGCCACCCTGAAAAGTGTAATGATGTTAGCTCCTTTTCTTTCCTTCCTTTGTATGAAGTGCATTGAAATCAATCTGAGCGCAAGCCTGCAAGTGCTGGATCTCTTTTTCTGGGAGACTTTCTCTCCTATTTACTGGAAATCGCTCAGTACCTTGAAAACATTTATAAAAGTTTCATTGTCTGGCACTTTCCCAGATACGGCAAGAAGTGGCAGAAGTAACAGCAGTTTTTTTTTTTCCCTTTTTACAAAGGCTATTAAGTCTATAAGTTACAGGAGCACAGCATCTAATGGGAAACTGGGGGAACGAAAAGAAACTGCTTTATATTTGGAGGGGGTCAAAATATGAGCATGATCCTGGGGCAGCCATCTTCAATTCTGCATTCAGACCACATTGTTTCTCCTCTTTTTAAAAATGCATGTAATACCAAGTGGATATTGATTTCCAAAGGTCTAATCCAAACAGATTTGATCATCTTGGAATTTGAATTCAACATCTTTGTCACACAGCACGTAAGCCAAATGAACTCAAAGTGCTTGAAAGATTATATTAAAGTACACAGTTTATCTTAACCTCCAGGTGAACTGTGTGAGTATACACATGTGGATGTGTGATAGGTGCCATATAATCCCTACATGAGAGATGTCAAACTAACACCCAGAAGCAAAGACAGTTTGTCCAAGGTCAATGAGAGTGGCAGGCCCTACAAAGGAACCTAGGTCTCTCCTCTTCCAATTTAATGCTATCATAATATTCTATTATTAATGCTGCAGACACTAAACCACACTGCTTACTCATGAGAACAAATACAGTAACACACACACACACACACACAAACACACACACACAAAGAGTAGAAAAGCCCACTGAGCCCAATTTCCTCTCCAGTCAAGCATCTGCTCCAAGGCAATCTACTCAATGACTTCTAGCTATGGCTTCACTCCCTGTTCATTTTAATTCCTTTCCTGTCTGGTCTTCCAGTTTTACAAAAACGAGAATATGGCAAAAACCGAGATGCCTTTGGAGAGCTGCTACCTTTATCTCACTGGCTAAACCATTAACCTAACTCACTAGAACCCATTAAAAGTAGGTGAGTGGAAAAGTTAATGAGGACAGAGTGATAGCGATAATAACTACACTGCCATAGAAGGACAAATATCTTCCAATTATGGACTATATTCAAAGGGAGAGCTTGCTTCGTAACTGAAAAAGCCATCAATTATTACATTTTTAAGTCATCTGCAATTAAAGTTTGTTTCTGACATTCCTTTAAAATGTTTTCTTCATGCTTCTCTTTTATATCAATCATATCTGTATATACTGCCCTGCCCCCCCTGCCCCTGCCACCCATCTATTTAGCCTTCCCTCATAATCAAGAAGATAGTTAAGAAAAACAAACAGTGACCATCACGATATTCACTATGTAACAATTCCCAGTTGAAGCTCTCTTCTCTTCTGAAAACAAAGTGGTAGGTTTCCTCATGTCTTCTCTGGAGCCAAGGTTATGTGACTTACTTCTAATGCTGCTTCATTAAGTACCAGTCTCTTCTTTCCCTTCTACCTCATCCAAATGGGCATTCTTTTTTTAACCAACAGATGCGTTTTTTTTGTGAAAAATGATGGCCTAAATCACTTACAAAATAATTATCCAAATGAATGTAGAACTTTTGCACAGATCTGAATAAAGAATCCACACTTGTATCCAAGAGGACTAAGCAAATATTTTATTTTTCTTTATATCATCCATTGCTCAACCAAAAGAATAATATCCACCCAAGATACTCATTGTCTCTGCTGTACTCCTTTTCTTTCTTCAGTGGAGAAGAGAAAGAAATTAAGGAGACTGGTATGAGATATAATTAATGAACATTAATAATGAATTAATGAATAATGTCAGGCAGGTACTATAAAATTATCTAAGCAGCATGGTTACTATAAAAAGTCATTTTTACATGTAATATACATTTGCTATGTAATATAGTATATTTGCACAATAAAGTGATTAAAATGTCTATATCTTTTGACCCAGGGATTCCACGACTACACTTTTGCCCCAGAGGCTAATAATAAGAGAGAAGTCCTTATACACATCCAAATATTTGTAATAGCATTTTTTGCGATTGCAGAGAACTGGAAACAAAGAAGATGTTTATCAATTAGGAAGGGCTAAATGATTTGTGGTTCATGAATATGATAGAATATGACTGTGCTGAAAGAAACTATGAATATGATAAATACAGAGAAGTATGGAAAGATCTACATAAACTGATGCAGAATGAAGTCGGCAGACCTCACAGAGACTACAATAATATAAGCGGAAAGAACCATACACAATAGAGTCAAAAGTGAACGTCACAACATCAGAAAGAATAGGCATGGCTCAAAGTAAGAGATAGGAAGAGATATCCCTTTGCAGAGAGATGGGAAGGCCACAAGGATTGTACACGGTATATGTTTAGAAACGTTTTTGGTATATTAATCAATTTTGATGATTTTTTCCCCTCTCTTTGCAGGAAGGGGTCTTTAAAAATACTATTTGCTATATGAGATGACTCTCTGAAAGGGGGACAGGAAGGGGTAGACAATACTAAGGGAAATTATGTAAAAAAGAAACGAAAAGACATCAATAAAAACTTATTTTTAAGAGTAGTATACTTACATTCTATACTTTTATTTGCTATACAGAATAGGAAAAACTAAAGCAAAATTAAGAAAAAATGTGATATGGATTTAGAAAAGAACAAAATACTTAGAAATAGGAAAAGCAACATATTCAGAGGTTTAAAAATCTCATTGCAAATGTGGTCCTATGGGCTTGATAATGAAGGTAATTACATTGTCAGGAAACACAGCCAAAAGGCCTCATACCTTTTTTATATACAGAATCACAAAACAATGAGAAACATCTACCATTATGACCTGGATATATACATATAGATGCATATGTATGTGTATATATATATATATATATATACATATATATATACACACACACATATATATATACGTTTGTCTATACATATACACATACGCATACATAATATATGATAAGGCAAACTAAATGCGATTTAAAATGTCAAAAAATTGACACTAATTATCAAATTAATTATAAACAATCCGACAGGCCATAAAAAATAAAATTATAGCATAAACAATAAAATACACATAGCTAGTAAATAAAATTATATGTCCCTCACCAAAGATTTAGAAAAGAAAAATTTAGAAAATCATTGTCATTGAAGATTTCAAAGTGCCAAAGAAAAAGGCACAAGTTCTTAGTGAGGGGAATACGACTGAAGACTCCCAAGTAAAGTTTTCAGAAAGGGTCTGTTTATCTCATCAAATGAAAAAATAAATTGAATTCTTTTCCTTGGACAATGTTATTTCCCTCCTCAGCCACACAAAGTAGATGCTCCCCAGCCATTTATTTTTCAGTTTCTATTTATTCCCTGAGAACCATGACCGAAGGCATATAACCAGTTTTCAGTAGTTTTCCCAGTCTTCAAAAAATGGTAACTATTGATTTAAACAAAATCTCCCTTTAATAAGTAATATTAATACCCTGCACTTATAAGATGCATTAAAGTTTACAAAGCATTTTTACATATATTAGCTCATCTGATGCTCACAACAACCATGGGAGGTAAGGTTCTAGTATCTCTCTCATTTTACAGATGAGGAAAACGAGGCAGACAGCAATTAAGTGGCTTGCCCATGGTCATACAGCTAGTAAATGTCTGAGGCTGGATTTGAACTCAGGTCTTCCTGACTTAGGGCCTAGTGTTCTGTCCATCTAGCTGCCTATTACATAGTGCTGTCCTACACACTAAAATTCTTACCCCAAGATAAAATTGCTGCCAATCTAAAAGGAAGAGGCAGGTCTTATAACATCATCAACGGCCACAGAAGGCAGCCTTGGAGGACCGCTATTCAACTGGACACAAAATTAAAAAAAAACAAAAAACCAAGAGCACAGACTTTTGCCACCAGACTTAGCATTATTACGTGCATAACATGCAAAATCCATCACAGTGTAAAATGGAGCTCCCTAGATAAAATAATAATTTGTGCAAAGCAAATACTTGAAAATGTTCTGTTAAAATTCTCTAAGACCAATATCATGAATGAAGATGTCCATCTGGAAGCAGATAACTCATCAACAAATGTGTCACACTATTTCCATGTCGATTTAACCAAGAGAAAAAGCACTCATTAAGAGCCTCTGTGGTGACTCACAAGAGCATTTCCATTTTTAACAGTCAAACAGTGAATGCAGAAATCTTGTTTTTCTTTTGTTTAAACCACAGGGGAGTTTGGGATATCCTTTATTGGTGGCCACATTGAAAACAATTAGAACAACCACCGTTACATCCAAAATATACTTTGGCATTGGAATAATGCTCTAACTTGATTAGGAAGAAAGAGAAAAGGAAATATATTCCTCTCTTGTACACATGCACGTGTGTATGCGTGCATGCATGTGTGCACACACACACAGACCTGTTCACAATTTTTCTTTTCTTCCTGTTGATCCTATCTTCAAGTGAGAACAGTAGGTAGGATGACTCCCTAGATTGAACATACTCCCCCTCTCCCCACATTAACAGTGGCAGGTTGTTCTAGTCAAAATAGATTTCGGGTAAAGTCAGCCCTTTTCTAATATTTTTAGTGTTGTAGGTAGGAGGAAGCAAAGGAGACAGAGGATTGATATGGGTGAGAGCTCTATCACGCTGCTATCAGAAACTGCTTTTCCCCAATCCAGTGTCTGGTTTTTTTTGCATCTCATATTTAGGCTTGCAAATGCTATCGGTGGAGTCACAAGGTATTTCTGCCCCAAGCCAACATCTCTAGGCTCGGCTTGTGGACTTGAAGAAAAAAGAGAAAAGTAAACCAACCAAACTAAAAAAGCCCCCCAAACAAACCATGAACCTCTTGTCTGAAATACTGGCTCTCAGCCTTAGAATCAGGGGTCTGAAAGCTGGAAGGCATCTCGGCACATCATCAGGCCTTGCTCCCTTGCCTTCAGGCACTTAAGTCAGCCTCCTTTGCTCCTTAGCTCTCAAAGGAAACAAGGTATAGTCATTGTGACTAACAATGAGGTGAGGAAACACAGAGGGAAACAAAAATCCAGACTTTTCTATACAAAAACTGATTCAAGCACTGCTTATCATTAACAAAAGGATAAATCCCCAGGTTAAAAGGAGTCTACTACTAGGCAGGGACAACTCTTGGAGAGGTCTTACGTACAGAGTCTAACAATGTACTGAGTCAGTATTATGTGTTATGTACAGAGTGTAACAATGTATTAAGTCTAACAGTAAGATCAGTCTGGAGGGCAGGGAAAGTAGAACCTTAAAAAAGAGATTTGATTTCAATGTGCTGCCCTCTCTCCCATTTCATGCTCAGGCAGATATGAGTTATTTATTTATTTATTTTTTTGCGATAACAACTGATAGATTTGCAGACTTTCCAGTCTTTCTTGTGACCAATGGCGATGTATGAGGCAAGGTAGTACAGTAGAAAGAATAGTGACTCTGAAGTCAGAGGAGTTCAAAGTCCCCAAGCAGTAAAATTAGAGGATTGAAAGCAATGGCTTCTGAGGTCTTTTTCTCCTCTGTGATCATATGCTCCTATAAGAGTTAAGGTCTGGCATCTTGTAGAGATGTTCCTTGGTTTTATATAAATAGGCCCCTTGATTTGTTTCACAGGACAATACAAACCTAACAGCATATATCACAACTAGCCAAGGAGGCTGCAATGTGGTGCAATGGATAGTTCTGGGCCTGGAGTTCAAATCTGGTCTCAGACATTTACCTGCTGTGTGATCCAGGGCAAGCTGCTTCACCTTTCTGCCTCATTTTCTTCAATTATAAAATGAATATAAAAATAGAACCTGCTTCCGAGAGTGGTTGTAAAGATAAATGAGATAATATTGGTAAAACACTTAGCATAGTGTTTACTATATAGTACGCCTTTTGATATAACTCATATCTGCCTGAACTTGTAACAGGGGAGAGGACCGCACATTGGAGTCAAATCTTTTTTCAATGTTCTTCTTTCTCTGTCTTCCAATAAAGTTTTACTTCCTTCCTTCTTTCTTCCTTCCCTCCCTCCCTCCCTTCCTTCCTTCCTTCCTTCCTTCCTTCCTTCCTTCCTTCCTTCCTTCCTTCCTTCCTTCCTTCCTTCCTTCCTTCCTTCCTTCCTTCCTTCCTTCTAGTTCAGTGCTTGGAACGCACTTAATAAATGCTTAGTAAGAGTTTGTTGGTCAATAAATAGATATCATAAGCAAATATCTGAAGGATATTATTTTGGTAGGGTGGGAAATACTGGCATTGGAACTCTCTTAAACTCTCTTAAACAACATTTACATTTATGACTTAGTAGATAAGTCCTACAAAATTGCTTAAGGCAGGGAGACAAGTGAACTGCCCAGAGTCATGTAGCTCATAAATGTAAGAGATCCGAATCCAGGTCTTTGAGATTCCAAGCCCAACTCCTAATCTGTCACTCTATACCACTTCTTTTAGATATCATATTTTAACTCTTAAAAAAGCACTCTTACTATATTCATCCATGTGTTCTAAGAACCTAGGAAAAAAACAAAAAAAACAAAAGTAACTCATACTTAGTGGTTCATTTGCTTAATTTTTACATCTATGCCTCAGGGGAGTAAAATAAAACTAGCTGAGTTAACTTAACATCCATTGGACAATTAGGGTGTAGACCTTTAGGCAAGAACACTCCACCTTCTTTTGAAGGAAGTTGAAGGGACAGGGAGGTCTCGTTGAATATGGAGTCAGTGACAATGATTCCCAGTCAAAGCCAATTGCCCAGTAAAGCCGATATTGCTCCAGTGGCATATGTCAGTTGAGGAGAGAGCAGTAAGCAACAGTAGGAGTAGAAAGAAGTTGTTCTGCCTTCTTTAGTGTTCTCCAGCTGCTCTTATAAAAAGTTTTTCTTTCTTTTAATACTTTGTGATCAGAATTTTCCAAGTGATTTGTGTATAAAGTTGAATACTACCCTTGAATACTTTTAAAGGATACTGGGTGGCGACTTCAAGCCTAGATATGCAGAAGCCCTATCTTCATCCTTAAATCCTTGGTCCCGGGGTTGGGTGGGTGGGTGGGGGAAGAGGTAAATGGTGCATCTGTGGCACAGGGATCCCTGAGGCAAAGGTTGCATTTAAAAGGGAAAGGTGGGTGGCTCCACATGGAAATTAATATACACAAGTTGTTGCTGAGTGATTATCAAAACTGGCATCTTCAATCAGCATTGATTGAAACCAGGGGTGAACAGCCAGCCATTCCCAGCTTCCTCTGTTTTCTTATTCAATTACTACCATTATCCCAAATTTCCAATTTGTAGCTGAGTTAGCACAAAGAATAGTGAATTGGCCAAGGTCCAACTCAAACCAGACAGAAATGTTTTCCCAGGAAAAAGGGCAATGCTTGCACTAGGGGGAAATTCCCTTAAAATTAGATGGGAGTGGGAACCGTTAATGACTCTCTGCCACTCTGATTTAGAAGTGGTCAAAAGTATCACTTTCACTAAAACAGATCAATTTTCCTTTCGGATATTCCACCCACAGAAGTAGTCGCTATGATCTATACATGATATGCTCTAAAGTGGCCTATCTAGGAATCCCCTAGCAACAGTATTTTGATTGGTACTGTGGTACAGGAGAAAGAGGAGTTAGAGGAGCTGAATTTGAATTCCAGATTAGAACTGTAACTAGGGATTCTTCTACATGGGAGAAGAGACCAAAAAAAAAAATGTGTCTTCCAATTAGGCCACCAAGATTCTGCTGCTGGGAGAAGAACCAGGGCATGGCTAGGCTGAGGAGGAAGTCATCTATGGAATGGCCATGGAGGAGGGACAATTACTAAATTCAGTAGCTTCCCAATTTAACTAATTATTCTAACTTAGTTGTTTCTGTCTGATTAAGGAACAGCGCTATTAGAGCTTTACATTTCTGTGCTCTTAGGCAAAGTCTGAATTGCACTTTTCTAGTGACAGGTCTTCCTAGTTTTGCTACTCTTTTACCCGTGTGATTTTGGGTTCAGAAACTTATTTCTCTGTGTCTTGGTTTTGACATTTATAAAATGACAGGGTTGACTTGATGATATCTAAGGTTCCTTCCAGCTCCAGCTACTATAAGTCAACTTTAGTACTGAGGTTGCTGTTGTTACTTTTCCTTTGTTTTCAATATAAGTGAGGCAGAGTTGCACAAAGTCATCAGCCAAACTCTTCCAGAGTTATCAAAGTCCAGTGGCAGGACAAAAATCAGGACTATTGAAGATGGCCCAGGATGCAGGAGATTACCTTGGTATTTTCAATGTTTGACCAAGCTCTAAGCACTCCATAGTGCCTGCTTCAGCTGCCTTCATGGAGGCTGGACCAAATTGTTCTCATCTGCCCATTCTGCCAGGAGAAGTCTTCACATGCTTGGGCTAACTCACTTATGGGTTTGGGGACTTTTAGTTACCCTCAACCTGGATTAGCCCATCTGTTGAGACAGTTTTATCAGGGTGTGGCTGCTGTACATACTATAGCTTCTTGGAGCCACAGGTGAGAGTTGAGTGCCAGGTAGACACCAAAGGTGGATGAGCAGCCCCGAAAAGGGCTCAGCAAGTCCTCACACCAGAGGTGCCAGTCCTTCTTGAACACCCCATTCACCCAAGTATAGAGGTAGAGACAGGTAGAGGGTACAAGGAAGGAGCTGGGTGGGATCGTGGGATCATAAACCCAGATCTGAAAGGCTATTAGGGATCATCTAGTCCAACCCCCTCATTTTACATCTGAAGAAATTGAGGCTCCCCCGCTCTTTTTAATGAATTAATTAATGATTAAAAGTTAACTTTCAAGGAGCTCAAATATATAAAGTTTCAGTGAAAACTCAGATGGAAAAGTTTCATGGTTCTTAGGGCATGGTGGCAAAGCAGAAGTTAATGCTTTGACTCTAATGTAATTTGCACTGAAAAAACATTATATCAGTTTGATGCCAAGGACTTGGTGATAAGAACTGTCTTATCTGAGTCTTTAGCAGTTGTGGGGTAGCACCTGCAGGAGCAATAGACAGGCTACATCTCTGATGGCTGAGGGTACTGGGCTGGAAGCATTGTGATTCTTGAGTCTCATGGGTTTAGGGTCTAAGGTGAGATGAAAGTCAAGGTGGTGATGGTGGTTTGACTTGCCTAGTACATAATCCTGACTCTCCCTTCAGGTGGCTTGATGCTTCAATTAGGCTGGCTCACCCGCCTGGTGAGTGGGGATGACAGGTCTTTTCTCTACACAGGTCGCTTCTCCGGATGATGGTTATGAAGGCTGGTAAGCGGCTGACTTGTAAGCTTTAGACGTGTGACATATCACTATGAAAATGAGCGCAGCCTTTGATTTATGAATCAATCAACAAGTACTCATTTATTAGGTTCCAGGTGGCTATTCTGGGCCTGATTCTGATCAAGAAGGAAGAAAGAATGATGGATTTATAATGAGAGGGCCTAGGTTTGAATCCTGACTTTGCAATTTGCTTCCTCTGTAATCTTCTGTGTGATATTATAATTCTATGAATTAGCTGATGAACTAGAAATGACAAAATCTTTGGGAAGAGGTGCCTGGTGATTCACTAGCAGATTCACAATAGGTCAGAAAAATAACGCAGATTCCCAATCCAAACTTTTACTTGAATCCTTCAGGGAACGTTAAGCATTTAGAGATGTAGGTACATGACATTCTTAGCCTCTACTGGACAGCCATTGTTCAAAAAATTTGTTGAGCTATAGGTCTATTAGCTCAGTGTTCAGACAGAGTCATATTAGAATACTTTTTAGGGAGACATGGAACTTTTATGCAAATGTATCTTTAAGTTTAGTTAGGGTAATAAATAGACTTAAGGTAAGAATAACAAATGAATATGTTGAAACTATAGCTTACTTTTATGTAGCACTTTCAAAGCACTATTCTAAGATAAAAACTGAAAAGCTGTTTGCACAAACAAAATCAGTGCAGCTAGAATAAGAAGGGAAATGGCTAGTGTGGAAACAAAATCCATATGTCAAGTATTTCTGATGAGGATCTGATATACAATATATAGATTTACATAAATATTGAAAACTAAGAGCCATTCCCCAGTAAATAAGTGGTTAAAAGATACAAAAAGAATTAGATACTACTAGCAACTATCTGTTCCAAATCATTAAAAGAGAAATCTAAATTAAAACAACTCTGAGATTTACCCTCACATCCAGCAAAATGACAAGATTACCAATATTAGAAAGGCTGTTGTTGGCACAGGCATGCCCATGTACTATTATTGGTGGAGCTGTGAAATGGTCCAACCATTCTGGAAAGCAACTGGGAATGTTGTTGTGTTTAAATGCCTGCAATATCCATGCCATTTAACCCAGAAGTATATCCCAAGGAGGTCAAAGACAAATAAAAGTCCCATCCATATACATACACCAAAATGCTGATAGCAGCACTTTGTGCTAGAAAAGAAAGGAAAGCAAAGTAAACTGAGAAGTGGATAAATGAATTGTAATGCATAAATAAAAGTAGAATATTACTGGGCCATGACGAATATGAAGAATTCAGGGAAGCTTGGGTAGACATGAAATGATGTAGAACAAACAGAATCAGGAAAACAGTATACCCACGATTATATCGATGTAAACGGAAAGAACAGCCACACATAAACCAAATTTTGTATAATTATAACAATTTAGCTTGTTCCTGTAGAAGAGTCAAGAAAATGTATTTCCTTCATTTTACTGAAGACATGGATGATCATGGGTGTGGAATGTTGCATATATTATCAATCAAGGTCAATGTTTTGCTGGGTTTTTTCCTCCCATTAAAAAAAATCTGTTACAAAGCAAAGAAAGGCTTGCTGGGTAGTGGTATATTCAGAAATAGATGAGATATAAAAAGAAAATCAATCAATAAATCAAAACAAGTAAAAACAATTTTTTTTTAAAACACTTCTCACAACAATCTTGTGATTGTAGTGTGGGAATTATCCACATTTTACAGATGAGGAAACTGAGGCTTAAGGGTGATTGTCTTATGATCACATGGCTAGTAAATGGAGGAGCCTAGGTACAAAAATAGTCACACAATTCTAAATAATCCAGAGTATTCACAAAGGAGCAGTAAAATGAAGATAGCTTAGGTCATAATTAGGCCAAAATCTCTTTGTCATGAGTTAAGAGCCAGACAGTCCAGCTGCCCTGAAAAAAATTTAAAAAAAAGTTCTGAGTCTTGAGGGCAATTTTTCTACTTTCACACAATGAATTCATTTTTACTCTATCAACGATGCCAGAGAATAAACCCAAGAGCACTGGAAGTTCAGCTTCACTATCATTTAAAAGAGAATAAAGGGTATTGTGAGGAGAAGTATTTCCATTCCCAATTCTATCATCCTCCATCCTCCCCTAAACTCAGCCAATACAGACTGAGAGGCTCCTACACTGGTCAGCTTGCTGCTATGCCACTTACACTTTTCATCCATCTAGAAATTTGGGAGCTTTGAAAAGACGAAATTAAAAGCTTATATGTCTTAGATTTGTTTGGTACTAAAATTTCCAGTATTTTCTACAGGCCAAAATTATACAAGTGTGATTCTACTTAATAGGAAAAAACATAAGCAGTTCTTGCAATTTAACAATATGCTGCGTTCCAAAATTTATGTCAACTGT
>CM053626.1:273769693-273815082 GCA_028646595.1 Phalanger gymnotis
TGGTATAGAAAGCATGTAACTGAAAGATAAGAAACTTGGGTTCTAGTCATGGATTTTACTGAGCCAGTCTCTAACCTGAGAATGATGAACCAGCAGGCCAGAGACAGGCTCAGTAAAATACTGTTAACAGTTTCTAGTCATGGATTTTCCACTAACAAGTTTCATGACCTTGGGTAAGTAACTTTACCCCTCTGGGCCTCAGTTTTTTCATCTGCAAAATGAAGGAGCTGTACTCAGTGATCCCTAAGGTCCTTTCCAATTAAAATTTTTTCATTTAAAATATTTTGTCCCTCTCTCCTTGTTGCTACTAGCCCAGCCCTTGGTGGTAATCTTCTGGAAATATATGATTTGGTGTTGACATCTTTCCATCTCCTACTTGTATCCTTCTCCCAAAATCCCAAGATTATGCTCCTGAATAATTCTCTATTGCGGCATCCACCCTAGAACAAACCCCAAAGTAAATGCTCTATGCTCCCAAATTATTTATCTTTCCTTGGCCTTCAAAATCAAAACTCCAGTGACTTGGGTATGGCTCATCTCAGCTGAACATAAAATAGAAAACATTCTGATTAACTGAATCAATATTACAGGAATGACAATACATTATTCCCCTCAGGCCAAGGGATATGTGTGTGTATATTATATGTGTGTGTATGTATACATATATATATAAACATACATACACATACACATACATACACACATATGTATATTTGCTTAGGGACCAAAGTGAATTGGTACATGTTGACATTTTAGGCAATATAATACGCTGAAGAAAAAAACATTCATACACTCATCCAAGTTTGGATGAGGGTGGGTGAGGAAATATTTCTTGCCACAGGGGCTGTGACCAGGCATGACTGACAAGTCTGCTCTGGGGTAGACTTTAGAGAACCTCAGAACTGGGAAAAAACCTTTGGTGCTAACCAAGACCTTTGGTCCAACCCATTCCTAAAGGAGACGACCTTCTACAATTCATCTGACATGATCCAGCCTTTGTTTGAAGATGTTTAATCAGGAGGCAGCCTGTTACACCTTTGGATAGAACTATTAGTGAAGTTCTCACTTAAATCTTCCCTTTACCCACAGGTTCTCTAAAAGCTGGAAGTTTTCCTTTCTCCAAACAAGACCAGTGGAAGGGCAGGGGATGAAGATGGTATGCTGGATAAGCTATTTAATCTCTCTAGATCTCAATTTCCTCATCTGTAAAATGAGGGGGTTGGACTAGATGACCTTTGAGGTCAGTTCTAACTCTAAATCTATGATCTTACGGTTGAAAGGGTTATTTATAAGTCTGGGACTGCTTGTACCAGGATGGAATCAACTGCAAGGTCATGGTTCTTAGAGTCCATAATTTAGCCAGCTTCTAAGTCAAATGGTATAATGTTCCTACTTGGCTAGCAGGGTTTATCCAACCTGTGGTTGAACCTAGGAGCTGCCCTTGCATAGTTAAAAAGTACAGCTCAGTTCAGTGCAAACCTTTCCATTATGCCTCCTCCTCCTATTGGATTAAGAAAAAGAAGCTTCAGTTAGAAAGATTGCTTGAGGGCCCCACCTTCCACAAAGAAGTTTTCTGTTCCATTTCCTCAGAGAACCCTGGTATGACCTTACTATATGCCATCTAAGCAGTCATTTGGGTTAGCCCCATTTTGAACCTAATTGCTTAGGACAGCAGTGGCAGCAGGATGGTTCTGGAGTGGTTAAATGCAAAGTTACAAGTGTTAAGCGTCCTGCTGACACCCAGGGTGGGGATGGGGCGTGTCCCCACCCCACTGATCACCTCCCCAGATCTGAACTGGCAGAGCACCAAGTGGGGGTGGGGCAAGAACAACAAAGGCCTCTTTTCAATTTAGTTCATCTAACCCTGGACACCCGAATGAACTAAAACTGTGTTCTAGAAGGCATGAAAGATACTCACAGCACAACTCTCACACTCTTCTCTAGTTAAGTCCAAAAAGGGTTTTTATAAACTTTGAGCAGCTGATCTGGGAATGACTTCCTGCCCAAAGCAGGTCTCCTAATAATGATACAAAGGAAGCCACCAGCCCAACATACAGATAGCTAACCAGCTGTAAACTAGAGATCCTTTTTAATCTGAACAAACTTCTTCACAAACTATTAACATAGGCAAAGGGCTTCATATCCATTAGCAATTCCCTGAAGCTTCCAGTCCCTTGACAATACCTATGGCCTCCTCAATCCCACAAGTGACTTATTTACTTTCTTAGCCATAGTTATTATAAAGTAATTTCAAGAGATAAATTCAGGTGCTGGGCTCTCCAGATATTATTTGTGCTTACTTAAAATGTTTCCCCCCACATTCTTCCCCCATATTGCACAGCTTTTTCTGTGGGGAGAAGGAGAACCAAAAACTAACCCTATAACATATTAATGTAATAGAATATTATTTTGCAGAAAGAAATTAAAAATATGAGGCATTCAGAAAAAAAAAGGGAAAATTTGTATCAACTGATGTTGAAAAAATTAAGTAGTGTGACACTATGGAAATACCGCTGCTTAAAAATCAGAATATCTGGAGGAGGAGCCAAGATGGCAGATGGAAAGCAGGAACTTGCTTAAGATCTCCCCCAGGTCCCTCCCAACACCTGTAAAAATTGGCTCTAAACAAATTCTAGAGCTGCAGAATCCACGAAATAGCAGAGGGAACCAGGGCCCCAGCCCAGGAAAGCCTAGATGGTTGCTGGGAAGGGTTTTTCACATTGAGCTGGGAGCAGAGAGGAGCACAGCCCAGGCTGGGCCACACCAGGACCAACCAGACTGGAAGCCAGGTGGAACAGGCAGTAGGGCCCTGAATCATTGAGCTGTGGCAGTTACCAGACGTCTCAATCCACAAACACAAAAGACAACAGAGCAAGTTAGTGGGAAAAACTGCTGGATCTGCTGGATCAGAGTAAAAAAAGTGTGCAGTCGGCCCCAGCCCCAAGGGCGCAGAAGTGGTGCAGCTCTGAGCTGCTCCCAGAGTTCCAGCTGAGGTTGCTTCTGGCCCCAGGCCCACCCAGTGGGAGGAATTAAGCAGTAATCAGAATGGGAGTACAGAGCCTGCTTGGATCTAGGTCGATGTCTGGGTTAGGGGTTCTTGGGGGAGGAAGAACGCTGGTGTGGCATAGCTTGGTGTGTAGAAGTAGCTCTGAAAACAGCAGCGCAGCCCGTAAAGCATGGGCAAAGTACTCTCTACTCTACAAGCAGTCATATACTGACAAAAGCTCAAGGGTCAAATAGTTGGCTGGGAACATGAACAGGCAGCGAAAACAGACTCAGATTCAGACTCGGACTTTGGAATCTTTCTTTGGTGACAAAGAAGATCCAAAAATACAGACAGAAGAGGTCAACAAGGTCAAACAGCCTGCATCAAAAACCTCCAAGAAAAACATGAACTGGTCTCAGGCCATGGAAGAGCTCAAAAAGGATTTGGAAAAGCAAGTAAGAGAAGTAGAGGAAAAACTGGGAAGAGAAACGAGAGTGATGTGAGAAAACCATGAAAAACAAGTCAATGACTGGCTAAAGGAGACCTAAAAAAATACTCAAGAAAATAACACCTTAAAAAATAGACTCACTCAAATGGCAAAAGAGCTCTAAAAAGCCAATGAGGAGAAGAATGCCTTGAAAGGCAGAATTAGCCAAATGGAAAAGGAGGTCAAAAGACCACTGAAGAAAATACCACCTTAAAAATTAGATTGGAGCAAGTGGAAGCTAGGGACTTTATGAGAAATCAAGATATTATAAAACAGAACCAGAGGAATGAAAAAAATGGAAGATAATGTGAAATATCTCATTGGAAAAACCACTGACTTGGAGAATAGATCCAGGAGAGTTAATTTAAAAATTATTGGACTACCTGAAAGCCATGATCAAAAAGAGCCTAGACATCATCTTTTAAGAAATTATCAAGGAAAATTGCCCTGATATTCTAGAGCCAGAGGATAAAATAGAAATTGAAAGAATCCACCGATCGCCTCTTGAAAAAGATCCCAAAAAGAAAACTCCTAGGAATATTGTCGCCAAATTCCAGAGCTCCCAGATCAAGGAGAAAATACTGCAAGCAGCCAGAAAGAAACAATTTGAGTATTGTGGAAACACAATTAGGATAACAAGATCTAGCAGCTTCTACATTAAGGGAATCAAAGGGCTTGGAATATGATATTCCAGAGGTCAAAGTTATGATTAAAACCAAGAATCACCTACCCAGCAAAACTGAGTATCATGCTCCAAGGCAAAATATGGACTTTCAAAAAAAAATAGAGAACTTTCAAGCTTTCTCAGTGAAAATATCAGCGCTGAATAGAAAATTTGACTTTCAAACACAAGAATCAAGAGAAGCATGAAAAGGTAAACAAGAAAGAGAAATCATAAGGGACTTACTAAAGTGGAAGTGTTTTGCTTACATTCCTACATGGAAAGATGATGTGTGTAATTCATGAGACCTTTGTCGGAATTAGAGTAGTTGAAGAGAATATACATATATATAGGCAGAAGGCACAGGGTGAGTTGAATATGAAGGGATGATATCTAAAAAAGTAAAATAAAATTAAGGAATGAGAGAGGAATATATTGAGAGTGGGAGGAAAGGAGAGATAGAATAGGGTAAATTATCTCACATAAAAGTGGCAAGAAAAAGCAGTTCTGTAGGAAGTGAAGAGGGTGCAGGTGAGGGGGAATGAGTGAATCTTGCTCTCATCGGATTTGACTTGGAGGGAATAACATACATATTCAACTGGGTATCTTACCCAACAGGAAAGTAGGGAGAAGGGGAGAAAAAAGGGGAGACAATAGAAGGGAGGACAGATAGCGGGAAGAAGCAATGAAAAGCAAACACTTTTGAAAAGGGACAGGGTCAAGGGAGAAAACTGAATAAAGGGGGACAGGATAGGAGAGAGGGAAATATTAGGAGGGAGTCTTGAACATGACTAATTATGGGAGTGTTTTGCATAATGATACATGTGTGGCCTATGTTGAATTGCTTGCCTTCTTAGAGAGAGTGGGTGGGGAGGGAAGAGGGGAGAGAATTTGGAACTCAACGTTTTAAAAGCAAATGCTCAAAAAAAAAGTTGTTTTTGCATGCAACTGGGAAATAAGATATACAGGCAATGGGGCATAGAAATCTGTCTTGCCCTACAAGAAAGTAAGGGGGAAAGGGATGGGGTGGAGAGGGAGTGGGGTGACATAAGGGAGGGCTGACTGGGGAACAGGGCAATCAGAATATATGCCTTCTTGGAGTGGGGGGAGGGTAGAAATGGGGAGAAAATTTGTAACTCAAAATCTCGTGGAAATCAATGCTGAAAACTAAAAAATATTAAATAATAAAGTATGGAATTAAAAAAAAAAAAGAAATCAGAAGATCTGGATTTGAATCCTGACTGCTGCCACTTACTGTTGGCATAACCTTGGACAAGTAATTTAACCCCCGTGGGCCTGTTTCGTCAACTGAAAAACAGAAGGGGTTTGACTAGGTTCTCTTTCATTTTTAATTCTATAAGCAGAACCAATAGAACAAGATACACAATGACAACAATGTAAATAAAAAGATCAGTCGAGGGAGCCAAATTCTGAATAATTAAAATACCAAGGAGAAGAGGTCATCAAACATATCTCCATCGTCAAAAGTACACGAACACAACAATGAATCATGTTTCCTCCCTGAGTCAGAGCAAAACTCCTAGGCACACACAATTCAGGCTCTAGCTTTTTCCCAAGGGATGCACGCTATGGATCAAAAAATTACACTATTAGACAGAGATACCCCTTTGAGTATGACAATGACTCAGATTTATTTTCTTGGTTCCAAGGCCACTTCTGATTTTTCTCCAATGGATGCAGTGTTGCTGGTCTAGAAGCCTACAAACTTTGTTTATGGACACTCTTAGGTTCCCTTTCATCAAAATGTCAAAAAAAGAATAGATTTGATCCTCAGAAAGTGGCAAAGGAAAAGGTGAAATGCTTGGGTTCAAATTTAACACATTATTTTATCTTTGTAAAAGAAAGGAAATTTTCCTGAAAACTCCAACTTGAGTTCATCTTACATAGACACCTTAAGATGCATAAGCACTTCACTCAATTGAACCATAGGATGAAAACATCATGATCACAGCTACAAAGAACAGGAACCTGGATATAGTAAATTGTAGCATCAGCAACATGTGGTAGGTTATAAAGCAGGTCAACTTTTTTCGGTCAGTTCATATAACCACTGAGGCATTTTATCCTTTACAATTGCAAGGTTATTAAAGAACTCATAGTGTACTATTCCTATTGGTATTACAGAGTTAACTCTGAAACTTGAGCAGGGTCAGAACTAGAATCTCCTAACACACCAGAATACTCCACAGCAGAACCACTTGTATGATATTCTATACAGAATCAGAAAATATCAGTGTTAGATGTGCCTTAGAAGTCAACTAATTCTAGTTCCCTCACATCATAAGTAAAGAAAACCAGGCCGAGAGAGATAAAGGGATTTATTTGCTTGATAGGACCGAGCTCATGACATAGCTGGAATCTGAACCAGTTTCCCAATTTTTAGTTCAGTATTCTTTACAATGCCCCATGATGCATAGCAGTAGGTCCAGGTTGCTTACCTCCTCCCAAGAACCTCATTGTCTCACCACTTAAAACCTTCTGCCCATGCCTAAAGGGCAGCTACCTCACAGCACCTACTAAGAAGACTGACTCTCTCTCTCTCTCTCTCTCTCTCTCTCTCTCTCTCTCTCTCTCTCTCTCTTTGTTGGCATGGGAATGAGTTATCCTCTTTCCTTTCTAACAACCCTCCTCCACAGTTATCAGCACATGTACCCACAGTGGCACTATTTCCAACACAATGCATGTGGTACATGGAACCATCTGTGCATTAACCCAGTCATCAACTACAGTTACCGTCCATTGACATGCTTCCAAGAGCTCATTATCATTCGAACCACTAAGGAGAAAGTAGGCTTGAATAGCCTTCCTCTATGTTCTATCCCTAATCATCTTCTCTGGAAAGAGAACTGCCAACTTAAGAGTCCAAGATATTTTTCCATCTTCCCAAAGAAGGTCCAGATAAAGCTCTGATTGCACTTTGAAAAGCAATGTCATTGTTCAGTTGGCTAGAGAGGAAGAGAGTTTTTTCGTGTTGAGAGAAGAAAATATAGCAAGAAGGCTGGATAAGGGAAGGGGAAAGGGAGAAATCATAGAAAGAGTGGGGAAGTAGGATCTATGGGCTGTTTTAGTAGGCTCCCAATCCTGGGTTGGTAAGGATTCAATTCAATTCAACAAGCGTTTACTAAGGACCTACTATGTGCCAGGCACATGCTAGATTCTAAAAACTAAAAAGAAAAACAAAAACAAAAAACTCCAGTGTTAAAGTACCCTAAAGTACCTTAAAGTAACATATTTTATGGGATTTGGAGAAAGAACATAAATACAAAACAACATATACCCAGGAACTGGAGGAGGGGAGTCTTGTCTGTTTACTCATATTAAACCTATGGTACACTAAAATGTACAAATTAAATCTTTTTCTTTTTCCCCAAATAAACAGCCATCTAATACTTCTGAAGTTGATTTGTTGACTGGTTATTAAGTTTTATTTTATTTGATTCAGCCCAATGTTCTAATGTGAAAATCTTTTAAAACACTTATTCTGTCATATAGTAATGTTATTTATTCCTACCCACTTTGCATGGTTAATGATGTCATCTACAGCTTTATCTAAGTCATTGCTAAGCATGTTAAACAGTACACGGTCAAGGACAGGTTCCTGAGGGTCCTCCTCTTGAGACCTCCTTCCAAACTAGCACGAAAACCATTAATTACAAGTCTTTTTGTCCAAGCATCCAAACAATTCCAAGTTCACCTGTTACTACTGTCTAGCTGATAATGTATCACCTTGTCCACAAGAAGAGTTATGAAAGATGTTGCCTATGATATCCCTAGTATTCCCCCTCATCTACCAGTCTAGTAACCTTGACAAAAAAAGAAATTAGGTTAGATTAGTATGACTTATTCTTATTGAAGCCACGGTAGCTGTGGCAACGGCTTTCTTTTAAAAAATTTTTTATTTAAAAAATTCTGAACTTAACAAACATCCAATAAAATGATCATTTCTATATACATAAGAGAACGAAAAAGAGGAGTGTACATGAAACTGCAGATTTCTATTATATTCAGCCTATTTTTCTTTTGAAATATATAGCAAATTCAAAGCTGTCTTACTTCTCTGTGACCCTTTCTGGCCTTTATTCGGTTCTCTTCTGTACATTTTTAAAAAGATGCTTCAATGTTCTCTTTTGTTTTTTCTCTTTTGCTCCCTTCTTTATTCCTAACCTCTTCTCTTCTATGAACTCCAAAATAGTAAGAGGAAAAACAAATTTCCCATAACAAATATGCACAGTAAAGCAAAATGTCCTTCTACATCAGTTGTGGCCAAAAATGTACATAATACTCTGTATCTTGAGTTCACCACCTCTGGTTCGGTAGGAAGAAAAGTATGTATGTTTCATCATCAGTGCTTTGGCATCATGGTTAGCCATTGCAGGGTTCTTAATCAAAATTGTTTTTCTGTATAATGTTATCATGTAAATGGTTCTCCTGGTTCTACTCCCTTCACTCTATATTAGTTCATACAAGTGTGCCCAGGTTTCTCTGAAACCCCTCTTTTCATCATTTCTTACCATATAATGTATATTATTTTACATTAATACTCCATAATTTGTTTAGCATTATCCAACCGACGGGCACCTCTTTAGTCTAACATTCACTAATGGCCCCTTTTGTATGAAGGGGATCACTGACGAAAATGTGAGAAGAGAATAGGCAGGCTTTCACAAGCCATCTTCTACAGCATACCCTGTGTTTATAGTCACACACGACTGAAAAGTGCTGGGAATACAAGAGTCCACTGTGTTTATAATTTGTTGACTATAAACAATAAGCACAGTGGAAACATTGTAGAGTAAAATGCAATCTTAAGGGCTGTTCTTCAACAAGGTGTGTCCCAGGCACACAGAAAGGTCATAGCAACAGGGATACACAGAGAGGCTAACACAAATGGGAGAGGTCTTCTGGCACATGACAAGGTATCCTGCTTATGAATGACATCATGCTGATTGCATTAAGTTCCAGAATGTTAGAGAAGCTCTAAAAGAGGTCTATAATTATTGGTAAAATTTCTGTTCCCACTATCCACATAGGGAAAGCCAAGTGGATGAAAAATGCCTTATTGTTGAAGCTATATCATGCAATTGGTTAGCCAGTCAATAGAACTTGTATTTTCTTTTCTTTGGGGAGAGAGGGAGAAGGGGAAAATTAAAGATCTACCAGAGATTGTGCTCTGTTGGCAAAGCTCTTAGAAGGCCCAGAGTTACTTCCATTCAATAATGAGATATGAGAATAGGACTTAAGTGGAAAACAGAGACAGGAGCCTCAAAATGTAAGGCCTCAAAAATATACAGTCCTTGAATTTGCAATTGCAGTTTGCCATAGTAGTAAAGTCTGCTGGAGACATCAACTAAAAAATAATCAATAACCAACAAATTAGTTGATTATGTCTCAGTAGACCTATCTGTTTGCAAGCTAGTAGTTTATGGAACTGTAGGCTGTTTCCCTATTAGGGACTATTAGCACATTCTAATCTAAACAGTGTTTGTCAAGGCTTCCAAAGTATTGATTATTTCCAGACATGACATGGTTCTTAAGTTTAGTCAAGATATATACAAGAGGAAGAGCTGGGCACTCTAATCCAGCAGCATCAACAGGGAAAGGATATGTATAGGATATCAGCATCAGATTCTCCAAGGTCAGGGGACATTTCCTTAGAGTGACTTTATGATTGTATATATTCTTGAAATTAAGATTTTAGTTTGGTGAGTTTCTGCTAAATAAGGGTCACATCTATATTTGTTTAACAACTTTTAATAAGAAAGAGATGATCCTTCTGATAAGGACTCCCACAGGGATTTCAGAAGGAGAAAAATGCAACCCGAACCCAATTTATGACAAAAACAGTATTGTTGGTCTACTTCGAAGGGACAGCTATTTGTGTCTTGATTTTCACTGCAGACCCAACGACTCCAAAACAAATTTTGGTTTACTACTAGAAACCTTTTCCTACCTCTTCTCCTTTCCACGTAACTTTTCTAGTACCATTCAACTTCCTTCCTTCACAGAAAACCAAAGTTAATTTCCAGCTGAAAAGAATCCCAAAGTTATTTTTTTCTCGCAGTAATGTAAGTTGAAAGCACAATGGAGAACGAGCTTTCAGAAATAATGACCCTAGTTAAGCTTCAAAAACAATATTTTGAATCCTAGCTTAAAGGAAAACAGCACTCAGTCAAAAGGCATTTATGAAGCGCTCATTATGTGCTAAGGATACAAAGAATGAAAAAAAAGGTCCTTGCCATTATGGAACTCACATTCTAATGCAAATAATTGTACATAAAAGATACATACAGTAAAAATTAGAAAGTTTCTCATGTTTCCACAAAGAAAGGAAGCAAAGCGTTGTGGTCTAGTAGAAAGAGCAAGGGACACAGGGATCAGGAGATGATGTGGCTTGCAATGAATGGACACTAGCATTGGGGCAAATCTCTTTCGGCATAAGCATCACTGATATGGTACTAGAAGGGCTTTTGCCCATTGCTATGATTTCTGAGAAAGATGATGGTAGTGTGCTACATTTCTAGGAAGAGACATTCCCACACTTTGTCCCACGATAGTCTACATGTTCAAGGGGCAACTACAACCCAAGGACTGGGGGCAACAAGTTCCCATTACCATAGCACTAGTTTTACCAGCTCATTTCTTTCTTCCCATCTCCACCAAGGATCAGATTGTCCCCTCTCCATTTATTGTCCCTAATGCCTGCCATATCATTGCCAGTTCAGGCTTCTGGCTGCTAGGTTTGTTTCTCTTTATCTTCCTTCAAAGATCCTATCCTGTTTCTTCAAATTACTCCTCTAACGCTTCATCATGGTATGGATGGTCCCTCAGAATCCCAGAGAGGGATATCCAGCTTCAAAAAGGGGTGCTCACTACCTCCTAGGAAAGCCACTATACTGTGGGACAGGTCTAATTGTCTGGAATTTTCCTCCCCACCCTTATTTAAAGCTAAAATCTGCAATTTTTAGAAATTGCTCCTGGTTCTGACATCTGAGGCTGAGAAAAACAAGTCAATCTCTCATGTGACAGCTTTCAAACTTTTGCTACACCATACAGTTTCCATATCTGTAATATAAGATAATGGATATAATAGAAAGAACCATTGTATTTAGGGTCAAGGGACTAGGGTCACATCCTAGCTCTGATAGTACATGTGACCTTAGGCTGGTCAGTTCCCTTCTTCCGCCTGCAAAAAGACCCCTCTATTTTTGTCCAGGGCAAAAACATTCCTAGCTATGGATCTGTTTTCAGTCTTCAGTTTCTTCATTTGGAAAAGGAGGGGGAATTAGACTAAATAATCTAAGGTTTCATCTAGCTTTAAATCCTAGGGTGTCAAAGTTTATTTTAGTAACAGACTTAGTTAAAAAAAAAAAGCTGTTCTTTTTGTCAGGGAAGGAATAGGAATGGGGGAGGGGACACAGAACTAGTTCTTATGTTAAAGCCCACCATCACCAATCCTAAAATCAATTACTACATCTAACAGTGACTTAAGCACAAGCAGAAACCCAAGCACACAGGGAAAGTTGTTAAAAAGCACACTTAATTTCACCAACTAGAAGCTCTAACAACCTTAGCAAAGCAAGCTGCAAAAATATTCAAGATCTAGGGATGGCCTTCACTCTTTTCTGGTTTTTCCTTCTGAGTCCTCAAACTTCTCCAACATATCCCAGTAGCCTTCACACTCTGGAGTATGTTTCCTCTCCCCCTGAGGTAGCTAGATGATCCAGTAGATAGCTGATCCTATAATCAGCAAGACCCGAGTTCATATCTACCCTCTGATACTTACTAGCTGTGTGACCCTGACACTGTGTGACACAATTTTTCTGCCTCAGTTTCTTCAACTATAAAACAGGGATAATAATAGCACCTATCTCCCAGGGTTGTGAGGATAAAATGAAATATTTTTAAAGCAACTACCTGACACATGGTAAGTGCTTATTAAGACTATTTTCTTCCTTCCTCCCTCCCTCCTTCCCTTCCTTCCTTCCTTGGGATGTATCTCATCTTTCCATTTAGCCTTCTTATTCTGGAATTTCCCTCCACTCCTATATCCCCTTCCTTGGTTAGAGTATATGAAGAGGGGGAAATGTGAAATAATTCTAGAAAAGCAGATTGAATGAGTGTAGATTGCTTAAAATTCCAGATTAGAGACTCAATTTTATCCTACAGGCAACAGAGGGTCAGTCAAAGTTTTTGAGAAAGGTTATGACATGGCCAAGCCTATACCTTATGAAATAGCAATTTTGGCAGCTGTGTGGAGGACATAATGGAGAGGGAAATGAGAAATAGGAAACAGGGAGACCAATTAGATGGCTGTTACAAAAGTCTAGGCAGGCAGTGATAAGGACCTAAGTTAAAATGATGGCCATGTGAGGATAGAGAAGGGAAGGGACAAAGAGATACCGTGGAAGCAAAATTAACAAACTTTGAGAAGTAACTGGAAATTAGGGGTCTGGAGAGGGAAGAATCAAGGATGACCCCAGTGTTATAAATCTGGTTGACTGGGAAGGAGGCAGTTCCATCAATACAAGCAGGTAAGTCTGAAGGGTGTGCATAGGGAGGTGAGATGTTGATTTCCATGTTTATTTGAATGTCAAGATGTTTATTTGAAATGTGGATGCAGCATGGTACTGGCTCTGGAGCCAGAGGCCTAGGATCCAAGCCCTGTCTCAGATACTTCCTAACTTTGCGGCTTTGTGAAAGTCACTTAGCTTCTCTGGGCCTCAGTTTCTTCATCTGTAAAATGATGCAGCTAGACTAGATGGCTTCTGAGGTCATTTTATGATCCAATATTAATGACACATTCATATGGAAATGTATGGCAGGCATTTCATAATGATGGACTATAGTTGAGGGCATATTAGCCCTGATTACTAAGAAAAAGGATTAGCAAAGATCATTAATAAAGTTAGAGAAAAGAGGTAGGCTCAGGACATAGTCTTGGAGGACATCCATGCTTAGGAAACAGAAGACAAATGGATGATGACTGCAACAAAGGAGGAAATATCATCAGATAAGTAGGTCTGGTTAGCATCATGGCAGCCAAGGTAGCAAAGGGCATGTATCCAGAAGCACAGGTTCATCAATGGTGTAAAAAGCTTCAAAGAGTTCAAAGATTCTTTTAGCCGTTGAGCAAATGGACTGGAATTTAACTTGATAGATGCAAAGATAAATGTGAAATGCTGCAAGGAAGATTAGCTGGGAAAGAAATCTTAAAGGAGTCTAGAGACTTGCAAAGAATCTCTTCACCTAAGTTGTCCTCCAAGGTTGTCTTCTCCTTGAGCATGCTAGATTGAAGTGGAAATTGCGTCTGATTTCAGACCTATATTTATGTCACAATTAATGTAAAGCTGGTGTTTCTAGAAACACTCCATAAGTAAAAACAAACAAAAGATTTAAAGAATAGTTTCTTTATTAAAATTATGCTACACACAAGCATTTCCCTTTCCCTAACCCCAGGCTTGGAATACACGCATCATTTTTGACTCTTCTCTTCACACCTTCTGCCTATTCAATCAGCTGGGAAGTTCTGTCAATTCTTCCTTTATAGTCTCACTCAAATCTTTTCCCTTGTTACTACCTCCAGCGCAACCACCTTAGTTCAGTCTCTTAGAATCTCTTGCCTTGGTTTATTGCATAGTTGTATCTTAACACGGTCTGACACGCATCCTACATTTTGGAAGATAAACTTTCACAGAGCTCAGAGAGAGAATAGATAGGATCCCCCAATTAAAAGTCCACAGTGGAAGTCAGCTCAGGAGAGACAGAAAGCGCTCAGAATGAAATTCTGAAAACAGACACGGTTTGAATAAGGAGGAAAAGAGAGAGTTGTCAAAATAGATCACTGTAGAGGTTAGCTTATCAACTAACTTAGACTTTAACAGGACTTGTACAGAGGATGGAAACAAGGACAAATAAGGAGTGAGCACAAGCAGATGGCATAGTTCTATAAAACAGGGTCAGGAGTGCTAAAGCTCAGAATTTTCCTTTCCATTTTAGCTAAAGATGAAAAATAGGGTTGTTCTGAGTTGGTATTTTTTAAAGTTATACTGGGGAAAAGAGAATGAATAAAGAAGAAATAGAAGATAACAGAAAACTAAGAGATAATGGAACAGCCCAATTTTTACTTTACCTATGTCTTCCCTTAAAAAACAATGGTCTTTGAATTAGAAAGGACAAAATGAAAATGGCAAATAGGAAGTTGATAACCAAGATGAGTAAAGATAGTAAAAATGACCAAGATACTTTTTTCATGAGTTCCAGCTATATGCCACAGCTGAATTACTTCTTAGGATAGTAAAAGAAAGCAGATATGTTTGCTGAATGATCAATGTCAGCAAGTTTTGAATCTCTTGGAGAACACAGCAGGTGCTATAAGATTGGAGAATGGCAAATGTACCAATTTTCATAACAGAAAAGTCAATTTAATTTGTAAACTATAGATCGGTAGCCTTGATTTTGACTCCTGGGAAATTCCAGAACAAGTTATTTTAAAATATTTAGTGAACATTTAGAAAACGAGGTAGTGATCACAAAAAGCAAGCCAAGTTTCATCAAGAACAGATCATGCCTATGTGGTATACCCTAAAACCAAGTCAAAGGCTAACAATGAAGGGAAAATAACTCCTGTAGTATCTTAACAAGAAGAAAGCCTATAGAAGAATGGGCAAGGAGGCAAAGGGAAAGACTGATTAAAGGGAAAAGAAGGGGAGAAATCTTGTCTTGGTGGTGAGGAGCATCACTAATGATGAATTGGGAGACAAGAGTTACCTTATAAAAAAGGAGATGGGGACCTCACGATGCGTAAGATCTATAGAGATTTGGTACTTACACTGCTCGCCTTATTTCAAGAGAAGGGGAATCAGAGCTCCTGAGGGCAACTGACAGCTACAGGAATGTCAGAGCATGGACCCAGGGATGAGATTTTGAAGCCAATGGGAAAAAATAATCTAGGTGAGGGCAAAGGTCAAAAATTAACTGCACAATCAGGGATATAGGAAAATTTCTACCATGTGGTAATATCCTTTTTATCCCCTGCAGGAATTAGTATTTCCAAGAATGAGGCACAATGGAAAAAAAAGGGACCAGGGGCAAGATCTACAAGACTGTAACAGAAACTGCTTAGAAGAAAACAAACAAAATTGGTCCCTTAGAAGCTTTAATTCTATGAAGGATGCACATAAGGACAAAATAAGTATAAGGAACATGAATCAAATAATAAAAATCTAGAATAGACAGGGAAAAGAGAATGAAAGAACTACTTTTTTAGGAAAAGTACAGAAAATGATTTTTAAAAACCAATGAACAAATAAGTTGAAGGGGAGGAGAGGAAAAAGGATTCTAGTTGACTAAGAAGAAAGAAAGGAAATCAAAACTAAAGGAAAGGGATAACAAACAAGGAAGGGGGAGGACATTTGAGGATGAGGGGAAGAAAGCCTGTGGGAATAGGGGTGCCTTAAAATAGATTATGCTAAAATAACTGAAGAGATGTAGTTACTTTGTTTACAGAAGAAGAGAGGGAACAATCCTAATTTGGGAAAAAATGCTTTTACAAAGGGATATTTACTTAGACAATATAGCAAGACCAGGAGTTTTAAAATTCCTTTCCTCTCCACCTCCCAACACCTTCAGGGTACACTAGACCACTTCAATCTCTCTCTTGAGAAGGCTAAGACTTAACCCAGTTTTTACACAGCATTCGTCTCATCAAGTTCACATCCAAATGTGGCATTACTGCTGAGTGAGTCCTTATTTGAGTTACCACTGGGCCGGGTGGTAAAGGTCAAAATGCCTCTTTGAGGTACTGAGGCACTGTCTTTCCCCAGATGCCATGAGCTAGAAAGAAGTCACAGGAAGTAAAGGGATCCAACCGAGAGAGGCTGCGAGCAATTAATGCTTTCTTGAAGGCATCCCCAGTTCTGGCTCTGTAGTCAAAGACAATCAAAGAGGCCACTGTCTACCACATGGTTAGCAGTTACAGAATGTCTACACATGCTCTATTAGATGTCATCAAGACTTCTGGAAGAAGGCTTCCCAGGCTCTTCAATGAAGTGAATTACATCAGTCATACTATACTCATGCTCATTGGCCTGGGTCCCATTACATACACTTTACACAAGCTTTAGAAAAATCTCTCACTCTATTCTTGTGAACAACATGGAGAACTGTGGGCTGGAGGATGAGTAATTGGATTAAAAATGAGTCAAATGACAAGATCTAAAGAACAGTCATGGTCAGCCTGGAAAGTCTGCAATGGAATCGGGGAATCTATGCTTTGCCCTGTGACACGTAACATTTTAATAAATTATTTGAAAAACGCAATAGAAGACACTCCAACAAAATTCATGATTGACAAAGTTAGGAAAGATCTCAATAATTTAGCAGCATTGGGCTAATAATATGAAATATAATAGGAATGAAGGTAAAGTCCTATACTCGGATTCAACAAATACTAGGTATAACTAGATAAAAGTTTATCTGAAAAGGTTATGATGGTTTTAGTAGAAGACGAGTTTTAATAAGTTAACTGTTAATTTCTCCAATTTATCCTATTATAGAGCTCATTTATACCTAATTGTTTGCATTTTGTCTCACCCGTTAGATTGTGAGCTCTCTGAGCATGGGGCTGTCTTTTGCCTTTCCTTTGTATCCTTAGAACTTAGAACAATCCTTGACACACAGCAGGTGCTTAATAAGTATTTGTTGACAGATATGACCAACAAAAAAACCACATGCAATCTTAGGTTGCATTGAGAGGCATACGTTCCTGGACTAGGGAGGTGAGAATCCCAATGTAACTGGCATCAGACCATGTTCTGTGCTACATTTTGTAGCTTCGATAAACTGAGATTATCTATAGGGTGGAAAATGGGGGGGGAGGGGGTAAATGGCCTAGAGATCACATCATACAAATGTAAGTCGAGGGCATGGGGGTATATTTGGCCTAGAAAAAAGTAGACTTCAAGGGCAAGGGACATGGCGGCCACCTTTAAGTATCCAAAGAGTTTTTCTCATTGAAGAAAGACTATACCTGTTCCTTTTAGCCTCAGAAGGCAGAGCTAGAAACAAAGTGTGGAAGTTAAAAAGAGGTAAACGTAGGCCTGAAGTAAGGCAAAGACTTCCCAATACTTAAGTCTTTCCTTATGTGCCAGGCATTGTGCTAAGCTCTGGGGATGAAAAAATAAAGAAAGTAAATACAGTCACTGCTGTCAAGGGGCCCGGGTTCTAATAGGGGAGATAATGACATGTAAACAGCTATGTACAAACAAGACATATAAATATAGATATATATAGATATATATCTATATATATATATATATGGTAAAGTGCAGGTAATCTCAGAGACAAAGCATAAAAGGACATTTGTTCTGTTTGTTAAATGTAGCTGGATGCCAGGAAAGAAATGAGATAAGAGGGAATATTTTATAAATGTGAGCTATTATTATAAGAACAAGATTAAAGGTATAAATTTTAATTACCTTTTAAAAAGCAAACCTTTTATAAGCGTGAGAAAGTAATGCTAAATCAACAATTTGCTATAAAATTGAATGTGAGATGGCACAATAAATATAAAAATTTTCACTGCAATACATTTAAATGAAATCCTTTTTCATCCATAATTTGACAATTTTTCTTTTTTCATTCACAGCTCAAAATCAGCATTGACATTTATAGCATGAAGCACTTATATCTGTGGCTGAAGGGAATTTCAACCTTGTAGTAAAAGCAGATTTCCAAATGGATTTGAAGTTTAGTATATTAGAGAGAGGCCCTACTTTGGCTCTGTTTCCTTTTTCATAAATTCTCTCTCTCTCTCTCTCTCTCTCTCTCTCTCTCTCTGTCCCTGGCTTCCTTCAAGTCCCACCTGAAATCTCACTTTCTACAAGAAGCCTTTCCTGATCCCCTTAAATTCTACAGCCTTCCCTCTATTGATTATCTCCAATTTATCCTCTAATATATCTTATTTGCATATAATTTTTTGCATCTTGTCTCCCCTGTTAGACTGTGAGCTACTTGAGAGCAGGGACTGGTTTTGCCTTTTATGCATGTGTATATATATGTATATGGATGTATATGTGTGTATGCATATATGCGTGTGCACATACATATATACATACATACACACAGACATATATGTATATGTGTGTATACATACATATACGTGTGTGTGTGTGTGTGTGTGTGTGTGTGTGTGTGTGTGTATGTGGGATTCAAATGAATTAACAACTGGTTCTTCACCGAACTGAGCCCAGGCGCCACCCTCACCACTGACATGGTAGGCGCAGGCCCCTCTCCCACTAGCAACTGGTTCCCAGAACTCAACCTAAAATTAGCTATTGGTTCTACCAAACTGATGTGAACCAGCTAAATCCCACTGTGTGTGTGTGTGTGTGTGTGTGTGTGTGTGTGTGTGTGTGTAGCTTAGCACAATGCCTAGCACATAGTAGGTGCTTAATAAATGCAGGTTGACTTGTCTTGGCTATGCGGTTCTGTACAAATCACTTAATTGCTCAGTGGGATTTCCCTCTAATAGTGTAATTACAGTTCCAGTCCTTATGGTGTGAATGTGTATACGCACAGGACATATGGCATATGTATATACTACAGCATCTACATATATGTACGTACTATATAGTATATATATATTATATGTGTACATATATAGGTATGTGGAAAGTGAGACAATATCTGGATAAGTCAAAGTAAGAGTGAGCAAGAGGGAGAGTGAGAGCACATTAGTGTTTCTGTAGTGAGTATAAGACTTTAAATGAAGTCCTGTGCTTCTATTCTCCTATCAGGTACCCCTGATGTTCTTCCTCCCCACCCCTAGGCATTCTTGAAATGTACACGTTAAAACCTTCCCTTTTCTCACCTATTAGTCTGTTATCACTTTCTGGTTTGTTTGTTAGTTTTTCTTTCATTCTGCAGATTTTATCAGATAATTTGATTGTCCATAGTCGAAGCATTCTGGCTGGATTAACCAGTATAATTTTATCAATAAGATCATCCTCTGAAAGAGAGTGTAATAGTTCTTAAGAAAGTCTGTATTCTAGAAATGACATATTTTCTTAATTTTTTTTGTGTTCTGAACTTAACAAACAACGAAAAAGGAATTCCCATATACACTCTATTTCTTTTCAATTTATGAACCATCTTCTTTTAGGAATTTCATCCTACACACATTTGTTCATTTTATAAACTCAACCCACCTTCCCCACTATTACTTGTAACATAAACTGAATAGTAGAAAAGCTGCCAATTTAAGTAATCTCTCTCACTGACTGACCATAGCTTAATGTCAGTCCAATGGTTACTGGCAAGAGACATCATCAATGACCAACCATTCTAGGGTACAGTCTTGCTACCAAGCTAACAGAGTCACATTCACCCCAAATAATGATGATGATGATATTGATGATAACTAGCACTCACATATCCCTCTAAGGTCTTCAAAGCACCACACCTATGTTACCTCATTTGATTCTCACAATAACCCTGTGATGAAGGTGGTGTTTATCATCCCCATTTTACATATAAGGAAGCTGAGGCTGATAGTGGTTAAGGGACTTTTGCCTAGGGTAACACAGCCAGTAAATATGTGAGGCAAGATCCAAACTCCTAACTCCAGGTCAGAGTTCTATCCACTCCCTCATTCTCCCTGCCTGCAACAATGCACCCTACACATAGGAAACCTCTTTAACAATTCATGGAAGCAGGAGGGGGCATAAGTTTGGGAAACAGTTTGGCTAGAACAAAAAGTCTATGTAATCAAGCCAATTCTCACTATATATATGCCAAGTGCTGAGGAGACAAAAGCCAAAAATATAAAACACCTTGCCTTCAGGGAGCTTACATTCTACTATAAAAGGGAATGGTTGAAATAAGGCTGGGAAGATAGACTGAGGCATACTCTTTATTAATTTGAGCCTTCAAGCTTCATAACTGATTGCTAGACCATTACCTGTTCTCTCCACAGTCAAGAGAAGTTAACAAGCATTTATTAAGTACCTACTATATGCCAGGAACTGTGCTAAGCACCAAGAATAATAAAACAAAAAAGATAAAAACAATCCTTGCCCTCAAAGAGCTTGCCATCTAACAGGGGAGACAACCATGCGCAAAAATATTTTTTTTTCTGAGTCATATAAACGGTGAATATTTTGGAAAGTACATAAGCACCTCATTGGCCCATATTTGGAGGGGTCACTAGTGTTCAGCTGGTATGCTATCATGCTTTAGTAATAAATATGGTATACTTTCTATTAAGAAAAGTGAGATTAATCTTATACTGAAGGAGATGACGAGGTGCATGTGCTCTCTGAAGCACTTTCTGCATTCCATTCTGTGTGTTTATTTTTTACTGTCTTTAATTGCATGATATGGCATTCAGCTGTGTAGACCGGCTAGCCACCGGCCTAAGATTGCAATGCCTTTCAGAGATCTTCAGTAGTTACTGGGTTGCTTTTGTCATGGCGATGGTTTGATGCCTGTCCTTAGGGGTGTCCCTTGATAGCTCCAGTTTTCCTTCTGTGGTAAATAATCACTGTGGTACAGTTGCCATAGACGCGACATATTTTGTACTTTCTGATGAATTTGTAGGAGAGTGACTTCATTTATGATGGTTATAGAAAATGCCAGATTAAAAAATAGTACTCTCTTTTGGAAAAATTAAATTAGCTAGTTGAAAGTATATGCTCAAACTCCAAATTTGCTTTGTGAAATTCCAGTCTATATATAGCCATCTCTTTTTCAGAATCATAGGAGACACATTGGCATTATTTTTGTCATCCTTTTTGTTATTAAGTCTAATTTCTGGGGTTTGCATTAAGCAAATATTTTCTTTTTTTTTCTTTTTAGGAGGCAAATGGGGTTAAGTGATTTGCCCGAGGTAAGTAAAGATTTTCAATGACCTCAGGCTGTTCAATTTTTCTCTCTTTAGAGTTTAGTGCCTCTTTGATTTCATCCCTTATTTCATCTATTCCAGGCTGAGGGATGAAGTTACAGATGTGAGGCAGCTAGATAGCACAGTATATAGAGAGCACTGGGGCCTGGAGTCAGGGACATCTGAATTCTAATCCAGCCTCAGGCACTTACTATCTGTGTGACCTTGGGCAAGTCATTTAAACTCCGTCTACCTCAGTTTCTCAACTGTTAAACGGGGATAATAACAGCAGTGCCCTTGTAGGAAGGTTGTGAAGATCAAATGGGACAATATTTGTAAAGTGCCTGGCACACGGTAGGTACTTAATAAATGTCTGTAGACTTTATTAGGCGCCGTGTTAGGTGCTGACAATATAAAGACAAAAACAAGGTAATCTGCCCCTTAAGGAGCTTACATTCCATTGGGAGAGATAATAACACACATATGTGTATATATATGTACATATGCATATTACACACATATACATATGTGTATATATAATACACACTATACATGTATATATACACAATACATATATATACATATATGTGTGTGTGTGTACATATACACATACATACATAAACACACACAAAACAAAGGCCAGAAAAATCTGAAGATGAAGCCCTAATATCTACAGGGGCTACAGGAAAGGTCTCCTGTAGAAGGTGCAGTTCAGGCACGTAAGGTCATGCCATTTTGGGTTTGCTTCAGTGTGCCTTTGCCTTCTTATCATACAGAGCCCCCAGGCTCCTACTTGCTGGCTTAGTAATCCTCTGTGTCAAACCTCTTACAACAGGGCCATCCTGCAATCTCCTGACATCCTTTCTATTTCCTTGACTCTTATCTTGTTATTGAGGCTAACCCAATCAGTAGTAGGTATCTTCAGAGCTCAACTTGCCAGGATTTCAGAGTTCTGGCTAGGTCTTTACAAGCTACCATAGTAACAGTCGCAGGGTCCAGAAAGTCTCCATTCCCCTCCTTGTCATCACACCCCACTTCTGTCCATGGTAGGATCCATGTAGAGTTGAAGAGGTTATTACTTATATTTACATAGAGCTTTAAGATTTGCAAAATGCTTTGCACATTACCTCATTGATCATCAACATAATACTTCGAGGCAGGGGCTATTATTATCACCCCCATTTTACAGATGAGGAAACTGGGACAGAGAGGTTAAGTGACTTACCCACGGTCACACAGCTAATAAATGTGAGGCAGGATTGAATACAGGTCGCTTAACATGAACATTACTACTCATGGGAAAAAAGTATACTTTTAACTACCTCTACTTAAATTTTAATCCTTAGGAACCATTCCCATAACTCCATAGCTTAAAGAAGCATTGGTTGTTTTTTATCAATCTTAAGGGACGAAGCATGTGCACAGGTACACGTATGTGTGTGTATGTATTTGAGCATGTGTAAAAATGCAAGAGGAAGTCTAGTAGCGTAGATAGCTGGTCTCAGGGGCCAGGAAGACCTGGTTTTAAATCCTTCCTCTGACATACACTTGCTCTTCCTTGCATAGGACAATTCATTTTCTGGCTCCCTTTTTCTGCAACTCTCTTCTTCCTCACCTCTACCTCCTGGCTTCCCTGGCTTCCTTCAAGCCTCAATTTAAAATCCCACCTTGAACAAGTCAAAAGTCCCCTTTAATGCTTAGCGCCTTCTCTCTAAGATTATATGCAACTTATCCTGTATATATAAGCACTGACAAGGCAACAGTATATTGACTTAGAAGCAAATCAGTACGGCAAAAAGCGCCGGGGATCTAAAGAGCTACTTATTTGTCAATTCAATAATTATTGAACAAGCTTCTCAATAGCATCAGGACATTGATATTGCCTTTATTGATTATGACAAAGCCTTTCATTCAGCTTTGCACTGACAGCTTGTTCATGTATTGTAAAACAGACCAAAGCACGGGAAGGAAGCTAAAGACAATGTCTGATTTTGCATCCTGACCTCACCCCCTCTCTCAGAAGGTGAATAATTTGCTTCATTATCAGTTCTCTGTAATCATGGTTGGTCATTTATTGATCAGAATTCTTAAACTGTTCAAAGTTGCCTTTATAAAATTTTACATAAATTGTTTTCCTGATTCTGGTCACTTCGTGTGAGTTTTCTCACATTTTTTAAAAACTATCCATTAGGCAGTTAGGTAGTGCAGCTAGGCTTAGAATAAGGAAGACTTGAGTTCAAATCTAGCCCCAGCCATCTTACTCACTGTGTGACCTTGGGTAAGTCACTTAGCCTTTTTTTTTTTTTTGCTTCTGTTTCATCAATTATAGAATGGGGATAATAACAGCACCTATCTCACAGGATGTTGTGAGGATCAAATGAGATGATATTCTAAAGCGCTTAGCACAGTGCCTAGCACATAGCAGGTGCAACATAAATGCTAATTCCCTTTCCCCTCTCCCCCTTTCTTTTCCCATTTCACAATTTATTTTGGTGTAACAATATTCTGTTCCATTCATATTCCATAATTTGTTTAGCTAGTCCCCAGTTGATGGGTACCCACTCAATTTCTAGTCTGTCAATTTTACCTAACATTTCTTGAATACGTCCCCTCATCTCCTTTGATACTGCCAGGGCTCTGGTACAGGCCCTCATCTCCTCATGCCTGTATTACTGCAAAACCTGTTGGCAGATCTGCCTGCCACAAGTCTCTCCCCAACTCCATTCCATCCTCCACTCAGCCACCAAAGTGATTTTCCTCAAGCGGAGGTCTAACCATGTAACCTATTCCCCCTACTCAAACTCTGGCGGCTCCCTATTACCTCCAGGATCAAATATAAAAAATAACGTTTGATTGTTAGTGTCTTCTCAATTTGGGAGAAATGATAATGAGTTCAATTTTGGACATGCTGAGTTTAGTGATCCAGTTTGAGGTGTCCAACAACAGCTGGAGATGTGAGACAAAAGTCTGTTCCCCATGCCTGAAAGGCATCTTTTCTTCACCTCCCTTGAATGAATCCCACCTTCTTTCCAGTAGTGAGCTGATAGCATCTAAATTCCTAGAGAAAGATTGTTTCTTTTCTGTTTGCTTTTGTATCCCAAGCAGCTAGCCGGTCCCTGGAATAAAAGCATTGCATGTTTAATAAATGCCTGTTAAGTGGTTGGTATTCTAAAGGCTTCTTCAGACTAGGATTATTCTTGACATACATTTAGATCAGAGGCAAACTCCAGGGACCTTTATAGGTGTGACTCACATAAGCCTTTATGATTCTTACATTCCACCCCTGGCACTGGTCCAGAACCAGCCCACACTTGGAGGAAAGAGATCATCATTTGAGGAGGCTCTTTACCCCCTAGCATTCAACTATTTGCCTGTGGGGCATTTCCCCCTGAGCTATCATTTGCATTCATACTTAAATACTTTGGGCAGTTAGGTTGGTGTAGCAGGCCTAGAATCAGGAAGACTTGCGTTCAAATGCAGCCTCAGACACTTAGTAGCTGTGTGACTCTCGGAAAGTCACTTCAAACTGTTTGCCTCAGCTTTCTCTTCTGTAAAAGGAGCTGGAGAAGGAAATGGAAAATCACTTTACTATCTTTATCATGAAAACCCCAAACAGGTCACAAAGTATTGGAAACAACTGAACAACAACTTAGATACTTCAGTTGATTTCACATATCCCCATCCAATCTCTAAGTCAGTCTGACCACTGGAGTATTAACTCCTTTCTCCAAGTGTAGAGATGTTAAGTAAGCCATAAGTGAAAATTAAATTCTGGTCACTAAGGCTCCAGGACAGGAAATAATGAAATATAGTTTAAAACAGGCCAACCACACTAAAGCAGGCACTTCTTTAAATCTCTAATCCTCATTGTCATCAGATGCCTCATGGTAAGGAGTCAACTAATCAGCATGGGAAGTGCTGCGGTATGACCAAAAGCCAGCCCTTGCCATTTGTGTACTCCATATCTCTCGGCACAAATTCCCAAGGCTGGGATAGAGATGGTTTGGATACTGTCTGTGAGGGATGAGGGAGCCTTGTATGTACACAGAACTTAGCTCCTTAACTAGAACCACAGGATCATACAGCTAGAGCCCAAAGGGACAAAGGTCATCTGATCTAACCAGAGGTCATCTGATCTAATCCCCTTATTTTACAGATAAGAAAACTAAGCTTCAGAGGTTAAGTGGTTTGCCCAAGGTCACACATGGAGGAAGCATTAGCAGTGGGACACATCCTAAACTCCTGGAGCTGAGGTTCTTAACCTGAGATCCTCAAACTTTAAGATTTTTTAATAACTGTTGATATTTTGATATTTTAAAATATTTTGATAATGTGACTGGTTTCCTTTGTATCTTATGTATGTAATCCTACGCATTTTATTTTGTGAATTCAGAGAAGAAAGTACCACAGGGGTTCATGATACAAAAAAGATTAAGGACCCCTGACTTAGAGCGGAGGTGTCAAACATTGGCAGGCCAGCCAGGCTTGAACCAGGTTAAAATGTAATTGGGAAATATTTAAAAAAATAAATCAAAATACTACCAAACATAGAGAGTGTTAACATGTGGTTTTCTAAGTCAACATATATGTACCAGCAGGGAATCCTTATATATGATTTACTGACCTAGAGGGTTTTCAAAGGGCTATACAAGTTCCAACTAGGCCCTCCCAGGCTGAAAAGGGTTCCAATACAGAAACAGTGATAGACTACATCTACCATCTCGGCAACATCAAAAAGTTTCTTTTAATTTTAATTCTTTTTTCTGGCCATGGCAACTCAAGAATATGGTAAACTAAGGGGTACACACTTTGCAATAATTCTTTTGAAGTAATGAAAAGATATTTGTAAAATGCAGGTCTTCTACTTGATATTATGAATATGATACTCATGGATAAGAGTAATTTTTAACCCCAATTATCAGTTAAGAATTAAAAATCTTTATGAGTTCAACCATTAGATTTCAGTAAGTTTATTATAAAGCACATCAAACACTTCAAGTTGGTCAGCAATCTCTTAACTGACAAGTAATAAACACAAAGTTAAGCTATCAAAGTAAAGCAAATTTTGTCATGCGGTAGACTGTTTCCACACCTTATGACTAAATGCCAACTTGTAAAACTCAGGCTTTTGTAATAGATTTTCAAAAAGAATTCTTACAAATTACCATAGTTCTGCTATTTTAAATTTAGAATTTAATAAGCATAATTTACTGATTGAGATAATTATGACTTTCTGATTGAAAAAAAGCTTTCAAAAAGAAGGAAATTCTTTGCTTTCTTCATGCTTTCCTACACCACCCCCTTCCCAGATAACATAACCTGACATTCATTTTTTCCTTTCCTAATTGCCCACAGCCCATCAGCACAGAGTACATGCAAGTACTGCGGCTTAGAATCAATCTGATCCTTTATTGCAAAACATCTTGTATAGTCCCTCTTTTTGGTTTTTTTTTCTAATTATTTCATGCATCTATATATCTCACCTATACTATATGCTTTTCTTTACCTCTCCCAGAAGACTGTAATCTCTTTGAGGTCCTGAACTCTGTATCTTTCATAGGCATACAGGGGAGGTGGTTCAGTCATCCTTAGATTGTTTTACATTTGTATCTACTGATGTAATATTATAGCTAGAAAAGACTTGGGGATCACAGGATCTCAGAGTCAGAAGTACCTTATGAACACTCCACACTGGAGCTCCTCTACTGTGTCCCTAACAAGTGCTATGCTTAAAGACTTACACTGCTAACTGCTTGAGGCAACCCATTCTCCTGTTTGGCAGCTCCAAGTGCCAATTTGGCAGCTCCAATTAATCCAAGCCCAAATCGGCTCAATTCTCTTTTATCCATTGAATTCTAGGTCGGCCTTGGAACACCATGCTAGGGAAAAACCTAATCTCTCTTCCGCATGACTAAGGAGCCATGCTTTTTTGAATGTGAGTACTCTCTTCATCAATGCAGACTGCATCCCCTTCTATGACTTGGTAGGCAATTTTTAAGAATTGCTATGGTAGAACAATTCATCATCCTGTGGCCAACCTGGTAATGGAACCTCTCCAATCTTAGCTAGGTAGGTCAGACATACCATCTATCACTGGCCCTATACTTTATGTCTTTGCAGCTCAGTAGGGCCATCATTCATTCACAGAGTTTCCAAAAATACAGGGTACACATCAAACTATACAGGCTTCTTCGCCCATCTCACCTATTATAAACACTTATATGGAGTACTTTCTTCCTGCTATAGTTTCCATCATTTCCATCTCATCGACCATTTCCTCTATTGCAGTTAAAATCAGAATTGCTATTCCTTCTACTTTTCCATTATTTCCCCAGTTTTAAATGAAATCTCCATCTGAATTTCTCTAAAATTCTGAATACTAGACAAAATCACCCAGTACAATCATTTTAATATTTCTGACGAGGAAATGAAAGCCTAGAGGGGGACCTGATTTGACCTAAATCATACAGCTGATAAGCAAACTCAGGTCTTGATGTAAGTCCAGTGCTCTTTTCCTTTATATTATGGTGCAGCATTTAAGCAGGAAAAGCAATTAGCTACATTGTATCTGTTTAGCTTCTTCCTGAAACAAAGGCCCATCTTTTTAATATCAATATTCCTCCAGGCAATGCTATGGATGCCGGTGAAGCACGGAATATCCCAGTCTCTGAAGAATTTCAATTACGGGTCACCCAAAGGGCAATGGAAAGATGTATGGTCAACTTGATTAAGCTGTAGTATCTTGCCAATGAAGAATCATACAAGAGAAGCAGCATAAAATACATTATTAGAGAAATGTATGAACAGAAAAGGGACATGGGCAAGCCACGTAGTGGGAGTCAAAGGGGGAATGGGATGCAATCAGTATCCTTGGAGGGAACACTCAAGTTGATAAGATCATCAGATCTTCACAAAGCATTTGTCTAGAAAGTCATGTATCTCTTCCTTACCACTCATACTACTTTCATCAATTCTTGCCTGATTTATTCCAAAATTTCCTTCCAAATGGCCTCCCTTCTTTAGTTCTTTCCATGTAAACCAATGTATCCTCCAAATTGCTGCCAAATGAATCTTCCTAAAATACAGATCTGACCATGTTACTCCCCAACTCAAAAGCCTTCAATGGCTCCTCATTGCCTGTAGGATGAGGATTCAAAATCCTCAGACTGGCATTTAAAGGCCTCCAATCTTCATTTCCCTCCATGTCTTCCACTCCCCCAGTCAAATTAGCTTTCTAGCTACACTCCATACGTGACATCTCTCTTTTGTATAAGCAATTCCCCCATTTAGAATGCACTCCTTTTTCACCTTCATCTTCTATAATCCCTGACATCCTTTAAAACAGAACCCAGGTGCCACTTCTGATATGAGGCCTTTCCTGATCCTACACAGTTATTATCCCTCTTGAAATTATGTACATATTTTGCGCTTATTTATTCATGTACATGTTGCTGTACTTTGACAACAGGAGGTAAAATTCTTGGGGGCAAAAAGACTTTTTCTTATAATAATGGAAAGAGCAATGGATTTGCTATGGGAAGATCTGGAATCAAATTCTGTATTGGAAACTTAACTTTGTGACCATAAGGTTTTTCCTCTCTGGGCTTTAGTTCATGTGTAAAAGAGGGGTTGGACTACTGAATTTTCGTCTTTGGGGAAGAGAACAAGCATTTATTAAGTGCCTGCTATGTACTAGGCACCATGCTAAGTGCTGATATCATTTGATCCTCATAATAACCCTTTGAAGTAGATTGTTATTATTATTCCCACAGTTGAAGAAACTGAGGCAGAGAGAGGTTAATAAATGACTTGCTCAGGGTCAAAAAGCTAATAAATGTCTGAGGACTGACTCTAGGCACAGTGCTATAGCCACTATGCCACCTAGTTGCCTCTTTGTATTCCCAGTACATAATATCAGCCTTGTACATAGTAGGTGTTTTTTAATAATTGTTTCTTTAATTGAATAATTAAAGCCATGGTATTAAAGTTGGGTGGCACAGCATTTATCTGGGAAATCTTACAAGTGAAGAGCTACCAGAGAAAAATCAGAGATTCTGAGTGATTAAATCTATTTGAAAAAGAGGGTAAATCAGATGGGAAGGGAAGAGGGGAGAGAATTTGGAACTCAAGGTTTTAAAAAAATAGATGTTCAAAAGTAAAAAAGTTTTTTTTTTTCATGCAACTAGAAAATAAGATGCATAGGCAATGGGGCATAGAGATTTATCTTGCCCTACAAGAAAGGAAGGGAAAGGGGGATGGGGCGATGAGGGGAGGGCAGACTGGGGAACAGGGCAACCAGCGTGTACGCCATCTTGGAGTGGGGGAGGGGAGGAAATGGGGAGAAAATTTGTAATTCAAACACCTGTGAAAATCAATGCTGACAACCAAACATGTCAAAAATAAATTAAAATTAAAAAAAATAAAAAATAAAAAAAATAAAAAAGAGGGTAAATCTCTCTTTCTAATAATAAATTTACTTTTATTTTTAGTTTATAACACTCAGTTCCACAAATTTTTGGCTTCCAAATTTTCTCTCCCTATCTCTCCTTCCTCCCCTCCCCCTGCCCAAGATGGCATGTAATCCAATGTAGGTTCCACATACACCTTCACTTTGAACTTATTTACATAATAGTCCAGTTGTAAAGAAGAATTATAACTAATGGAATGAATCATGAGAAAGGAGAAATGAAACCAAAAAAGAAGAAAAAAAAAAGAAAGCAAAAAGTTTGCCTCAATCTGCATTCAGACTCCATAATTCTTTTTCTGGATGTGCATAACTTTTTCCATCATGAGTCTTTTGGAGCTGTCTTTGAACCTTGCATTGATGAGAGGAGTCAGATCTGTCAAAGTTAGATACCAAGTATCTGTAATCGTGTATAATGTTCTCCTGGTTCTGCTCCCCTCACTCAGCATCAGTTCATATAAGTCATTCCAAATTATAACGAAGTGGGAAAGGGACTCGTTTGTACAAAAATATTTATAGCAGTTCTTTTTGTGGTGGCAAAGAATTAGAAATCAAGGGGATGCCCATCAATTGGAGAATGCCTAAACAAATTGTCGTGTGTGAATGTAATAAAATACCCTCTTTTTCATGGGTCTGGCCACACAATTTGTCCCAAGAATCTTGTAAAGCAGCATTTCTCAAACTGTGTTCCCTGAAACTCATGGCCCCCCAAAGCAGTCCATAGAATTCTGTGAAATGAAAAATTAAAATGGCAAACCCAGCAAACCAATCTACTTTGCTGTCACTGCACAGAACACGTTTGTTCTTCCTACGTGGAGAGCCATTGTAGATTGTTTGGTATTGATTTAAATAAAAAAAAAAATCAACCTAGCTTTTTAATGGTTGAGAATAACAATACACTTAATGATTTAAAACTCATTATCAGCTGACTGACCATAGGTGTCAGCAGAATGCAGGTGATATGAGTCAATGTTTGTTTATAGTCCTGTGTTTTTTTTAAAATGCGAGACCGAAGTGTTTTAAAATTCATTATGAATAATAGGAAGTTTGAAGAAACAAAAAACCAAAATTTTGATGAGGAAACAAATATCCACAAACTTCACTCATATTAAATCTCAAATACATAAGGCACACAATGATAATGATAGTCTATTGTACATGTGACCATATTAAAAAATAATTCCATGTTACTAGAAAAAATTATGAAAGCATTTATAAATAAAACAGCAAATTTAAAAGGAAAACAAAAACATTTTATGGTAAAAATGTGACTAAAACACTTACCAAGACAGTGGTTTATGAAAATAAATGGGAAACAAAAACCACTGGGAAACATTTATAAGGTGAACTATTGCCACAATTTTGTTTCCATTTATAAAATACCCACTTATAAGTCAGCCATACTATATTAGCAAACAAACAAATGCTTCTACCTGGGTTGTTTGCAATAATGTTAGATTTGGAACAAACTATTCTGAAAAGATAAGGTGTTTTTGTTTTGTTTAAATTAGCGTCATCTCATTTGGTTCCAATGAAAGAGAATTTTGAAAAGATCACTGGAAACAATTTTAATATATGGTTTAAACCAAAGTTTTTGTTTAAAATGAAGGGTTCTAAAAGAAAGTAAAATGGAATGGTGTGTAAACAAAATGACTAATTTTCTTTCCCCCCCTCAAAAAATTAGCATATTTACTGGGGTGGGACTCTATTGAATAATCACGGGACTTGGGAGATAGATGAGACCTCAGAGGCCACCTAGTCCAACTCATACATGAAAAGATTCCCTATTGCACATAACATAGCGAACAAGAGGTCATCCAGCGTCCCATTATGATTGTGGAACATTGCATATACTATCAGACTCAGTCAATGTGTTAGTTCTTTGAAACTGCTTTCCCTCCTTTCTCTTTTATAAAAGATATATTGTTGCAAGTACAGCTCACTGGGTTATGAGAGAAGAAAAGAGATACACTTGGAAGTGAATGTGATGGGAAAACTTGCTTCACAGAATTGTTGTGTAAGTATTGATGTGAAAAAATGCTGTGTTCTAGGACTCCTGGCCTGATACAGATCCTTGTCTCCTGCTTCAGTCCCTTGTTTTGGCTAAGTAATTGGCTATATTTTAAATGAGAACAATCAATGGCCAAATAATTGGCATTTGCCTGTCCACCTGTACAAGTAACACCAGGCAGCATTTTGGATACAGTTGCCCTGAGGCTGTTTCCAAATAACAGGAGATACAGCACTGCCCCCTTCCCCCAAGTTTTTTCTTCCATCTGGCACTATTTCACTCCCTAAGCAGGCAACAGAAAAAAAAAAAACAAAAACAAAACACTAAAGTTACTGTTTTTAAAGTGTCTGATCCATAGCTGAGTACTCAACAATCTGCCTGTAGTTAAGTTTAAACCGCAATTTTCATACTATATTTATAAGTGATATTTAAAAAAAATTAAAGGTATTATACCTGCAAGTCAGTAAAGGTAACACATGACTCTGGCTTCTAAGAAGTACTTATAATAACAGAAGAAAAAGGAAGAAAATTCTACCACATTAATGTTTGCCCTGGTAAATAAACTTCAATACTAAATATCAACTAACGGCAGATTTATTGCTTTTCTCCTTAGTCAAGAGATTTAAAGTCATTAGAGATAAATATGGCATAATCCTATTACATTCATCTTTCCTGTATCATCTGCTGAGAGTGGCCTGCTAACTTAATTAATGCACAGGAACACGTAAACACCAGACAACAAGAAGCTGGTAGAGGTCAAGCTAGAAAGAGACTAATCCCTGGGAACAGAATTACTTTAAACAACAAAATTAACAGAGAATTGTTGTGTTGATAAGCTTTTAGGGAAAGAGTTACATGCCTTCAGTAATCTGGCTGGGCTTTTTTCCTCAGCTTAATTGCTGAGAAACCCAATCAAGGCTGTCAGACACTTGAGAAATCTGGCACTGGTAGATCTGGACATCAAGAGGGTTCTTCAATGCTGAAATTCAGACACATCAGTTCTATGAGGAAACTACAGTGAACACTACTTTACAGCTCCCAGAAAGTTCTTAACAAAGCAAAACAAATGCAACCCTTATTACCAGCTGACTCTTAATTGCCATGTGAAAGTCTCCCATGAGGAAGATTTACATGAACTGATGCAAAATGCTGAAAGCGGAATGGGGGTGGGTGGAGAGGGAAAGAAATTGACAAAATAATTTTAACAATGTAAGTGAAAAGTCTCACATCTGCCACATTCTACCACCACCACCACCACCAAACCCTGCTGAAACTGAATTATGTGCTATTATAATGACTAAATATGACCTTGAAAAATAAAGAAGAAAAATGCACAAACCTCCTACATATAATGCAGGACTTGGTTGATACGGTTAGTTTCGCCGAACTGCTTCTCTCTACCACCCTTTCACCCCACCTCCACCTTTATAAAATCCTTGTTATAAGAGGTGGTTCTTTCTGAGGGGAGGGGACAAGAATAAATTTTAAAATGAAGGTAATGTAAAACAACTGATATTAATTTTTTTGTCTTCCATGAATTAATTTGCTCCAATTTGACTGAAAAGATGGAAAGATCCCTTCCCTCCAACCTCTAGAGTGAGGCCAAAGTACAAGGTTAGAGTGTATAAGCAGCAGTCCAATTCCACTCAATGTAACCAGTATTGATTAAGCCCTTACTTGGGACAGATGCCATGCTTAGGCACTGGAGATACAAAAAGAAACCCTGCCTTCAAGAAGCTTCATTCTACTGAGAAATAACAACAGAGAGATAAATAAGGAGAAGGCGTAGACAAATTCATTAAGAATGAGGACACACTAATAACTGGGGGACCCAGCAAGGGGAAGGGCTATATTGGCTTAAGCACCACAAAGCAAGAGCCCAAAAGAAAGCTTACTGTATCCTGGAGGACTGTGCCTGATTGGTGCCTACAACATTAGCTGGGCGTTTTCTATCACATCAGCCACCCTGGCTTAGGATATAGGAAAAGGCTACTCTTACATCAAAAGATGGATTATCTGATATTCCACCATAGGCTACCTTAGAGAATAGTCCCCTTAGTAAAGGAAACCTCACCTCCTACTCCTCTCTTCAGAATTTTCTGAATCTTCTACAGAAAACACAGACTCTGGCCTCATATAGGCTCTTAAATTCCTGAGTATTTAGGTGACACCAGGGTCTCGGAATTGTCAGCTGGAAAAAAAATCTAATGGTTGTTTCTTTTCACCGCCAAGTTTGTCCTTTTCTTTGCAATGAGGAAAATTTCTGAGAAGAAAGCAACATAAGGAGGCTCTTGATGAAAGCTTGCAGACTGTAAAGTTGGGAAGACTTTAGGCTGATAGATTAAGAGCTGGAAGAAACCTTTAATAGCCATCTAATCAAATCCTGTCCTTTGACACTGTGCCTGGCACATTGTAGCCATTTAGTAAATGTTTACAGACTACTGACTTTGAGAACCTGAGGTTAAGTGACATGCACATGGTCGCATAGGTTACTCTAAGTCACTGAGGTGGAATTTGAACCCAGATTCTGACCTCAAGTCCAGAATTCTTTCTACCTCATTATATATTCTACCAAAACATCCACTATAGTGAACTCAAGAGATAGTTTTTTTTCTGGAAAGATCTTTCAGTATTGCATTTTAACTAGCCCTTGTTTTCCACTTACCTGAAGACCTAGCATTGAAGAAATAAATGAATACAAAACACAGAATCCTGACAAAGAGGCAGAGAGTGGAAAGAGAAGACATAAGCACTGTCACAATGCCAGAGAATATAGGAATTAGTTCATACCCACAATGTAGTATGGTATAGCAAGTAGAAAGAATGCTGGGCTTAAGAGTCAAAAAGACCAGAAACTGCTGCACCAGTTACTTGTTGCCTGTCCTTAGTCAAGTCAGTCAACTTCTCTAGGCATCAGTTTGCTAATAGAGAAATGCACAGAAGACCACACACTTAACTCAGAAGGTAGTTGTGAGGTGCAGGTGAGAGAATATATTTTGTTAAGAGGTTTGTGTCCACAAAGCACAATGAAAATGTGACTACTATAATAACACTTAGGATTGTTCTTGACATCCCAAATATAGGGCACATTCTCTCTTCCACTGGTAGAAAAGATATGGTTGAATAGACATTCATATGTGCCCTAACCCACTGGAATTCTGAATAAAGCAGCTTTCAATAATTGAGCGTGCTTATGTAATTTGATATTGTTCAAACTGTGTAATTCCAGCAATCACAAGAGTTAGGGGAGAACAGGAAGGAAGGTCTGGGTGGGCAATCAATGTACCCTGGTAATAACTGACTTGGTCTCTTTAAAATACCACCTAAGTGCAAACTATTTTCTCTACCCCATTTCCTATGTAAATACCAAAAACTAATAGAGAATCCTCCTGAGGACAGAAACTGTCATTTTGTCTTTGTATCCCTGGTATTAGCATAGTACCTGGAACTTAAGTGTAGGCATTTCAGAAATGGTTAAGGAATTAAATTAACACAAATCTTCAAAAGTGGTCAAATTTTGGAATCAGAAAATTTAAGAACTGAAAAGGACCTCGATGGGCATCTAGTCCAATGCAAATACCACAGGAATTCCCACTGTAATATACTGACACGTGGTCATCCAGTCTCTGCTTGAAGACCTCCAAGAACAGAGCACCCACCTCCTCTTGACACAAATGATTCTATTTTTGGATCTAACTTTTAGGAAATTTTCCTGAAATCTCCATTACTACAGCAATGGAAACACTGAAGGACATCAAATAAAAAATTAGCAGTAAATCCCCTCCCCCCAACTTTTCAACTTGTACCCAATGCTCCTAGTTCTCTCCTCTGGAGCCAAATAGAACAAAACTCATTCTTTCTACACATGACAACCCTTGAAGGACTTGAAGAAAGACCCCATGTCCTTCTGTGTCTCCTTTTCTCTAGGTCAGTTCCCTAGGCCTGAAAGATACTCTCTCCTTACCGTGGCTTCATACAGCCCACTCCTCCTTTAAGATGTATCTCAAGCAACACTTTCCACATAAAGCCATTCCTGGTCCCCTCCACTACTAATGCCTTCTTTCTGCAGGCATTTGCTTTAGCAAGAAGGAGAAGTGGAAACTATAAAAATGGTGGCAATTCAATATCCAAACATTCACATAATTTCTCCCCTTCTTGCCTTACTATTGTCTCATTTTCCTAACTATATTTCAAACTCCGTAGAGACAAAGAGAGGAAAGGGAGATAATTTCCTGTTGGAAGAAATCAGAGAAAGTTTCAAGGAGGAAATATACTTGAACTGAGCTTTGAAGAACTGGTTAAGTACTGGGTAGGTGGAGTTGTGGGAAAGGAAGAGGGAAAAGAATGAAACAAAAGAATGGAAGAGGGGTATGGGGGTATGTTGGGGAAAAAGAAAGAAGTACAATTCGGTTAGAGTACTAGGTTGTTATTGTTGTTCAGCTGTTTCAGTCATGTTCTACTCTTCATGGGGGTTTTCTTGGCAAAGATCCTGGAGTGGTTTGCCATTTCCTTCTCCAGATCATTTTACAGATGAGGAAACTGAAGCAGCAAACAGAGTTAAGTGAATTACCCAGGATCACACTGCTAGTAAGTGTCTGCGGCCAGATTTAAACTCCGGTCCTCCTGACTCTCGAGTTGGTTCTCTATTTACTGTGCAACCTGACTCCCCCAGAGTACTACATACATGAAAGGAAGTAGTCAGAGAAAAAAGTCAAATGCCAGGTAAATGAGGAATAAAGCACTGGATGTCTTGAATTCTAGGCAAGTTTTTCAGATTTTATTCAGTAAGCAATGGGAAGCCAACGATGAATTTAAAGCAATGGGTAACATTATTAGAGTTGTGCTTTGTGAAAATTAATTTGGCAGTAGTATTTGTGAAGCATTAGAAGGGTGAGCAATTCAAGCAAATCTTCAAATATCCAGCCTCTAAAGATCTGTTACTTCCACTTGAAATGGCCATCACCCTTAAATCCATCAAACCCCAAGACCAGGCGCAAATGTCATCTTTTCCAAGTTGCTTTCCCTATTCCTTTAACCAGATATGATCTATTCTCCTTCAAACATCATTTTGCACCTCTCATATTCATTTCTACAAATATCTTATATCTCCTACCTGAATGTAAACACTCTGAGGGCAGGGACTTTAGTCTTATTATTGTATTCCTTAATCTATTGCTAGCACGCTGTTGTTGTTCAGTCATTTCAGTCATGTCTGACTCTTCGTGACCCCATTTGGGGTTTTCTTGGCAAAGATATGCAAGTGGTTTGCCATCTCCTTCTCCAGCTCATTTTACAGATGAAGAACTGAGGCGAACAGGGTTAAAATGACTTGCCCAGGCTCCAACAGCTAGTAAGTGTTTGAAGCCAGATTTGAAGTCAAGAAGATGAGTTCCTTGGATCTTCCTGATTCCAAGCCCAGTGCTCTATCCACTGCACCACCCAGCAGCCTCATTGCTAGCATAGTTACAGACAGTTGGCACTGAGTAAGAAAATCTGACAAAGAAAGCAAGAATGTGGGCAGGAAAAGATGGAGAAAAGGCAGAAAAGAAAGAATGAGAAAAAAGAAAAGATAAAGGAAAGAAGATAAATAGAGGAAGGAAGGTAGGAAGGAAGGAGACTGAGGAGAGCAAGGAGGGGGAGAGTGAAGGGAGTAAAGTAGGTCAAGAACAAGAAAGATGGAGGGGGAAAAAGCATTAAATTTGTCCATTAGGAAGTGAACAGCAATCTGTGTATCTCTCATAACATCTAGTTAATTTTTATGCACATTGTTAGACACTTAAGAAAAGTTGCTTGAATGAATATGACCTAGTGTGCCCTAAGCTACCCTTAGCACTGCCCTGGGTTCATGCCTTTAAAATCCACCCTTGGCAGCATACTCAGAAGTCTCCTTAACGACCTCAATCAATCTACTGACCATTTTCATGTCTGCATTAACTATTGATGAAGGGAAAATTCCAAATTTGGAAATGAAGCTTTCAGAAGTAGGTCTGATTCCTGTTAGCAGGACCCCAGGATCCCTGACACCATCTCATAGGTTTGTGTCCTTTTATGCTGACTGGACACTCTCTTGCTCACACTTGGACACTCTTTCTCACTCTCACCTTGGTATTGCATTTTGACTGCTATGTCAAGAAATCTATACATATATATGCATATATACTTACACATATGTATAGACAAACACGAAAAATAAAGAAATTCCATGTAAATGAAGTCACACTTCCCTAAACTTCAAAAAGCCAAGATGCCAATTTGCTATTTTTAACTTTTCATTACTCACCAAGGAGAAATCATCTTCAGAAATCTGCTCCAGTCTATTTATCTATATGTACATATACATATGTGTGTGTGTGTGTGTGTGTGTGTGTGTGTGTGTGTACCTGAAGACCTAGCATCGAAGAAATAAATGAATACAAAACACAGAATCCTGACAATGCACATGCACATGTGCATGGTCACACAATGCATGCGCGCGCGCGCGCACACACATACACACGCACACACACACAAATCACACACATTTTGGAGCTATCGGGCTACTGAGACTAAACTGCTTTTTATCAATGGAAATTACTACATAAAAACCCAATTACTTTATTAATACCCACTATTTCTCCCTCCTCCCACCGCCATGTGGTTTTAGAAGGAATAAGATGAAATCAACATTTTTGAGGGGAATGGCACTAAAATGGTTAAGTGTGACTGCATGTGAAAACATTCACTCACATAAACAGATATACACTTTAGAGCCATTGCCCAACACGTCCCATTTCATGGAATCTGTCAAGTCTTTGGCAACACATGAAAACAAAACCCAGTAGTTTGAAAAGTGAACAAGGTCACTTCACTGAACCGAAACTCTCGGGGGCAGTTTAGGAAAAGCACAGTACAAATGGATTAAGTAGGGATCGGTTCTAGAACACAGGTAAGTCACAGAGTACTGTCAAATGGCTCTAAGCGATCCCTGCACATCACTGGTCCAACTAGGGGCTCCTTATTCCTTATTCAAAAGTGGGCAGTAACCCTCCTGTCCTTGTAAACTAGCTGGAGGGAAAGTAATGCTACTCTCCTCCCTAGGTCACAATCAAACAAATGATGGTGGTGAAACGTGCATAATACTTTAAGGTTCACAATGTTGCATTTTAATTTTCAAAAGTAACCCTATGAAATAACTGCTGAGTCTCTATCCCATTGGATTATCAAGTTTTAGTGTCTTTACTGGTTGAGGTTCTCCCCCAACTTTTTATTTCTCCTTTTTTAATCCCTCTTCCACAATCACATAAGTAGTTTTGTTTTTTTAAATTAATAGGAATGTGAATTTTGGGGGAGAGCTACTGGGATTTTTTTTTAAAAAAAAAAAGCTCCCTGATTAGCACAACATTGTAACTTGAAGATGGGTGAATAAAGCTCATGATTAAGGTTAAGTCAGATATTTAAAGATAATTTATGACCTGGAATATTTGTTGTCACATAAATGGTCATTACCCACATCATTACTCACATGTCAGATATTTAGTATTCTTCCTTGTTGCACATCAGTGGTGTCAAACTCAAATAGAAAGAACTGCCACTAAACTGCACATAAAGATCCCTGTGGGCCACCTAATGACCTAAAAGACCACATATTAACATTATCTATAGTCTACTGTATTTTTATTTATTTTGTTAAACACATCACAATTACATTTTCATCTAGCTCTAGCCATGATTTGACACCTTTGATGTATATCATTTCGGCACCAAACCTTTTGGCTTCTGTATCCTTGTTATGAAAAATAAATTATTTCATTCAATTTTACTCTGAAAGAGCAGTAAATTCTGACCTTTACACTAATGTTACATCTCACTGTCCCCTAGAAATGAATATGAGACTACCTGTTGGAATGAAACCTTTCTCTGTCTCTCTGTATATGTATATCTATATACACACACACACACATCCTCTCTCTCTCTGTGTGTCTGTATATGGGTGTGTGTGTGTGTGTGTGTGTGTGTGTGTGTGTATACAGATAGACATAGATAGATACATCTAACAATATACACAAATAAACTGAAAATCATTTTCAAAGGCACATTTTTAATTAAAAGCAAAGCTAAGGTATTACACTTTAGAATGTATAGTAAGGAAGAAAAAAATGTTCAACATTTTGAGTTGGGGCATGAGCCTGCTAGAGATTTATTGATTAAATTGTACTAATTCTAAGCAAGTCTGCTTAGAGGAACAGAAATCCAGAAGTGCAGTTTCCCTATGCCTTTGTAGACTTCTCTGCTCAAGACATTTTTGACTTATAATTTTATAGAGTTCAAGAAGGCAAATAATTACATTATCAAAATCAAACATGAACCAAGTCTAGGCAACAGTTTTGATTCCAACAGAACAATAATCACAACTTTTGGGGAATGCTGTAGAATCACTTTCCTAAACAACAATTCAGTTCCTCTTTAACTACTTCCTCTAAGGATTCTTCTTTTAACCTGGTCAAAGATGAACTCAAGAAGTACTTTATTAACTGAATTAATAAATGACATCTTCCTTCTCTTAATCTAATCATTACTTCCTGGGTTTAATAGGCTTTTCTCTTTAGAAACTGGTTAGACCTTTGATAGAATGATATGAAAAGATGTCAGCAAAGGATGGGTGGTTTCTGAATTGATAGTTAAAGAAAGGTGATGTCTTATTATTATTTTGCAATGTGCAGCATAAAGAGGCAAATGGTTAATGTTAAGTATTCTTCCACAATAGTAAAATCATGACTATGTAGAATGAAAGGGCAAGGAGTAAAAGAAGTTTCCCAGATAACTGAAAATTAAGCAGAAATCCCTTTTTGCTATAGCTCTCAGATTGAAAAAAACTTTCTAAACTGTATTTCAAACCTGAATAAGTATAAAGTAGGGGGCAGTGCCTTTTAGTAGAAAAAGTGCCGAATTTGGAATAAGAGGTCTAGGTTCAAATCCAGCTGAAATAATTACAAGTGATTTAGGCAAATCCTTTAACTTTTCTGGGTCTCATTTTTCTCATATGTAAAAAAAACTCCAGGAATATAACTTATTCTTTTTGTTCTCCCTAGTTCCCCTGCTTAAATTTCTCATATATGTATTTTGTTGATATATATATATGTATATATATGTATATGTATTTATGCATGTTTTCTTCCTTAAATAATGCAAACTAAAGAAGAACTGTTCCATTTGCTTTGTTCATATTGTAGATAATTAAAACATGTTTGTTAATTGATAGTGTTGTTGCTGGGGTTATTTAAATTAAAATTTCCATTAATTGTGCTCTAATTCACTAATGTTTTACTTCATTGCTCTTAGGATGACACTAAATTCTTACTTATAGCAGCCAATGGAAACAGCTTCACTCCCAGCAACAGATATATTCTCCTCCAATTCAAGTATAAATGGAGGCTCCTCCCTTCCTGATTTCAGAGTCCTCTCAGTTCTCTTAACACAGTATGGCAGACCCCACTCCATACAAAACAAGTGCCCCAGCCTCCACACTGGAACAAAAGCTTGGTGGTTCTAAAATTAGTGAACCTATTTTAGGATGACTGAGAGTTCGCCACTCCAGTCAAACGAGAAAGCTCATTAACAGAAACATCTGATCTCAAGTAGAGCCCTCGTCAAAAGAAAGATGCAGAGAAGAGCTTTTGCAAGGTAGCAATTTTATACAAATGTCAGCTGGTAATAGCATTAGTTAAACAGTGCAATAAAAATGGGTTGCTGTCAACCAGAATGCCATCTTCAACACCCTCCCATGCTGCTTCATGAGAGCCATGATAACTCAGGTAATGATGACTTGGAAACTCTGCGTGATCCTGAAGTGCCTCTAAATTATAGTAAAAAGACTGAAGTGTATTGAGTCATTCTGTGTTTAAGCGTATTTCATTACATTTCTAGTTTTTAGTTGTGCCTGGGTCTCTCTATCTCAACCAGTCTGGAAGGGCAGTGGCTATTCACAGACCAGTCCTGATGCTGATTGTTACAGCCCCTACTTCATTTTTCTAACCTGGTTTATTTCAGGAAGTCTGCTGGTTCTGCTCTCCTAAGAGTTTCGCAATATTTGTGCTGGACTAAAGTGAACACTGATTAGCCTTGGACCTACTACAGCTCAGGACTCCCAAACTCAAGAGATCTACCAGCCTCAGTGTCCCCAGATCAAGACTAAGCATGTACCACCATACCTGACGAGACTATTAATTTTAGAAGGCAGCTAATCCATGTTTACCATCTGTATTTCTAAAACTAGGAGTTGAGTCTAACACCAAACCCACTCCTGATTATCTGGGTGACCCAAGCATTATTTTCTCCACCTGCAAAATGGACATAATGGTATCTACTCTACTCAGAATTGTAAGATCTGGGTCAAAAGGACTCTATCTCCCTTAGCGGTCATTAAGTCTACCTAGTACTACAACATGACCACTGCTCAACTAACCTTTGCTCGAAGACCTTTAGTAATGGGGAAATCTATTCTCTCCTGAAACAGTCCATTCCATTTGGAACAACTATGTTGGTTAGGAAGCCTTTTCTTGCTACAAGTCTAACTCTGCTTTTCTGCAACTTCAAACTCTTTCACTCAGTTCTACCCTATGGAGCCAAGTAGAACATTTCCAATCCTTGTTCCTCATAGGACTATTGTGTGAAATTAATAAGACTCTATATGTTAAGGTATGCTTTGTAAACTGTAAAAATCACTCGTCCACTCTCATCCATTGATTCAGAGTATAAACGATAATTTTCTACTATCCCTAAAATATATGCCTGACTAGTATATCTCAATCCACAACCCCACCTGGAAAAAAGTTTATTATACCTTGATTGAGGAATTCAACCAAACTCAATGACACAAATATTCTCTGGCCACAGAGAGATCCACTGATCCCACATTCTGCCTTACTGTAACCCTTCCACCAAAGCCACATCACAATTTGGTATTATTAATAACTACCAAACTTGTTACCTCACTACCTCTAGAACTACTATGAAGAAACTCAAATATTAAAAATTTCTCTCTTTGCCCCAAGAGACTTAAAAGTAAAATTCTGAAGACTCACCAGCAAACACATCTCCATTCTGGTAGTTTTTCCCCTTCTGTGCTTCCTCTTCATTCTGAACAGTGGCAACATGCTTGGCGGAGGCACAGCCCATAGTCTCATTCGGTCAGCTCCAGCCTCGCTGAACTACAAATCATCTCTACAGACACAGGCACATACTTTTGGTTTTTTTGAAAAAAGAAAAAAAATCCACCTTCCAGCTCAGTTGGCCAAGAGGCTTCTACCTGCAAAAAGAGAAAGGTAGGTTAGAATATATGAAGCCACCAAAACACAAAGCTTGGTATCTATCAATGACTTAAATCCATGAATAGCAACAGTACGTAGCAGTGGAGTAAAAAAAAATAAGACTTGTATGATACAGGAAGCAGGGGGAAAAATTCCAGTTTGACAATGGCTTCATATGGGAAAAATAATGATTTAGGCTCTTGTTCCAGCTCAGCTACTTGCTAGGAATGAGACTTTGGACAAGTCACTTAATTTATCTAAGGCTCAGTTTCTTCACCTCTAAGCAAAATGGGGATATCTGCACTATCTACATCAGGGCTGCAGTGAGGCATTAATGAGATAATGGATAAGAAGATGCTTTGTGAACTCAGTACAAGAACACTATACAAAGGTAAAGTCTTATTAATTCCAAATTTCTTAACTTTCTTTACTACTTTCATCAATGTGAGTACTCCCTCCATTGAAGCAAATCATATGTGGTGGAAGTCTTAGAGTAAATGGCATTTATGAATTGCTGTGGTGAAAAAAATCATTTTAACAGCAAGGAAACTAAAGCCTAGAAAAGTTAGGAGACTTTATTCGACTTGCAGTCAGTAGCAGAGCTAGGGACTGAATTTTGTTTTCCTGAAATGTTTCTTCATTTCCTGACTCTTCCTTTTTCCAATATGTTTTATTCAATGCAGGGAAGATTAATGTCCAAATACTGCTTTCATCATGTCATTCCCCTGCTCTCTTGTGTCTGGTTTTCAAAGTCCTCCAAAGAGATGCTGTATTTTGTATTCACCAACCTTATTTTCTACTACTCTTTAACATACATCTTTTACTATATATAGTGAAGCCATCCTGTTGCCTTGCCCCACCAACAGACCATGCTCATTACTATCTTGAAGCATGTCTTCAAGTTGTTCCTTTTCTCTAAAATGACCTCTCCACCTCTTCTTTCATCCCTCTGCTTCTTTTAATTATAAAATGTCTTCCAAAGTCTCTTCAAGAGCCGCCTTCTCCATGAAACCTTTCTTAACCACTCTGGTTCTCACTGATTTTCCTCACTGAACTTCCACAGTTCCCATAACCTGTACTACAAAATACAGTGCTTGATCAAGTACTGTCTCATATGGTTTGCTGCTCTCTAAGCTAAACTAGAAGCTCTATGGGGGCAGACACTATTTTCACTTCTTCTGTATCCACCACAGCATTCAGAATTATAGTAGCTACTCCAATGAACACATGATTGACCAATAATAATTTGGGGATATACTTTACTTTCTTCTATTTCCTAAAGCTGTATGGATGTCATAATGTTTTGCGGCAGTTCATTTATCAAACAAGATGCCTTTTGAGGTTGAAGACAAGACCTTCTGTCTCCTGACTCTTACCACTCATTCACTCCTGAGGAAAACATCAATAGAAATGGGCCTGAAGCATCAAGAGAAACATTCTGTCCCTATGCAAAATATAAGGAGATCTCATTGGCCACTAGGATTGACACAGGTGTCTCTATGTAAGAGGAGAATGAATTCTAACAGTGAAATTGTAGAGCTCCTGAAAGGCCATGGAGGGACAGATGGTGAATATGAATAGGCTGTACCAGACCACAGAACATCATAATCAAGGAACTATGAAGGAGAATTGTTATGTAGAGGATGTATCAAAGCAAGTACCAAAGCAGGAAGAGGGGTTGGTTGCACAAGTCAAGAACAAAAGATAAAACAACAGACAGCCTGAATGTTCCATTGATTTCCTCAAAATGTAAGAACCTGCTGTAGAAAGACCCCAAGATGAAATCTGGGGATGATAAATTTTTGGTATGAGTCTCACTGAAGGATAGTAATGGATGGGTTTCTACCTGATTAAGTGGAGGAAATACCCACATCAATGAGCTCATAGATCTGAGTATTTGAGAGTTGTGACAACACGCTTCATTAAAATGTAAACTCTTTGGGGGGGCGGAGCCAAGATGGCAGCCGGGAAGCAGTGACTGGCGTGAGCTCCCCACCCAGTCCCTCCAAAAGCCTATAAAAAAATGGCTCTGAAGCAATTCTAGAGCTGCAGAACCCACAAAGTGGCAGAGGGAAGCAGGGCTCCAGCCCAGGACAGCCTGAATGGTCTCTGGGTAAGGTCTGTCCCGCATGGAGCTCCCAGCTCCCAGCTGAGGGGAGCAGAGCTGAGCCCAGCGTGCACGGCGTGAACAGACCAGACGCAGACCTACCAGACCAGAAGACGAGCGGAGAGTGACCTAGCATCCTGAATTACTGAGCTGTGGCATCCACCAGATCTCTCAACCCACAAAGACCAAAGACAACAGAGAAGGTTAGTGGGAAAAGCTGTGGGACTGAGTTTGCGGTTTGGCCACCGCCCCTGGGGCAGTGGAGGTGGGGCAGCTTTAGAACTACAGCTGCAGTTGCTTCTGGCCCCAGGCCCACCTGGTTGGAGGAATTAAGTGGCTGATCAGAGCAGGAGTGAAGAGCCTGCTGAAGATTTAAGCCCAGTCCCAGTAGGGGGTTCTTGGGGAAGGAGGAGTGCTGGTGAGGCAGCACATCCACCCAAGAGTGGAACATAGAACTCTTTAGTCTACAAGCAGCCATACCCGCTGAA
>CM053626.1:273815582-273835563 GCA_028646595.1 Phalanger gymnotis
AGATAATCAAAAACAAACGCTTTCGAAAAGAGACAGGGTCAAGGGAGAAAATTCAATAAAGGGGGATAGGTTAGGAAGAAGCAAAATATAGTTAGTCTTTCATAACATGAGTATTGTGGAAGGGTTATACATAATGATACGCATGTGGCCCATGTTGAATTGATTGACTTCTTAGGGAGGGTGGATGGGAAGGGAAGAGGGGAGAGAATTTGGAACTCAAGGTTTTAAAAAAATAGATGTTCAAAAGTAAAAAAAAGGTTTTTTTTTCAAGCAACTAGAAAATAAGATGCACAGGCAATGGGGCATAGAGATTTATCTTGCCCTACAAGAAAGGAAGGGAAAAATGGATGGGAGGGTAGTGGGGTGACAGATGGGAGGGCAGACTGGGGAACAGGGCAACCAGAGTGTACGTCATCTTGGAGTGGGGGCGGGGGGAAATGGGGAGAAAATTTGTAATTCAAACGCTTGTGAAAATCAATGCTGAAAACCAAACATATTAAAAATAAATTTTAAAAAAAGAGACATAAAATGTAAACTCCTTAAAGGATAGGATTTTTATATTGTTGGTTTTTTCGTTACACTGTTACATTTGTTATATTGTTGGTTGACCTGATATAGTGATACTTAATAAATGTCTTTAAAAGTAAATTGAATAATCAAGAACTTTGTTACCAATGGGAAAAATAAGAGAGAATATATTCTAGGACCTAGAATTGGGTACATTTTTTCCCATTGATATTAAAAGACTGTTCCAAATACATATTTACACAGTTCCTAACTAGGCTGCAATTCTACATAAAATCACTTTCACCAAGTAATTGTGTTTATTTCTCCCAACTTCTCTACCATCAAACCAGTCCTTCTTTTCTCCTATAGAAAATAATATGAAGATTAATATACTCAAGACCTTGGTGATATCTCTACTGCTCAGGGATAATTAGGCCTGCAAGACTCAGGATTCTCCCCACCTCCTCCCCCCCCCCACTCAATTTTTTAAAGGCCATCAATAGACAATAAACATTTATTAAGTACCTATTATGCACCAGGCACATAGTGTACTAAGTGCTAGGGATAAAAAAAGAGGCAAAAGACAGTGCCTGCCCTGAAGGAGCTCAGCGTCTAAACGATGAGACAAACGATGAGAAAGGCTTCTTGTAAAAGACTGGATTTTAGTTGGGACTTGAAGGAAGCCAGAGAAGGCAAGAAGCAGCGATGAGAGGGAGGGCAGGGAGGACATACTTAAAAAGTTTTTTAAAAATAGACTGGATAATAATCACAATAACTCATGTTTATCTGGTAATTATAGTTGCACATTATTATTCCCAGGAGCAGATTAAAAGAGCTAGCCTAGAGATGGAGAGGTTTACCCAGTAATTCTCTTTAAATAATTCCATGAAGTAGGTAATGAAAAGATTATTACGCCTCTTTTATAAAGAAGGAAACTTCACACTCAGAGTTCAATGAAGTGGCTTGCTCAGGGCCACATAACTATTACATGCAGGAAACACAGATTCAATCCAGTTCTCCTGATGAAAGCCCAACATACTTTCCGTTACACCAGATTGTCTCTCAATCTCATTGGAACACTTCGGTCCATCTCCTGTTTCCAAGGCTTTTTTAAAAAAAAAATGAAGAGAGATAACTGATCTACCTGCAGACATTCTAGCAGCAGGGTTTTTTAATTCTACAGCTTTTCTATTTGATGGCTCATTCATGCATTTTTATACTTCTTAATTCAGAAGGTGATGTAATTTAATGATACTTAATGGATTATGTCTCCTGATCAGAGGCACATATGATCCACGTGATAGATCAGTCTCTTTCCTTTCTAGTGTCTTCTCCACAGCAGCTGCTCCTGTACGATGCTCAAAGGGAGCCTCTGAAGATATTCTTGAAGAATCTGTCCCAGCGCAAAGTAATCTTAAAGATGTTCACATAAAAGAATTTTCAAAGTACTCTGCTAAGACGGAAGAGGCATGAAAAGAGATGAGAAGACAGTGGGAAGGGTGCTGAATTTGGAATCTAAGAATCAAGTATGCCTACTTCCAGTTCCTGGCTGCATCACCTCAGACAGGACATTTGATGTCTCTGGGACTTAGTTTCCTCAATTGTAAAATGAGGTGTAGGACTGAGCTCCCTTCCCGCTCTGTTTACTGTTTATGTGATCAATTCTAAGCAGATTTAGAACAGAATTCTAATACTAAGTCGAGTTGGAAAATATATTCCAAAAAATCTATTTTAATGAATAAATCTAATATTAATCTAAATAATTAATCTAATAATAAATCTAATATTAATCTAATATTCTTATTCCTATAAAAGGGCTGCTCCAGATGACTGAAAGGAGAGGGCAATGACCTTTTTAAAATAGGATTTTACATTACCATGGAGTGAGGGCTAGAAAGACCCTTAGAAGTCACTCAGCCCAATTCCCTCATTTATAATTGAGGTAACTGAAGCCCAGAAAATTGTTCTTTTGTTTGTTTGTTTTTTGAAATTTACATACTGCATTAAAAGAATGTAAGATGTACATAAGAGATTCAGGGTTTTAATCATATTTGGAAATACTAAAATTTGATGATATTTGTGGAGTACAAAACAACAAAATAAAAAAAAGTTTAAAAAAAAGAGAAAGCAAACAGGGATAGAGGCCCACAATCACAGAAGGAGTGACAGGACTGTGAGGTCTTCTGACACTAAGCCCAACATTCTTACCACTATCCCCTAGTCCTGAGTCAAGTTATATGAGGAACAAGAAGTTGTAAAATCTGTACCACCACTACCCCTCCCTAAATGAACTTGGAGTTATTTTAGACAAGAGGAAGAAAAAGAAATTCTGCATACAGGAGTCCCCAAAGTTTCACAGGTCCACGGGGAGATCGTCTATGGTTATCGGTTGTCCTGATTCTCCCATACACCTGAGCAAGCCAGGAGAGGAATCACATCAACTCACCAGGCTGAGAGCCTGAAGCCTTATCCCCACTGGCGTTACAAATAAGGCAGCTGCCCTGTGTCTCTCACAACAGCATAAAAAGGATTAGAAATGCTGTTTCTTTACTTACTGCAATGGACTCATATCCCCCTAATACAACCTCTGTGGCAAACAGTTATGTTCAGAATTCTTTGTCCACCATAATGAAGATAAACAGAAAAAAATGTTATAAGATAGAGGAAGCTTTTTTTTGTTTGTTTCATATGCTTTGGCATTTAATTAATAGAGCGGAAGGCCGCTGTCAACTCATCACAGCATCTGACTGTATTTTGGAAGGAATACGAACACATGCACATACATGCATACGCACATACATACACACACACACAATCGAACAAGGTGGGGTAGGAGAAATATAATGCATTCTGGATACGCATCTTGTCCCCATCACTTTTAAGATACCATCAACCTCTTACCTAGTTCAAACTTGCAGAAAAGCCATCATTCCTGACAGTCACTCATTCTAAACCTGCCTTACCTAACAGTGCCCCTCAAGATGCCAATATGCCAGGAAACAGAAACATTCTGAAGGAAATCCCTTCCATTTCCCATGTACCAGAAAGTGAATGAGCGAGGTAGACTTCACAAGTTGGATAGAGAATTAGTGATGTGATAAAAAGTCAAGTGAGAATAAGGGTAGACCTCTCTTCCTCTACTTTATCATTTTCTCAAAATAAAGAGATTTAAAAAGGAAAAGGAAACTATTAAGTTTAAAACCAATAAGTTTTTATTGGAAACCAACAGAAAACTTGAAACCTTTGGCTAGCAATCCCCTAAATTCTTTTCTCTGCTCCAGTTTCATGTTAAAAACCACACATGAAATTACTTACACAGCAAACACACACATACATCATTCAAAAGGTCAAAGCCCAGGGCTAATTTAATGGATTATCTCTTCCTATCCCTGAGCACTACTCTATCCTGAAAAATGTGTTTTGTGTGTGACAATTGGGATGTGTGTGTGTGTGTGTGTGTGTGTGTGTGTGTGTATGTTAAATCATGATTAGTTGCAAACCTTTGCAAAAGAATGGAAAAAGGACCGAGGGTGGGAATGGACTAAAATAATGCGCCTGTAAAATGTTCCTAAGGGAAATACCTCAAAAATATTTTTGTGGAACTTACATAAAAATTTTAGTAGAATTTCTTTCTTGGGCCTCCTATATTTTTCTCAGGCTGATAGGAAGAGATCACAGGCACATTAACAAGGAAAAATGATTTGATTTATTTCACAATTTTAATTACTAGGTGGGAGGATTTGATTTCATTATATTTTTTCTACAAAATTTAGCAGCCTCATTGATACTCCTTTAAATTCATATTCTCTCCAACTCAGAAATAGATGTAGATTTCACTTTTTGAAGATACATACTTGACATTTTAAAGCAATACACTATTTTAAGTGCTTCTCAAATTTTTTTACCTTAATCAGAAAACTGACTAGCAATCTGGTTATTTATTTGGCAAACTTTAGTTGGAGTAATGGTGAAATCACTAAGAATTGAAGCATCTCCAATCCAACAGGCTCCTTGTAGATATCTGGGGAATATATTTATACTGCTGTATTTCCCCTATAGATAGAGGAATGCTTATAGAATATTCCCAATCAACACCTCACTGAGAGCCTGCTCCCACTATAAGGTTTTCTTCTTACTGTACTATTTCCTCAGGCTATCTCAAATTAATGGAGGCTATACCCAGAAATTTTTTTTTCTAAAGACTAAAGAAATATTTCGGTCAAAAATGTTTCTTTTGATCTCTACTCCATCTCTTTCTTTGTATTTGTCTACACTGCTTGCCTTTTCCCAGCTCTATTCTAACCCACTCTCCCCCAAATAAAAGCGTTTATTCACTTACCTTCCTAAAACCCAATGCTTTTTAAGAAAGGTAAGGATCTGACTGTAAATTAGTAGAATGATCAGAGATCAGAGATCAGATCTCCATATAATGCTGTTACTCCAAGTATTCCACAGGATCTATGAACTTATCAAATAACCTACATCCAACAGTGAAGACGGCAAGTCATCTATGCTGAGCCATCCCAAATGACTCATTCCTATCAATTTACCATATGGAACCCATTAATCATACTAGGGGGTCCTTCTCTGAAGTCTCTTGACATTGTAAGAGTACCAGTGGAGTATGTGGCTACCAATCAGTAATCTTTTCCTTTTGTTGAATCCCCTACCCATATTATCTCATTTTTAATCACACTTTTCACTGATCATGTCCTTTACTTCACATCTCCTGCCAAGTTCCTTCTCCACCCTTTTGTTCCCCTGCAAGGTGGTAACAGCCTGCTCATACTATCCTCCAATGCCATTTAAGCAATCCTGACCTTTTATCCTTTGGAAACTGTCATTTTCCATAGACTTGTAGTCATATAACACTTCTGGAAGAATATTGGTATTGAAAAGAGGAGCTTTGTTTCAGGGAGAAATTTTGGCTCACTAAAACAAACTACAGTTTCCTAAGGTCATCCACCCTGTCCTCCTCTTCCAGTTCAATTCACCACCCAGAGTACCCAGAATGGACACCCAGTGTCCATTCGCAGTGAGTGCCCACTACCTACCTAGCTTATCTAACCATATATACATATATTTCTGTGTTGTATACATGTATGCATGTACATATATTTACATATAGATGCATGTATATACACATGGACAGTCATAGTGAAGTTTTAAGCTATTAAAGTTTGAGGGAGTTAGGTTGTGTTATGTGCATGTTGCTTTCATGATTATAGTCCATGGAACAGTCATTCTTTATCCAATTAATTTTTTTTCTGGGTAGATAGTTTGGCCAAACTCTTTAGAAACGTTATGGATCTCACATAGGAGGTATCTTTGCAATCTTCCAGGGCTGGCCATTTGACTTAAGGTGGTACAGTGAATAGAGAGCCAGACCTAGAATTTGGAAGAACTGAATTCAATCCAGTCTGAGACACTTCTTAGCTGTATGACCCTGAACAAGTCACTTAAACCTGTGTGCCTCAGTTTCCTCAACTGTAAAATGGAGATAATAGCACCTAGGGTTGTGGTGAGGCTCACAATGAGACAATATTGGTAAAAACACTTAGCATGGTACCTAGCACACAGCAGAAGCTTCATAAATGCGATTATTATTTGGTATATGCATTTTATGTTGTAATGTTATAACTAGTATTGACAAGAAATTTGCAACACTAGTGTTTTTACCCTCTTTAGTCTCAATATTTCTAAGTTAGGAATGGGCACAGAGAAATTTTTTTAACCAACATTGGGGAAAAGAGAATGAACAACATATAAAAGAAGAAAACTAGGAATACATTTGACCTTTTTGAAAAAAGGCTGCAGGAAATATTCCTATTTATATGGCATACTGAGCAATTCTACTTTCCCCTAATTAGTCATGGACCTTTTTATTTTGCCTAGAAATGCCAAAAATATTGTTAAAAATTCCTTGTGATCATCAACGGCAAACCTTTTGAAAAATAAACAACGATGAACCCTATAAAGAATCGATCAGCCAGAAAGAATACAAATACTGCATGGGAACATGAGGATAGAAAAAGAAATCCCCTCAACTCAATGGAACACAAAGAGTTAGGAAGCAGCCATCAAGAATAGAGTATAGCCTCATTATTAATAGATCATGAGCAAAGCACTTCTTTCTGTTTCTGATTAAAAAGGAAAATCATGACAAGATGCCATCTAACAGCTCCTTTCTTTACTGAAAGAAGTGCCAACATCTAAGTACCATCAAGTAAAAATATAAATAACTAATCAGTCTGTTTGACCATCTGGTCTACTTAGCAGTTATGAGTGTTAACACAAAAGCTTCCCAAGAAAAGGACTTAGAGTGTTTTTTTCAGACTTCGGGCTTCAGTATCCTTGGGCTACTGTTAACATGATTACATGTTATATTGTGAGTGTTAAAAGCCATGAGGGTTGGAGGAGTGGGAGGGGGAGGAAGATGTCACATATGGCAGGAAGGTAATGTGGAAAAGCCAAGTCTATTACAGAATACAGCCATTCTTCACACAACATTCATTTGATAACAGAATAACAGACAATATGTTAATAAATCCCAATGAGTACGAATATTGGATAAGGCAAAGTCTTACTTGTGAGTATTCATTCAAGAGTGAATGAATAAATGCTAAAGGCTGTTTAAATTACATATCTGTGCTTATTCATATAACCATGACATCATGATGATGCCTAGAGAAGACCTACCTGTATATTTGTTCAAAGGTTTGTGCTTAATTATTGGTTTCTAATTTAAAAGAAAAATTGCATTCTTTCAGTTTAATCATGTAATTCTCACTCAGCAGTAAACCAATTATACCTTTGCAAGACAGTCTATAAAAGATCAAGGAGCCTTACGCTGTGCAAAAAGGGATTCACAACAAACTGTAACAATTTCAGCCACAGGGGGTTAATTTCTTTTTTATTATGATGGGAGGTAAATAAATTTAGGTTTATCTCATCTGCTTCCCTTTCTCTCTTTTCTTTAAAAAGAAAAGTTTTTAAAGTACTTTCTTCCCTGAATAGAGCTAGTGAAAGAACGGGTACCTTTCTTGAAGCCCAGCTTCCCTCTTCGGAGAAAAGAGCTTTGATCTGGTATACTAAAACTACATTTTTTCCACCGTCATCTTGTATGCACAAGTTTATGTCTAGCTATTTCTGTGGTAAAAAGACAAGTAAACACCCTTATAAAAGCTATTCCCCCAAACTAGTTTGAATGGCTATGGAGGAATCACGCCATTTTTACTTTGCTCCCTTGTGGCCATTCCTGACATACTCCTGAGACTCTCTTCACTTCCTTTTAAAATTTCCACTTCTACAACTCTGTATAGACTGGAACTCCTCCCTCCCTCCCTCCTTCCCTTCCTTCCTTCCTTCCTTCCTTCCTTCCTTCCTTCCTTCCTTCCTTCCTTCCTTCCTCCCTTCCTTCCTTCCTTTAAAGGTCCAGGACATTTCTAGTTTGTATGTGAGATCGTACGGGTGGGGGAAGGTCAGAGTACAAATAACATATACTAAAAACACCACCGCCAACAAAAAAACCTCAAGATGGCATATACTCTTAAAGGCATGTGACATTTCTAGTACATGCATGGCACATGAGGGGAAGGCAGGTGAGGTTTGCCATTTTCACAGGCCAATAATGTCCATCCTCACAGCATCAACCTAGTGTATCCACTGACTGATACAGCAATACAAGTACAGGAATGTCTGCATCAATGCCATAATGGGACAAAACCCCAGGAAGAAAGAGTGTAGGCATCATTCATCAACATCTTCCCCTTGGAATACGAGCTTTCTGGGTCCATACCAACTCCTTAGATTAAAACTTCTGCATAATCTCTGGCTCACATTTAAGTCTCAGTCCCCTTGGACTTTTGTGTTCTCAAGAAACTCTGGTCCCTAATTCAGGACTCTGGCTTATCCTTCCTTTAGAGTATGACCTGGACCTATCTCCTCTTTGCACATGAAGAGTCCCCTGACACCTGGTGATTGTCGTGACCTCCTACGTACATCCACCTCTTGAAAGAACCTAATCAAGAGTCCTTAAATGCATTTGTGGCTATCCTGAAGGTTGTCCTAATGTTTCCAAAGGTGTCAATACACCAAAGGACACTGGTAGCAGAAGTCATGACGATGAGGATTTTATGGATGGTAAGGTGGTACTTGCTTTATCCTTTGATTAATTAATTTGGCAGAAAGACAGCCATGTTATACTGCCAAGGAAGTGGGCATTTCTTACAAATTCACAGAATGCTAGAGGAAATAGATCTTAGAGACTTTGGTTAAACCCTCATTTTACAGATAAGGAAATTGGGACCCAGAGAGATTAAGTACCTTGTACAAGGTACCAGAGATTAAGTGGCTTGTCTGAGGAAGGATTCAAATCTAGGTCCTTTAACACCACATCCCACACTATTTCCACTACATCAAATCTTTATAAGAAAAAGGTAAATGACCAAAAAAAAACTAGCCAATATCAGGCTTTAACAAATAAGTTAGTGAATTCCCATAGATAAAACTGCATCCACAGTACATCACAGTAACTGATATGCATAATGCTCTTGTTTTTAAGAAAATAGACTAAATTTATTTAATCTTTGAAATAAAAATATCAGTATCTGAAGGGTTAACACCATCAGAGCCATCCAAGAATAGAGGGTAGCTTAGCTTTTACTGTAAAGGGCAAGTGAACAGGGTAAAAAATGTGTTAGCACTGACTATTTAATTACACCAATTAAGAACTCAAAATCGAAGTTTATTCTCCAAATTGAGTTACCTCTGAATATATTTACTCATCACACTTTCCAGGAAAGAAGGGGAAAAGGCCTTGTAGCAGGAAGTCATCATGAGTAAGATGACATTACTCCTATCAGGGCTCAGTGATGTTCACTTCAGACCTGGATTTCTCACACTAGAAGTACAGTCTTCCCCTGCTGCCTCTTCCTCTGGTTGGCTAGCTGCTCCCAGAACCTCCACAATTAAGGGAAGTTCTCAGGCCAGCCATGCCTTCATTCTTCTCCACTCTGTCCCTCTCTCCCCACCTTTCAGTTTCCTTTTATGTGCTGTCTTCTCCCATTAGAATGTAGCTCCTTGAAGGCAGGGACTATCTTTCTGCTAGTATTTGCATTCCTGGCACCCAGCACAGTGTCTGACACAGAGTAAGCACTTAATAAATGCTGGTTGACTTGACAACTAGAAATGTAAGGCCTAGAGATCAAAACAGCAAGTTGATGGTAGCATCAAAATGCCAGCACTCTGATGCCACAGGGTTTCTCATTCATTTAGCACTTAGATGCTGTCTCATGCTAGTTATCTTTTCATCTAACCCAAATGGCATTCATTTCACCCTCCTCTGAACTTGCGCACATGTACCCCTCACTTGGCAATTAGTCAACTACTGCCTATGACACCTAACATACAGATATTTTGTACTACTATGCAATTGTTGGCAGTTTTGTATTGCTGCCCCAATTAAGCTGAAAGATGCTCTAGAGAAAGGGTAGCTCTTTGTAGTCTCCACATGTGCCTTGCACATGGAATAGGGTTTGATAAATACTGACAGATTTATTAGGAATCAATAATTTGGGAGCAGGAGGAAGAAAGAAATGGGGGGCAAAGAAATTACTCAAATTACATTTGGCGTAGTGAAAAGTTTTCTGAAAATGATAGTGGTTGACAGGTCAGACGTACAGTACAAATACATGCTGGCTTCAGAAGCACCCTCCTCCAAACGGATGGTATTTTGATATTTTGCTATTAATAATGATAGCTAAGATTCACATAACACCTTAAAGTTTGCAAAGCACTTTACAGACATTAATTTATTTGATCTTCACAACAACCCTATAAGTATTACAGATGTTATAGCTCTGTTTCACAGAAGAGAAAATTGAGGTTATGAGGGATTTAAGTCACTTGTCCACAGTGTTAAAAGTGACATTCAAACCCAGATCTTCTGGACTCCATTGAATCATAAAAACTTGTGAACAGAAGAGTCATGTCACCAAAATGAAGTGAGTACAAAATAAACAACCTTGTCTGATTGGGGAGGGGAAAGTGGGGTCTGACCAGCTCTACCATATGCTCTACTTCATAAATGAGTTATTACTCACATTAATATAACAAAAGCATTTCACATTTATATAGTGCTCTAAGGTTTACAAAGCATTCTTCTCTTAATTGGCCCTTTGAGGCACGTGGTAGAAGTGATATCCTTATTTTACTGATTAAAACATTGGTCCTTAGAGATTCAGGATTTGCCTAGGGTTACATGGCTTGTAACAGGCTGAATCAAGACTTTAACCATGTTCTTTTGTTGTTTCTGACTCTTTGTGATCCCATTTGGGTTTTTTTGGGCAAACATAATGGAGTGGTTTGCTTTGTCCTTCTCCAGCTCGTTTTACAGCTGAGGAAACTTTGGCAAACAGGATTAAGTGACCTGCCCAGGGTCACACAGCTAGTAAATGTCTGAGGCCAGATTTGAATTCATGAAGATGAGTCTTTCTGATTCTAGGCCTGGCACTCTATTTAATCTGCCACCTAGCTACACTAAACTTCTTCCCATAAAAGTCACCTAATGTTATTGGAGGGTGGGGAGGGGTGGGAGAGGAATGAAGAAGAATATTCACTTATTTGATTCACAACAAAACATTTTCTTTGTAATTTTTTGGATGTACTATGTTCGACTATAAATAATAATTCCAGAACAGAAATTTGGTCTTGTAAACTCAGAGCTCAGCAGCCCCATTGATGGTAATCCAAAGTGAATTTCTCCTAATTTGGACCATCAGCTGCCCAATTCTGATTCTTTTTCTCTTAGCCAAATTTTACCATGTCCCTAAAACAAAGGAATAAAAAAGGCATTGTTCAAGTCATAGCTGAATCTTATCAACCAAAACCAGTATTGCCTGGCAGTGGAAAATTCACAATACACATAACCCCTGTTGTTAGCCTGCAGAAAACAAGTTATTATACAATATAAATGGGGAACACAGGTATTACCCATAACAGGAGAGATCACACAGCTCTCCATTACAGCCCACAAGAAACCCAAATGACTCCAAATCTGTTTCACTTTTTAATAAGCATATCAAATGTATCCATTCCCATACAGTTTACAGATTCTCCACTTAAGAATATTATACTTCCCCTAAGAGGGAAACTAAACCCTTTCCAAAAGCATTCACTAATGCCCAAAGAAATCAGACAGGTTATTTTTCATCAATGATAAGGCATCCCTAAATCTTTCACTATTCTAATAAAAATATAAACAAAGCTACAAAATGCAAATTCATGAATGAATATGAACCCAAGAGCAAAGATGATAAACATCGAATTGTTCCCAGAAACATCTCTGTTTGGAATTAGGCTTTGTACCAAGTGAAAACTTAGTATTATAAACTGCCTCTGGGAGACAACAATAAATGAAGCTGGGCATACTGTCTTCTTCTGAGATGGAAAAGTGTATAGTTGTTTGTGTGTTTTCTCTTGACTTAAGACTGGGAACACCTTTGAAAGCAGGAATCGTCTCTCATTTCATATTCCTAGCATTTAGCACAGAGACTAGCACACAGTAGGTCCTTAATAAATGCTTGTTGTCTGACCGGAAGAAAGTGTCTCCCAATTGAATTTTATTTTAATGACTCTGTGCCAGGCATGGAGTCCATAAGGTGCAGTAGAGAGAATGCTACGTCTGAAGTCAAGAACACCTTGATTCAGCGCAGCCTCTGACACTAGCTATGTGACCTAGGGTAAGTCTCTTAAAGTCTTTGAGTCATCGTGGAGTTACATGGTGGTGGAGGGAATTTCTACCACTGAAGAAATCCCAGAGTCTTTGAGTATTCATAATTGTACCCACTATGCACTTGTGGCAATAGGCCTGCAATTATTTGGGTGTCCCAAAAGTCTTAGTGCAGTCTAAGCTTAGGCATCTCTTGACTCACTTCTTAAAGAAGTCTATTCACTGAACAGGCACTACCTCACTGTAAGTGAGTACAAGAATAGGCCTTAGCCTAAAAGGGCCAGGATCTCCCATTGCATCCTGGGTTATCTCCAGTCATCCTGTTGAATATCAGGTCACTGGGTCCAGATGGCTTTGCAGGAGAAAGTGAGGCTGGTGACCTTGCACAGTGACTCCCTCGCTCAAATCCAAGTCAACTGCAAGTCATGTCATCATTTCCCTGATGTCATGGTTCTTTTAGAAAATGGACAAACACATAAAATAATACTAGAAAGTCCCTTAGAAGTTATCTGCTCATAAATTCAATCTCGCAATGACTACTTTTAAGTGCTTGCTGGAAGGCACCTTAGAGATCATCTGTTTTAACCTCATCTGGGGCACTAGGTTCAGTTTGAGGTACCAGAGTCTGAGAAAGGCATTGATAAGCTGGAGAGTATCCAGAGGGGGTCTGCCAAGATGATGGAGTCCGTGTCCTATAAGGGTAAGTTTAGAAATGTTTCACCTGGAGAAGAGAAGACTCAGCAATAGCTGTGTATTCAAGTATCTGAAGGATGGTCATCTGGCAAATGCTTCTGTTTAGCGCTAGAAGGAAGAACTAAGGGTAGTGAGGTGGAAGTTGTAAGGATGAAAATTCAGAATTGATGTCAACCAATAAGAGTTATCAAAAAACAGGTAGTGAGTTCCCTCTCCCTGGATGTTTTCAAACAGAAGCTAGATGACCTCTTGTTGCCTATGTTATAAAGGCGATCACTTTGGGGTATGGATTGGACTAGATGGTCAATGAGGTCCCTTCCAACTCTCAAATTGTGTCATTCTGTGAGATTATGGAGATTATGAATAGCGAAGTTATGATATGATCCATATCATTACAGAAAACTAGTGGCAGAACTAGGGCAGACTAGAATCCAGATATTTTGACTCTCTGTCCAGTCCTCTTCCCTCCATATTTCTTATTGGATTTCCCTCCCAATGGATCAGCCTCCCCCTACCCTCATCCCTACCATCTCCTACGAATCTAATGTTGATGAATACTTCATTCTAATGGACCTATTTGTAAATCATTCATTACTAGAGAAAAATTGGAATGGAAACTTTTCCACTGTATATTCAATTGAATTTCTTTTCCCTCCCTCACTCCCCCAACCTATTAATGAAGATCATAAATTCAGCTTCAGTCAACAAACATTTATTAAGCATCTACTACATGTCAGGGGATGAGGACACAAAGTGAAAAGAAAAACCAGTATCTGACCTCAACAAGCCTGTATTTTATGAGAAAGGCAGAGAGGTAACCAGTTTGACTATAAATATAGAAATAAATACGTAAATATACATAGTTCCATAAGTGAAATGAAAAGAAGTGTTGGGAAGTTGTTTCTTTGCACGTTGAAAAGAAAAGTATGATTTTTTTCTCCAAAGAAAATATATCTCTGGATAAATGGAATAAAATGGGAGGCTGCCCTTGACCATTCTTAGTGTAATGAGCTGTTGCTAGGTTAAGCACCCTCCTTTCCTACTCTATTCTCTCCAGAAAATTGAACTTTACTATATCAGCAAAAAAATATAAAAAATAAACAGAGCTATCATCATTTTTAGAATCTCAAAAGCAGCTGAGAGACTCACATGATTTTTGAAAAATCTGCTAACATCTTGTTTCAGACAAAATGGAAAAAAATAAGAGTATGGCTTAGCAGATTAAGAAGTGAATTTGCTTATAAGACCTGACTGAGGCTGATAGTAGTCATCAGGGGTAGATTCAATTTAACAAATTCAACAAATATGGAACATATACTATGTGCTAAGCATTATGCTAGGCCACTGAGAACACATAGACAAAACCATAATCAAGGCTAGACTTGGAAAAATGGACTTTTATGTTAAAAGTACATTTAATATCCATTGTGATAAAAGTATGGTTTCATGATGAATTATAGAATGTATCCAAACATCATGACCTCCATGTCAAATTGTGTAAAACAAATGACTACAGAAAAAAGGATATGTTGCCAATAAAAGCGTTTTTTTAAAACTACAAAAAGCTGTAAGGTTTATTATATAAGTCAACAAATTTAATTGCTTTACTTTGTTCCAAGTAATTCTCAAGCCAATCTTGGTTATATCTAGAGTCACGTGTATTCAAATCCGTGAGTGGGGAGATCAAAGTAAAGTTTTCTTTGGCTACAGACATACAAGGAAAAGGAAGAAAATGTATATGGAAGCATCTGTGAATGTTAAAATTACCAAAAAAGAGCTATAAAATCAATATCAAATATAAGTATCTTAAGATAGTTGCTGGATCTTAAAAGTATTTATTCCAGTACTATCGTCATACATTATCGCATTGGGTCCTCATATCAAGCCTGTGAAGTAAATACTCTTAGGCATGGTTTTCTTTATTTTACAGATAAGGCAACTGGGACTTACTGAGGTTAAGTAACTTAGCAAGGGTCACTTTGTAATGACCTGACAGAGTGAAGGAAAGAGAACCAAAACAATGCATACAATAACAACAATTGTGTATAGAAAAATAACCCCAGAAGGTCAAAGAATTCTGATCCATGCAATGACCATCCATGATTCCAGAGGACCAATGACAAAGCATTGTATCTATCCACTTCCCAACAGAGAGGTGATGAATTAAGATGCAGAATGAGACATGCATTTTTAGAAACCAGCAATGTGTGGATGCATTTTTTTTTTCCCACAAATGAAGAAGAGGGGAGGTGAGCAGAAGAGAGGGAGAATAGCAATACGGTTGCAGGGGGCAATGAAGAGGATCATTGAAACATTTATTTTAAAGGAGTAGAAGAGAAGAGAAGGAAATACAAAAAATCAAGACAGCTTTCAAAGTTATATGTTGCTTCTCAGCCTGTTAAGGCTAAGACATTATGCATAGAAAATATACTTAAAATAAAAATATCTATGTAATAATAATTCTATTCACCTTTCTATTTTTCTATTCTACAGGGTGTCCTTAAAGTCTGGACACACAGGCAAAAAATGCCTATTTTCAAGAAATGAAATGAATGAAATTTTCAACCACATTTTATTTAATTGGAATATTAACAAATAATATCTTCAATATGATTTCCATCATCTGTGATGCAAAGGTTGATGATGCTCTGCAAGATTCACATGAACGCGATGCAGTAACTTCACACTGCTGTAAATTTTCCTGTGTCCAGACTTTAGGGACACCCTGCACATTGTATATAGAAATGCTCATTTTATTTGGTTTGCTAAATTCAGGACTTTAAAAAAAGATTTTTAAAAGATTACCTAGTATAACAGAACTGGGATTTGAGCCCAGTTCTTTTTTTTTAAATCTTATATCTAGTATTCTTTCTACAACCTCACAGTAATATTTAGAGATATAAAAAAAGAGATATAAGAAATAGCTTTATGTTAGTGGAGGGTGCTGGACTTGGGAGTGTGACAAACCTGGCACTTACTATCTATGTAACCATGGGCAAATGACTCTCTGGGTCTCAGTTTCCTCCTCTGTAACATGGAGATAATAATACCTTTCAGATCCAACTCACAGGGTTGCTGTGAGACTCAAAGTGAGATATGTATGTAAGTGATTCGAAAACTTTAAGGTTCTATTACTATAGTCATTACTACTATTATCTTGTTCTAATGCTTTTTTGTTGGGGTTTAGCTAGACATAGCTCTGGGACAGGATATTATCTTACCCTTATTCCTTTATATATAATCTACAGCTTGCTACAAAATAGATGAAATACCTCCTTTTTATAGTTGAAGGAAAGTAACGTAACCTCATCCTTTGTAGGTTCCTTGAAAATGTCTCTGGCAGAGATTGGTACCACAGGAATCAAATGCACCTCATTCTCATCCCACATGATTTTGATTTCCTTGGCCAGCATTATACTTTGGGGACTTCCATGTTGTTTAGAATATTAGGGATGAAGACAATGATAAAGTCGTTTTTAAGTTTTAATGAATCAATGTTATGTCCAGGCAATCACAGGCAGGAACAGTTTGGTCTGTAATTAGTCTAATTCCAGAACAATTTCTAAGTTGAGTTCCCCAGGGTATTTTGAGGACTGTATTTATAGTATGTGGATTTGTTGTCTGGCAGTCAATGAAATATGGATGGCTTCTGATATGTCATTCTACTCCCCAGGTCATGTCTTGCTACATATTTGGTAGGTGTTAAATTTTTACAGATTATTGCGATGTTACACGATCTCCTCAGTCTTCCATATATCATCTACATGGATCATTATGTCTTGATTCTTTAAGGATAACCCTTCTGTTATTTCTGGTTACAGTGATCTAGTTCTGAACTGCCATTATAAACTCTCTTTAGTCCATTTCATGAACCACCCACGACTGGCTTGCTTTAATGGCCAGTGCTATCCACACTAAAGTAATAGTAGTGAGTGGGGGTATCAGAACATGAAGAAAGGCCATGCTTACTTGGTTATCCTCTAGGTCAAGCTGATCATCATGGCAGTTTCAAGTAGGGACACCAGCCTGAAACATTAATATGACCCCATCTATTTTTTCTATTCATAGAAGTAGTTTCACCACACTCACTGGGATGCTAACTTCATCAGTGGTATTGCCAGAGCCCACTTAGCCAAGGTTTCAAGATTTCTGCCAGATCTTCACAGATAGCATAGTGGCCTCAGGGCAAAGAAAGTCCACACTGTACATTATGCTGGTTGTTATTCTTCTATTCTGCTACTGCCTTCACACCACTATAACATGAATGATGAGTTGAATTTGGAGATGAGGGGAAAGGTTGAAGAATGGCAAAGTGTACAAAATTAACTAGGTCTTCAAAATGTATAAGTTGCTTTCTTGGATCCAGGAACTTCAGGAGGAGTTACTCTTTTAGATTTTCGAGTTAACATACACTTTCTTCTAGTTTCAAAAGAAGTTAATTGTACTTCCAAAAGTGCCTGGCAAACCTCAAGGGAACTGACTACACATTGAGAAAATGTAGTTCACTGTATTGTAGTGATAAACCCCGTACATATCAGGCCCCCAGCAAAGTGAATTACTAGCTCAACCATTTTCTAATCTACTCTCCCAGTGATGGTAGTAGAAGCCAACGTGCAGAGGTCAGAACCCTGGAGTGAAAAAGTCTGTGATGTCATAACTCTCAGAAAAAGTGTCAAGATACATTAACCTAAGTAATTTTTATGCAACTCTAACAAAAGCATTATGGTGATGACCAATGAAAACACAGGTGCTTAAAAAGATTTCAAAAACAACTGTACAGCTAGTGCTCTACTAATAAGGGGAAAAACCAAACAACTTGGGCATGATTCAATCCCGAGGGTATATAAATGAATTCCAAATGATCTCACCTATTATTCCAATTTCATTTATAAAGACCTAAAGAAAAGGCTTAGTATATTGTACATATCTTCTACAGAGGATTTGTGGAAAGAGATAGACAAGAATTACACATGAAGAAGGAATGGGCAATGCAATCTTAACTATGGGAAGGCACACACCCACAAATGAGAGCATGAATCTATGAAGAATCCTGTATTAATCCTGTTCATTAAACTACTAAAATCTGTCCCCCCAAATTCCCCTGTTTTCTAGAACTGGGACATCTTACCGTTATTTGATTTCCTGTTTCCCTCCCCACTGTATTCTCCAAAATTTCTCTCTGGTAAACTTTCTAAAGAAACTTATTTGAGAATTTCCCTAAAATCCGCTGTGATAATTAAGACAGAAGGCCACAGTGCTTCAGAATTAACACTGGGATTCAATGATGCATGTGTTTTATAAATATTAAAACCAAATATTTTCCCTACTACAGTGAAAAGAGTATCAGTTTTGGGAGTCTGAAGCCAAACTCTTACATTTAAAAACTGTCCAACCATAGGTAAGTCTTTTAACTATTCAAAACAGTGAAAAACGTTTGAATATGCCTCTTGGAGGTCATCCTCGTGCCAATAAAACAAGATCTTGGAGTATGTCTTGATTGTGAAAGATGATGAATATACTATAACATTTCCAGTAATCTTAAAGTTTTATTTCAGGAAGATGGCTCCAAACACTATTTAATCTAATTGAATGACTTAGTAAACCCAGGAGAAAGCTATAATAAACAAGTTGTCAGCATGTCACATGGACAATCTCTCCTAAAGACTGAAAATTGAAGTGGATAGGTTTTGCAAATTACATTAGCTGCCCCTGTGGTTAGTGGTGAGTATAAAGAAAAACCAACCTTTGGTACAAACTCAAGCCTGAGGATGAAAATTCATAGTAAGGAATGATGGAAATTTTGAATATATAGTGTACGTGAGAGGCAGTGTTGTGTAGTGGATAGAGCGTTGGCCTCAAAGAAAAGGAGCCCTGGGTTCAAGCCCTGCCTACATCACCCCAGACATATCACTTAACTCTCTCAGCCCTGCAGGCAATGCTCTAAACTCTAAATTGCAGACCAACTTGTCAGTCTGAACTAGTGGAGGAAATTTCTTTACCAGAAGTTCCCTAAGCCAATGATATAATAGGTTGAGTAAAAAAAAAAATACTACATATATACCTATATGCGTATGTATGTATGGTAGACACACAGAGATTTTAGCATCTTCAAAAGGTTGTATAGGGGACTATATTCTAGAGGCAGTTAGGTGACACAGTGGATAGCGTGCCAGCTCTGGAGTTTGGAGGACCTAAGTTCAAATCTGGCCTCAGATACTTATTAGCTGTGTGACCCTGGGCAAGTTGCTTAACCTATTTACCTCAGTTTCCTCATCTATAAAATGAGCTGGAGAAGGAAATGGCAAACCACTCCAGTATCTTTGCCAAGAAAACTCCAGATGGGGTCATAGAGTCTGAAAACAACTGAGCTTCTAAAATGTCCACAAGGAAAATCAGATATAATTTATTTAAAATCTCAATGCATCATTGTTAAACCACTTGTGTAGATTGCTAATAATAACAGCTGATATTTATATAGCACAACAAGGTCTATAAAACACGTTAGTAAAGAGCATGAAGGTCTTCAAACAAATGTTTGAGAATATATCAACAAAACCATGCCAGACTAACCTCATTTTCTTTTTTGACAGGATCATTAAACTAAAAGATGAGTTGGAGCTGTAGGTACAGGTTACTTGGATTTCTACCACACTTTTTACAGAGGTTTTATCTTATCCTTGTGGAAAAGAAAAGAGATGTGGGCGAGGTGAGAGTACAGTTAGGAAGAACCTGAACTGATTCAATTACTGGACCCAGAGTAGTAATTAAGCAAAGTATGGAATGACCCCAGAGACCTGTCTTTGGCCCTATGCCATTCAATGTGTTTCTCAGTGACTTGGATGAAGGCACAGATGGCATGCTTGGGAATAGGGAAGATACTATAACTGTCTTCAAGTATGTGAAGGCATGACACAGAGAAGGCAGATTAGACTTGCTCTGCTTGGCCCCAGAAGGGTGAACCAGGAGCAATATGTGGAAGCTGTAGAGAGATCCATTTTGACCTGATATAAGGAAATGCTTTATTGTAATTCCATCTATCTAAACATTTAA
>CM053626.1:273836063-273871082 GCA_028646595.1 Phalanger gymnotis
AAGTCATCAATTCATGATGCAGTAATCATTTTCTAAGGACCTACTAAACCTATCAACTTACTATCCTGAAGTCATAGTGAAGTTTTTCTCCCAAGGAACTTCAGGGAATAAAAGCAGAAGCCAAACATAATGATCATTCATTTAGTTAGTCATTCACTCAACAAATATTTAACGAGCATCACCCAAACTATAAGCACGGTGAGTAAGGTGAATAGAAAAATGGCTCCTTGCTCCAGAGAGCTTATTACCTAGGAGACTCTCAAATCTCTTACAGGTTTATGATCAATGGCTTATAATTACTTTTTACGAACTTAAGAAAACTATAGTGCTCAGTTCTTCCTTAAAAGATCTCACCTGATGAGACTGCTCACCAAAAAGCTAAGCTGGCCAATTATGTTGTAAAACTTCCCATAAGCGTCTGTCCCTATAAATACTGAAGTATGTCTGTTTTTACTACTCCATTAATAAAAAGATAAGTCAAATGATACAAAAAAAACCTAAACATGCCTAAAACATTCATGCTTTTGGCAAATGTTGATTCAATTTGCATCAAAACCCAAAACTTATGTTTAAATGTGTTTTTTTAATTTTATGAGAAGCAACTGTCTTTCAAGATAGTTATTCAGGGTAAGCGCCACCCTCTTTCAAAAACCAAAAAGAAAACATTTTGTTCCATGAAGTTTGCCGTCTGCATGTCTTCTAGTGAAACAGCGAATCATAGAATTTCAGGTTTGGAAGGGAACTCGGAAGCCACCTAATCAAGACCACATTCAAACAAGAATCTCTTCCACAACATTCCCAGTTAGTGGTTTTCTTTATTTTGCTTGAAGACCAGAAAGCCCACTATTTTCCTGGGCAATCAACTTTACTTGGGGACAACTCCACTCTTTAGTTGCTTTTCTTATGGATCCTCTTCCAAGGACTCTTCCTGCCATCTTGAAAGGAAGGAACTCAAAATGAGAGCTATCATTCATGCTATGCTAATATCTAAAGTTCTCTTTCTTGCCTGTTGTGTAACAAATTTCCCTGAAATAGGCATGCAACTAGCCAGGTAGGTTAAGTCATAGCTCTTTTTTTTCCAGACGCTCTTCAGTTCACATTTTAGAACTTGACAGTTTTTTTTAAATGCTGGATATAGCAATGACAGGATGCATCCAACCTTTTCACATATCCAACCAACAGCTGTAAAATGTCTAGAACTCACAGTCCCTTAAATTCTGCACTTTTCTCTGTGAAAAGTAACAGCTGTTTCTGAGAAAACAAGGCAAACACTATAATCTAAACAAATCATCCAATAATAGTCCAGATTGGGGTCAAATTTTCTTCTGAGATTAAAAATGAAAAACATGGTTACAGTGTAAAGCAAAACATCAGAAACTTTTTTGTTTCATTTTGTTTTTAAAGAGCTAGAGAAGAACTTTGTAGATCATCTTATCCAGCAGTTCTTAACCTGAGGTCTGTGACCTTGTTTATTTTTTAATGGTAAATATATTTCAATATGAACTAGTTTCCTTAGTAATCCTGTGCATTTTGTTTTATGCATTTAAGAACATTGTTCTCAGAAGAGGGTCTATAATAGGCCAAAGGGGCCTGTGATGAACAAAAGGTTAAGAATCTCCAATCCAGTCTGACTCCTTTATTTTATCTATAAAGAGGCTGAGGCTCAAAATGAAGAGACTTGTATGAAGTCAGTTATTAGACATAAAATTCAAACCCAAATCCCTGACCCCAAATCCAGTATTTTTTCCACTGAACCACAAGAGGCTTTTGGAAAGATGGTTATACCAGCTTTTAATATAAAGTTAGTAGTAAAAAAGAAAATACCCTATGTTGAATTTCAGTATGATTTTTTTTTTAACTGAGGGGTTTTTCTTTCCTTTAGGAAAGAGAATCTTAACAATTCCTGGTATTGTTAACACATTGAACAAAATTTTAGTATTTATAGAAAAGCAGGGGAACTTTGTGAAAAACTAAAGCAAAGTAAACCCAACAACATTTATTTGCAGCTCCACCTGAAATTAAGAAAAGGTTGGCCTCTTACTTAAAACGGGGCAGATGCCAGTCCAGATGCCAGTCAGAGAGCAAAAGTCACAAGAAAAAGATCTGTCCAATTCTTTTGGTCGGTTTTGAATCCTAGCTGAAGTAAACCTACGCAAGCTGCCTTCTCCTTAGCAGATAGAAACATTTCATACAGCACTATTCAGGTCTTTCCAAAACATACTGAAGCTCCAAGCTTGTTTACAAGTGAACACAACCCAAGTGTCTCCAGAACACAACCATTCTGAGAGAAGGAATCCGTGCCTTCCTTTGACTGAAGGTGTTCCATTCACAAGGGGAAAAGTAGGTTTTGAGTAACAAACATGAGTGAAGCGGAGAGAAAAACGACTCATTTTTAAAAGACATTAAAACCCTTCCATCAAACAGAACAAGCAATAGTAAAGTCATCTTAGGTATGAAAGAGATACCTAAGGAAAACTATAAGAATAAAAATGATTGACAGAAAATCTTTGTGCTTGTTCATCTATAAAAAGACCAAGGTCTCCTCTAAACCAGCAGCTGTAGAGACAGATGAATCGTGGCAAAACTAAGCTATCAGCTTCCTATGAGAGATGGCTCGATGCTCAGGGAGGCTTCTCCATCAAATCTGATAGAGCTGCTGTGAGACCCAAAGAACAACATCTGTCAAGCCTTTCGCAAACATTAGTGCTGTATTTAAAGCCCTTAACAAAAGTAAAGGCACCTTGGCTTCTTGTCAAAATGACCTGGGTTCAAGTTCAATGGACACATATTGCCTATGTGACTCAGACAAAGACACAATCTCTCTGGGAGGGTCTCAAGTGACTCGCTAAGCCTTTAAGTGGCAGAGAAGGTGTTTTTCTATGTTACTATAAAAAAAAAAGTTCCTTTCCAGGAAATCCCATACCAGTGAAATCACAGGTCTCACATATAAATTTAAAAGGCTAAGTTTTACTCATTAGTTACCATTATTCTTACAATTTCCTCACCAACAATCACTCAAGAAGCATTTATTAAGCACTTACTATGTGCTGGGAAATATTCTGTGTGCTGGGGATACAAATATAATAAATTACACTAAATACAAAAAATACAATAAAGCTGAAGAATTACCTACTAATGGTGAGATAAGACTGATTAATCACATCGGGTCAAATATAGTTTTATTTCACAAGGAATAAAAAATATAAGATTTATTTCACTTGAATTTTCATTGCTGCTCTTTCTATCCAAGAACAGTAGGAACCAACAGAAGTGGTTCCTAAGGCAGATGACCCATGAATCAAATGTAAGGCAGACCCCACGGATGAACTATAAAAGTTGTTCTTCCCTTCAGACAGAGTTGTTCTGATATTCCCACTTGAAAGAAGAAAGATATTGCTCCCAACAGCAGGCTTTTTAGGATGGCAAAGCGAATGTTTTTTTAAAAAAAGAAAATCCGGGGGCAGCTAGGTGGCGCAGTGAGTAGAGCACTGGCCCTGGAGTCAGGAGGATCTGAGTTCAAATCAAATCCGACCTCAGACACTTGACACGTGTACTAGCTGTGTGACGTTGGCTTAACCTCAATTGCCCTTCGCAGCCCCCCTCCCAAAAATAAACCAAAAAAAAAAAAAAGAAAGAAAATCCTTTAAAAGGCAGCATCTATTTATGTGAATCTGAGATAGTAAAGCCCTCACTCCTTTTTCTAAATAAGAAAAAAAAGCCTTAAAAGTTAGTAATTCTAAGACATAAAGGTACCCTAATTTTGTACATCCTGCACCATGTATATGTGTGCCTACACATACACTTACAGATTTTCAATTCTTAAAAAGGAACACAGCCCAAAGGTCAACAATTGTGTTTGCATTTTGCCTTAATGACTCCAGTGTCAGAAATATCCTGCCACAGATCCCATCTTCCAAGAAAAGGAAAGGCTCATTTAAGGACTGGCAAGCAATTTTACTCACTTCCAATAACAAACTAAAGTTAACATTTACTTCTAAAATGCAGAATATTTACAAAGGATGTAATCATTCATTCCATGGGTGGCTGTCTCATTAAGTTTATCAACATGGAGCATTTCAGCTATTTTCTGGACAACTTGCTATGTGTGTCCTTTCTACGAACTTGGGACAAAAAGATAACTTCAAAGCATAAATCTGTATTTAAAACAAGAAAAAAATTTTAAAACCCACGACTCCGCAGCTAAAGAGTATTAAGTCACTTTTAACCACTACTAGGTCTATTAGATATGCTATGATATAATTTTAGATTATTTCCAATTTATCCCACATATTTTTTCTTGTTCGTACACAGTTGCTTGTATATTATCTCCAGCATTAGACTCTGTGCTGAGAAGGTGAGGGAGGGAGGGAAAAATCTGGAACTCAATTTTTTTAAGTGAATGTTAAAAATTGTCTTTATATATAAATTGTGAAAAATACTATTAAGAAAGAGAAGCAGTGAGGACTGTCTTTTGTCTTTCTTTGTATCTCCATCACTTGTCATAGTGCCTAACACGTAGTAGGTACTTAAAAATATTTACTGACTCAGTGATTTAGATAAAGGCAGGCTACTTTTATGTTTCAAAACTCTCAGAAGCTGGAATTTTATCAGTGTTGTTAAACCCTCAGATTGAAACTTCTCTATTGACTCAGTAGATAGTATTGAGAGTTGCTATGTTCATTGCTCCACAGCCAACCTGGTAATTTGTTGTTCAATTTTTTTAGTTGTGCCTGACTCTTCGTGACCCCAGCTGGAGTTTTCTTGGTAAAGTAGCTGGAGCAGTTTGCCATTTTCATCTCCAGCTCATTTTACTGATAAGGAAACTGAATCAGAGTTAAGTGACTTGCCCGGAGGTCACATAGGAAGTGTCTGAGGCCAGATTTGAATTCAGGATGAGTCTTCCTGATTCTAGGCCTCCTAGTTGCCTGATACCTGGCAGTAAGTCTCTCCAAATTTAAACTGAATTGATTGTTGGTCAATAGACATATATGGAATCTTGAGGCCCATACTTCATGCCTTTCCAGCTTAGTAAGGTAGGATCTGCCAGGGCTCATGCTCTACTAAATCAGCTTTTGAAAAGCCAGGCTCCCTACGATAGGATATCGGAAAAGGACTTTAGTATAAGGGTGTTACAAAAATTACTTCACATCTAGAAAATCTAGAACCACCACAAGATATTATTACAGCAACTTTGGATGCAACGAGATTAAGCTAACACTGTAAAACATAATCAGACAAGACTAAACAGAAATAGATGCTGATTTATTTAAAACTGTGGCTGAGAGTTGTTTCTTGTTTGTTTCAAATAAAATTACACTGAGAAAATAGATGAAATAAGCACTTTAAATGTTATAGCAAGGTTTCTTAGCTTTTTTGTGTCACGGACCCTTTTGTCAGTCTGCTGATGCTAATGGACTCCATTTTGGAATTTTTAAAAATTTATAAAATAAAATACACAGGAAAACAAAGGAAACCAATTACATTGAAATATAGTTTTATACGTGTGTGTGTACATATACATATATTTTGAAGTTCAGCAACTTCAGATTAAGAACTCCTGTATTAGAAGAAATTCACCTTAAAACTTCTTCATTTCTTCTTCTTTTCTTAAATAATATTTTATTTTCCCCCAATTGCCTGTTAAAGCAATTTTTTTAACATCTGCTTTTTAAAGTATTAGTGCCAAATTCTATACCTCCTCCCCTCCTTCTCCTCCCTCCTACCTGAGACAGTAAACAACCCAATATAGGTTACACATGTGCAATCATGTAAAACATTTCTATATTATTCATTTTGTACAAGAAGACTCAAACCAAAAAAAATATGAAAAACTATGTTTTAGTCAAAAGAAAGCACGACATAGAATGTCAATCTAGGAAAAAAATCTTCTTCCTGAACTCTGATAAATAGGTTACTTGTAGTAAATTCAACTATATAAATTTATTATTAATATGGACATGACAGAAAAGATCAGGAAATGCTAGAGTACAAAAGAGGGAAAGTAAATACAATACATTGACTGAAGGTGTGAATGAATGAAAAAGCATTTCATAAGTGCCAGGCACTGTGCTAATTGGTGGGGATTCAAATAAAAGGAAGAAGACGATCCCTGCCCATAAGCTTTCATTCTTTTTAAAAAATTAATTTCATTGATATTTTATTTATTTTTTTTACCTTCCCAGTGAGCCATGCCATATAGCAAATAATATTATTTTAAAGAGGAAAAAAATTAGTAAAATTGACCATCACATCAAAACAGCATGAAAATACATGCAATGTTTCATAGCCACAGAGCTCCCACCTCTGCAAAGGAGTATTGTGTGCGGTGTCCCTTCAAATCTTTATGTGGAGCCATGCTTGTCTTTTGTAGTTTTGCAACATTGCAAAAACAGTTTTTGATTGTCTAATGACTATCCTTTCCATTTATATTATTGTAGTCATTGTGTATACTGTTTTCTTGGCTCTCCTTGCTTTACTCTGCATCAGATCATATATGGCAGCTTCTTAAGGAATAGAGCACCGAACTGTTATGTGCTAACTGTAGGGAAAAGGGAAGAGGTCAGAAGGTCTGGATCTTGGGACTCAGTCAGGGTGATGTATTAGAGAGTTAAGAGAAGTAAGGAAAACTCACTAGGACATTAAGTACTTGAGGCAGGGACATATATAGAGCCAAAGACAACTTCTGACTATTTCACAATTTTGTGTAGGGTCAGCCCCACTATGCTGACAAAGCAAAAGCTTGCATAGTGTTTTAAAATTTGTAAAGCACTGTGCGTGTATGTACACACATGTATGTATGTGTATGTATGTGTATGTTACTCCTCACTATATACAGCCCTATAAGGTAGATGCTAATATTACTATATTATCATCCCTATTTAACCGATAAGAACATTTGAGATTCAGAGAGGTTAAATAATCTGCCCCAGATCACACAAGTAGGAAGTGTTTGAAGTAGTATTTGAACCTAGGCAGCTAGGTAGTACAGTGGATACAGCCTTAATCCTGAGGTCAGGAAGATCTGAGTTCAAATCTTGGCTTTGACACTTATCAGCCATGTGACCCTGGGCAATTCTTAGCCTCAATTTCTTCAACTGTAAATGAGGATAATACTAGCATCTACCTCCTAAGGTCATTGTGAGGATTAAATGAGATAATTATTGTTAGCATAGTGCCTGGCACATATAACCACTTAATATAAATACTTGTTTCTTTCCTTCCTACTTCTTCCAAATCCCAAGTCCATAATTCGATCCACTATAACAGTGGTCTCCAAAATGGTGGCCATATACCCCTATGAGGTTTGTGATAAACTGTGAAGATGAGTCATATCCTACCCTTCCTGAGAGAGCCAATTTGTGGGTTTCCCTTCAACGTAAGGACGCCATGTCCTTTAACATATTACTACTTAACACTTCCCCATTCTGCTCTTTATCACCATTAATTTCCTATGTTATAACCTAACTGGGAGACATATTTAAAAGAAATAATGAACTGATTTCAAATATAAGATCCATTTCTCAACTGAAAAATGGTAAAATGATTTGAACAGGTAGTTCTCAAGGGAAGAAATCCAAGCTCTTTACATAATCATACGCAAAAATGCTCCAAATCACTAGTAATTAAAGAAATGCAAATTAAAGAAACTCTCGGATTCTACCTCGTACCCGTCAGATTGGCAATGACAAATCTTGGAGGGGCTGTGGGAAAACATTGATACACTGAGCTACAGATTGCTACAGCCATTCTGTAAAGCAATTTAGAAGTATGCCAAGAAAGTTACTAAACTGTGTATAACTTTTAACTCAACTATACCACTACTAGGCTTATATATAGCAAAAAGAAAACAAACATAGAGGAAAGCGTCCTATATGTACAACAATATTTATAGTAGCTCTTTCTGTAGTAGCAAGTAAATGGAAACTAAGGGAGCAACCGTTGATTGGTGGATGGCTGAATGGATTATGGTTTATGAGTGCAACTGAACACTGCTGTGTTAAGAATGAAGAAAGAGATGGTTTCAGAGAAATCTGGGAAGACTTATATGAACTGATGCAGAGGGAAATGAGTAGAACCAAGGGAAAAATGTATACAATAATAGCAACAATGTGAAAATGAACAATTTTGAAAGATCTAAGAACTCTGTCTGATCAATACAATCATTAACCATGACTCCAGAGGATTAACTCAGCCAACTCTTGCTCTCCTTCAGGCTTTCATCACATCCTGCCTGAACTATTATAATACCCTTCTAACTGCTCCCTGCTTCAAGCATTTCCCTATTCCACACAGATGCCAAACTGATTCCTAAAGTGAAGGTCTGACCGTGTTACTACTCCCCTGCTCAATCAACTCTACTGGCTCCTTACTGACTTAGACAAAATATTATTTCACCTCTATCTCATCCTTTTGAACTTTCTCTTTTGTCTAAGTTTAATAATATACACAATTATTAAAATAATGCTATATATTTATATAATTTACAAATACATATATTTGGGGTATTTGCTCAAAATTTTTTACTGATGGGATACACAATCAAAATTTTGGAGACCGCTGTAGTATACCACATTGCCAAACTTCAGATGAGTCAGGCAAAGAAAAAAATGATTCCCTACATCCATCCAGCCTCTTTACAGTTTACTGTTTATATTGTGACATCACTGGGTCATGTTGTTAGGTAGACTCTAGAGGGTCCTGAATCTTTCCTAGCCTACCATATAAATACAAAGGTTTCATGTGGCACCGTGGAAACAGGCGGCACAGGACCCTGATTTGAAATTCTGACTCTGCTATATCCTCCTTATGTGATAAGAGGGCAAATCACTTAACTTCTATAGATCTCACTTCCCTCATCTATAAAATACTATATCACTTTGAAGATCTCTTCTTGGACTAGATGAATTCTAAGTTCCCTTTCTGCTCTACATTTATGAGTTTAGCTAAATCTGAAGGTACCAAACAACAGTAATTCTATATACAGATATACTATGTTCATGGGTGTAACCTGAATGTGTCTAACTTGGAAAATTTAGTATTTAGAAACAAGTAAGCACTGTTAATAAATCTTCAGGATAATATAAAGTAAGATCACATAGATAACACCTTCATTTTCATCTGCGGTGATCCGATTTTCCTGCTTAAGTGTTTTTCCCCCCACCAAGGGCAATCAGATTTTTCTTGTTAAGTACAAAAAGAGGTACCTGACCAGAGCAAAGTGGCCATATTTTCTTTTTGTCTTTTAAAATGCTTTATTGGTGCTCTTTTCTATTTACTTCTCAATGACTCTTCTCCACTCCCACTAAGTAGAACCCTCCCTTGTAACATATAAGTATTATTTTATTGTTCAGTCGTTTCAGTCATACCTGACTCTTCATGACCCCTTTTGGGGTCTTCTTGGCAAAGACACTGGAGTGGTTTGCCATCTCCTTCTTCAGCTCATTTTACAAGATGAGGAAACTGAAGCAAACAGGGTTCAGTGACTGGCCCAGGATTACACAGCTAGGAAGTGTCTGAGGCCAGATATGAACTCAGAGAGATGAGTCTTCCTGACTCCAGACCCAGCACTCTATCCACTGCTTGGCTGCCCCAACAAACAAGTATAATCCGGCAAAACAAATCAGCACATTGGTTATATCTGAAAATATATACCTATTCTGCAGCCAGAGTTCACACCACCTCTCTGATGAGAGGCAGGAGGCACATTTTACTGTCAGTATTCTGAAGCTATGATAGGGTATTGCATTGATCAGTGCTCTTACATCTCACTCATTTTCCTTAGTATTACTTTAGTCACTGTACAAAATATTCTCTGATTCTGCTTATTTCACTCAATTTCACTGCATATGGGACTTCCCATATTTCTCTGAAATCTTAATACTTGTCATTTCTTATAGTGCAATAATATTCCATTACCTTTAGATACCACACATTGTTCAGCTATTCCCTAACTAATGGGCCAGCCATTTTTCTTCCAGTTCCTTATTATAGGACCACAGACTTGGAGCCACAATGGACTTTATAGGTTATCTAGCTCAATATTTTTATTTTGTTGATGTGGAAACTGAGGTCCAGAGAAGTTGTGTGACTTAAAAGTCATACCAATAGTGACAGAACCAGGATTTAACCCGGGACTAATAACTTTAAATGCAGTATTCTTTCTATTGTAACAAAAATACCTTAATAGAGATGAGACTGACCTTACCCTCTATGACCAGTTTTTCTTGGAAAAGAAAAGAACAGGCATCATGGCTTCTGACCAATCAATTCGATGACACATGGCAACCTGCCAACAGCAGGAACCGTGGGACGTTAAATATCTAATACACACATGTATTGTTATGCTGAGAAAGTATTTCCCCATTGTAATAATTCTAGATCCTTGTTTCATTGTTCTTACTAATACATTTCTTTGCAGTCATTCAGAAATAGCACAAGATAGAGTCATGTTAACACTTGCTAATTATTATAAGAACTGGAAAGATAAGATTAAAAATGGAATTACAGCCTGAAGGAACCACAAATTGACATTTTATTCACCTCCCCCAAGCAGAACTCTGTCTAAACCATTCATTTTGGGTCAGCCAAAAGAGCTAAGATGATCTCAAGCTACATTAATGGACATTAACAGCATCCAGAATCAGGGAGGTGATATCCCTTTTGTACTGCATCATGCCTTGGTCAGACTATATCTGGAATATTTCATTCTATTCCGGGTGCCACATTTTAAAATAGCCTTGACAAGACAGAGTGCCAGAGGACAATCAGGAGGGTGAGAGTACTGGAAATCATGCTATGCAGCGATCATTTAAGAAACGGGGAACGTTTAGTCTAGAAGGGGACTGAGTGGGGACCTAGTAGCTGCCTTCGCATATCTGAAAGAGAAGCAATTAGACTTGTTTTGCTTGGTCTCCAAGAGGAAAACTAGGAACAATGGGTGGAAATTACTGAGAGGCAAATTTCGATTCACGGTAAGGGAAAAACTTCTTCTGAAGGCTAGAAAAAAATTCCTTGAGAGGGAAACAAAATGGAAGAGGCTTCCTCAGGAGGGGAAGGTGAAGAAGCAAGCATTTATTAAGTGCCTACTATATACCAGGCCCTGTGCTAAGTGATTTACAAATATTACTCCACTTGATACTTATACCAACCCTGGGTAGGGGCTGTTATTATCTCCACTTTACAACTGAGGAAACTGAGGCTCAAAAGATTAGGTGACTTGTTCATCATCACTTAGCTAGTAGGTGTCAGAGCCAGGCCTTGAACCAAAGTCTCATGGCTCCAAGGCCAGTATTCTTTCTGTTGCACTACTGAGTCCTCCTGACACATGCTCGCCTAAGGTGTTGGCCAGTGTCATGGAAGATGTCTCACATAGATGCCAAACAAAAGAATGATTGCTTATTGTTGGTAAGGCTTTCCCAATGCTCCTAGTTTCACATGACACTGAGAACACTCATTCTATTGAGCTCGGGAGCACAACAAAGCCTCCTCAGTGAAATCCATAGCATTTGGAAAGAGATTAGCCTAATCATACATCTTGGAAAACACCCTAGAAAAACAAAGAGAATGAAAAATCCATTTTCAAGATGGACTGCCTATCCAGTTACTACACACATACACACATTACATATATAAATATACCTATGTATACATGTACTGATACACACAGATGTGCATATATACCTATCAAGAAGGTACTGCCGACAGTGAAGTGGACTAAGAAATGAGTAGGAGAAGGAGATCATGATGGATCACATTTAGGAAACCATATGGTGCTTTCAATGATCCCAAATTGATTTGCTGCCACAAATGTGATCTCTTTAATGTCGATAGTCTCCCAAGTTCTATGGCTATGAATCAGAGAATACCAGATCTCTGAAAAAGAAATCTAAATTATAGATAAGCTAAAAGATAAGGGAAAGATGGTATTGTGGGTGTAATTAGGCTGTAGTGTGATACCAATGATAACTTATGTTCAAGAAGTGGGACAAAAAGAATCATCAGGGAAAAAGAGCAAAGAGTTAGATTACTAGAAAAGGAGGGAGACCGTTCATGTAGTGAGACTAAAAGACAAGATATTGATGTCCCAGGTATGACAACAGACAGTAAAAGAACCAAGGCAAAATGTACAACGCACTGAGTGGAGCCTCGACGTAGAATTTATGGGAAGACATAGGAAAGAAGAGCCTGGTCCTTGGTCTTAATGCCATCTTGCTGACTTCTACTTCACAATGACAGGAAAGAGGAGGAAGAGGCAAATTCACAGGCTGAAATGCAAAAGAAAAAGATGAGGCAGAGGTATAAGTAGTCCAACTACAGCAGCTAATGGAATAAAGATATGGAATACCTGGCCCCTGGTCACACCTGGCTGAAACCTTCAGGAGACATGTAGGATTGTACCAGCTCTCCCACCACAGTCAGAGAGTCGACTAGTCAGAAGGCATTTGCTAATCACCTACTATGTACCAGGCACTATATTCAGTGCTGGAGACACAAAGAAAGGCAAAAAAAAATTGTCCTTGCTCTCAAGGAGTTCACAGTCTAATGGGAAGGACAACATTGTCCTGACTCAGAACTCTTTATCTCTGCATGTAATATAGGACTCTTCCTACCACTTGACTCCTCCCTAACATAGAATATTCCATCTTTTAATACAAGGGCTACCTACCTAAAATTAATTCACATAGCTATGCGCCTGTAGACATTCTGGACTATTTTCTTTGTGGCTGAGTATAGCACATGTATAATAAATCATCTCTATTTTTTTGACTGAAAAAAAGAAAAAATAGCATAGCAGAAGAAAGCAAAAAAGTGTTGTAATGAGTGGAGAAAAATACAATATACTAAGTTCTCTAAGGGTAGGGGTGGTTTTTTTCTCTTTCTGTCTTGTACCTAGAAGGCATTTTATAAATACTTGCTGAAATGAACCAAAGTACCTACACCAGTGAAAACACAAAACCCTCAAAGTAAGTATAGAGTCTGAGATGAAGGCAGTTATATTTATAGTCAAACTTAAAATGCATTTTTGTTAAGTTCTTCAAGCTACAAAATTCTAATACAAATGTGTACCTGAGTTGGTCCCTAAAAATAATTTCCTCAAGGTGCTACAACATATAATATATTACAATCACTTTTTTTATGCTACTTCATGAAGGGGATACTTCATGGAGCTGAATATGGAGATATTTCATGGAAGTGATTCAAAGCCTCTGCCAGCACCATATAAAGTAAACTCTGGAAAAGTCCTTCACCAAGCTAGAAGCTCCAAATACAGGGATAGCAATGAGGTTCCCCCCACCCCCCGGAGCACACTTCCCTGCCATTGCTTCAAATTTTCTAGAAATATTATATCTCTCTACAGAAGCCCCTTCATCTTCTTGATTAATACTGACAACCTTGTTATACCAATCAAACTACCAAAAATTATTTTATAGAGCTAGATAAAATAATAACAAAATTCATCTGGAAGAACAAAAGATGAAGAATATCAAGGGAATTAATGAAAAGAAATGCTAGGGAAGGAAGTCTACCCATACTAGATATTAAACTGTATTATAAAGCAGCAATCACCAAAACTACTTGGTACTGGCTAAAAAATAGACTGCTGCATCAATGGAATAGGTTAGGTACACAAGACACAGTGGTCAATGAATATAGTAATCTACCTTTTGATAAACCCAAAGAGTCTAGTTTCTGGGATAAGAACTCACTGTTTCATAAAAACTGCTGGGAAAAATGGAAAATAGTATGGCAGAAACTGGTCATAGACCAATATCTTACTCCATATACCAAAATAAAGTCAAAATGGGTTCACGACTTAAGAGTTAAAGGCTGATACTATAAACAATTTGGGAGAGAAGGGAATAGTTTACCTGCCAGACTTATCCAGAAGGGAAGAATTTATCACTAAACAAGAGATAGAGAACATTACAAAATGCAAAACAGATAATTTTGATTACATTAAATTGAAAAGTTTTTATACAAAGCCAATGCTACAAAGACTGGGAGGGAAGCAGAAAATTGGAAAAGAGAAAACAACCAGTGTCTCTGACAAAGGCCTCATCTCTAAAATATACAGGGAACTGAGTCAAATATATATGAACTCAAGTCATTCCCCAATAGTTAAATAGTCAAAGGATATGAACAGGCAGTTTTCAGAGGAAGAAATTAAAGATATCTATAGTCATATTAAAAATGCTCTAAATCACTACTGATTACAGAAATGCAAATCAAAACAACTCTTAGGTTGTCAGATTGGTTAACATGTCAAAACAGGGAAATGATAAATGCTGAAGAAGATGTGGGAAAATTGGAACACTACTGAATTGTTGGTGGAGTTGCAAACTGATCTAACCATTCTGGAGAACAATTTGGAACTATGCCAAAAGGGCTATAAAAATGTGCATATCATTTGACCCAGCAATACCACGTCTAGGGCTGTATCCCAACAAGATCACACAAGGGTGAAAAAGATCCACATGTACAAAAATATTTATAGCAGCTCTTTTTGTGGTAGCAAAGAATTGGAAATCAAGGGGATGCCCATCAACTGGGGAATGGCTAAACAAATTGTGGTATATGAATGTAATGGAACACTATTGTGCTATAACAAATGAGGAGCAGGTGGACTTCATATGAACCTGGAGAGTCTTATATGATCTGATGATGAGTGAAGGGAGCAGAACCAGGAGAACATTGTACACAACCACAGATACATTGCTTCTGTGATGACTAACTTTGATAGACTTGGCTCTTCTCAACAATGCAAAGCTCTAAGACAGCTCCAAAAGACTCATGATGGAAAAGGCTGTTCACATCCAGAGAAAGAATTATGGAATCTGAATGCAGATTGAAGCAAACTATTTGCTCTCTTTTTTCTTTGTAATTTTCTTTTAGGTTTTGTTACATCTTTCTCATGGTTCATTTCATTGGTTATAATTCTTCTTTATAAACTTGATTGTTGGGAAAATGGTTTATTGGGAAAAAAGTTTATTGTGAAGGTATATGTAGAACCTGTATCAGATTACATGCCATCTTGGCAGGGGGAGGGAGGAGGAGAGAGAGGGAGAAAAGTTGAAACTCAAAAACTTGTGGAACTAAGTGTTATAAACTATAAAAAATTAATTAATTAATTAAAAAATACTTATACCCTACATTTTTTTCTGCTTCCGTTAAGATGGGCTTGAGTTATAATAAGCCCTATATAATGTTTCACATATTTTCTACTATTTATGAAACCCTGGATTTCATTGTCTCTAGGCATCAGGAGTTAGTTATTGGTTGATTTCTAAAGCCTGGGTATTGAATGGAGCCCATGGCAGGAATCATAGCAAAAGAAGCAAGAGAGTAGTGGCCGCTCTGCCGACAGCATGACAACGGCTTTATAAACTGTAAGAGCTCCATACAAATGAAAGAAAAGAAAAATTGAACTTTTCAATCAACTAGGCTGTAAAACATTGTAAATTTTATAGTAAAATTTGCCAGGAGTAGCAAAATGAATAGCCTATATTTAGAACAGAGTTCTAAAATTTACGTTTGGATTCCAACTCAGTAATGTGCTTGTTTGGCTTCATGGAATCACCGGATCCTAGATTTAGTAAGGTCCAAGGCAAAACAACTGGATTCTCTGCCTCTCTCAGCTTCGCTCCCTTATTAAAAAATCCACATGTCCCTCGTTAATATTTTTTTTTCTACTTTCATCATCCCTGGAATCAATTGTGGGCCTACATGAATGTAAGCTCCTTGGGAGGAGGGAGTCTTGTATTTTTGTCTCTGTATCCCCCAGGAATCTTATCTTGTAAATATAAGCACTTAATAAATGTTCAATGGAATTGAATAAAAAGGGCTTCCTATGTTCACACAGAAGTTCATAACCTGCTGAGGGCAACAAATTGAATACTCATTTTAAAACCTGTGTCCCATCTTGCTTATTCTGGAATTAAACTCTGGTAGTCTGGTTGATACGGTTCTGACCTTGTTCCTGGTCTAGACACCATTTGTAACGTCTAGGCCTCTAACTTTTTAGCCCATTTTCTAGCTACGGATTCTGGCTTAAGGCACAATACCTATGGACCTTAACAGTATAAGAACTCCTTAGTTAAGCCTTCTCTTGCTCCCAATCTGGGGAAATTTCAACTTGCTCCATTGAACACTGTTGGCCCTATCCCTACCCTGAGGAGGATCATTACCACAAAGAGCCAATGAAGAAAGACACTGGCCTCCACTGATCTCTATACCAGAAGAAATAATAGTAGTAAGCTCTAAAACTTTTCTTAAAAGGCTTCATTCAAAAATGTAGATCCTTCTTTTACTATAAAGTCCTTAAATAGTTTTTAACTTTTAAATTTTGACAACTTAAAATCAAAGCAAATAATTTTCTCAGAATCATAGATTAAGGCTGGAAAAGAATTTAGAGGCTATCTTGTCCAGGTCTCACTTATCAGATCAGGAAACTGAGGCACAGAGGTTAGCTGACGCCCAGAGTCATACAGCTAATAAATGTCTGAGGCGAGAGTTGAACCTAGTTCTTCTTGACACCAAGTCCAGCACCCCATTAACCACCATGCTGCCTTCTCATAGCCAGCATGGTTTTCACTTGTTCACTATCTATCATGCTAGTAATCTACCCAAGGTCATACAGCTAATTAGTAAATCTTGAATAAGACTACACTCTGTACAGTTGGTTAATATATTTGTTCTTAAACTTTAGTACTTTAATATATTTGCTTTTAAATGTCATTTATGGATTATTTGTCAAGCTGACAACCTAAGTTATTAAAGGACTTCTAAAATGAAGTATTATTAACACCACATGGCCTCTTTATCGTGAGAGCCTAGACAAAGAAGGGCTACAAAGCACCAAGGATGAGGAAGGAGAAAAGCAAAGTAATGGAAATGGCAGTGGGGAGCAGGATGCAACTTGTAAGGAGAATCACGCTAATTTCCAGGGGCACTGGAAAAATTCATCGAAATTTCTACATTCTCAAGGGAATAAAAAGGACTTAAGACTTCTTTATTCTCTACCAAGTTAACCCTGGACTTCTCCAGCAAAGAATTTCATAGAAGAAAACACGTTTTACATAGGTATGGAGTTTTTACCTTCGGAGAAAAAAAAGTATTTCTAAAATGTCATCAGAGTCCCATAGAAAAGAAGTTTTCAAAAAAGAAGATGGTCTCTGAAGATAAACAGTGATTCGCTTTTAAGGAGATTGTTGGAAAAATTACAAGGCTTTTAGATTATCATGGGGGAGGAGCATGGGAAAGGGGAGAGGCAGAGACAGCAGTGATTCTGCAAAGCATTTCAATCCATCAATAAACATTTATTAAGTATCTACTATGTATTGGTTGCATCCAATATCATAAATATTTCTATTTTTCAGGGATCTATTGTTTCAGATATGGGTGCAACCCTGAAGCATGTTTGAAAAAAGACATTATTTATTACTGCCTGGCTAAAAGGGAAAAAAAAGAACCTTAGGCAGGAAAAGAATGAGCTATTCCCTAAACCAGACCACTGGGCCTGCATCTAGAGCCGCCTGGGGTCACTTCTTTACACTACCCTCTTAGACTTGACATTGTACTAGCAACACAGAAGGAAGCAAAACAGGATTTAAAGAGTGCGAGGTCTTGGCTGGCTGACCCATAACAAATAAAAGTGAGGTGCTTTTATCCTGTGGGAGCAAAACAAACTCTGGCTACTCCTCAACTGCAGTCTTAAAATCACAAAGAGGCAGACTGCTATACCTTCAGGTCAGAACAACATAGCTTAAAATTAAATCAAACAGAACTCAGTTTTTTCTTCAGTTCTCTGATTCTCAATCTGTGCCAATTTCCCCCTACAAACACATCACCATAGATGTGCTTATGCATAGAGAAGGAATGTGATCAATGAAGCCAAATTAATATTTCACCAATTCCTAGCAGTTTGGAGCTGCAAGGGGCATCAGAGATTACAGTTTCAGGAGTGTGGTACTCTTCAAAGAAGTGTTCGCATTTTAAAAGAGAGCAAGGTAACACAAAGGAATGAGTTACTAATGGTAGAATGTCAGACTTCAACACCTCGATGCTTGGATGGATCTGTGATCTCATCAATTTGAGTATTTCCCTCTAGCCCATCTGACGTGATCTTTCCATTTCTTCCTGCAAAAAATCACTGCAGGAAGTTCTACCTAATGAGGGTACAGGGTCTTCCTCTAAATCTCTTCATGTTGCATGGCTAACAGTAGAGTAAGAATGTCCATTGGCTACACCTCACTCTCACTATTTAACATATATGTGTGTGTGTGGGGGAAGTGTCACCTGTTTCTAATGGCCTATTTTATTTCACTTCTCCTATGTAAGTCTTTGTTTTCAGTGACTGTGCTTTATAGCTTTTTTATGGCTACCATGCACCTCTCCACTGACCTTTGATCTTTGAATTTTGTAATATTCTATGACTGAAAGCCATGCAACACTGTCACAAGAACACTGGCGTTAAAACAAAACAAAGCAAAACAAAACATAGGCTTTAGTTTCACGGTACAACATTGGGTCATTAAGCATAATTTCCCAAAGGTGGCACAGTTCTTCTTCCATTCAATTCTGAGTCCAACTAATTTTTCCATTTGTCAAGTTTCTCCAAGATATATTCACTGATGAACGAGTTCTATGAGTCATCTATTCAAATGCCAATCATATTCTTGGCAAAAGGCATTCTTCATTTATTGGGTGAACCAAGTGGATAGTTAAGTAATCACGGAGCTCATTTAGGAATACCTGCAATGATCCTGGGTTCAAAGCGGTCAGCACAATATTATCCCCAAACAGGACATCTAGAGTATCTCTCACCAACTACAACAAATCTGTGTTCCATTTGGGCTCTGTATTAGACATGCTCCATGAAGATGGTAAACATTCAGTAAACATAATTTCTGCTTTGTGTGTCACTTGATCAAAGGCCAAAAGTTACATAACTATGCCTTGCATCTATTTTGTCCGTACTTATTTATGTACATGCTGTCTCTGTATAGGTCCCTTGAAGGCAAGGACTATTTAATTTTTAAACTGTAACCTCTGCACTTAGAATACTGCCTAACAGAAGATGTTTGTTGATTGATTGATTACGTCTCTCAAGGAATTATCTGTGATTTTGACTCTGATGCTTACCAGTCATGATCTCCCTTGGCCACCATTGCCCTAACAGTAAAATGAGGAGTTAGAGCTAAGTGACCTCTGAGGTCCTCCCAGCCCTAGTTCTATGATTCTACAGAGTCCTCTCCCCCACATTTCCCAGAAAACACTTTAAACTAAACTGCTTAACAGCTGATTAAGACTGATTGCACATGTCACTTTCTATGACTGGATTACTAGGAACCCATCACACTGCATATGTTTGTGTTAGCTGCCAAAAGAAATGAAGCCTCCCTGTAATTTCTGTGGAATCTTCATCTGAAGGAGTAGAGAGAAAAGTTAAACCCCATTTCTAGACTTTTAGTCAATGGGCCATGAAATCTGGAATTCAACCGATTGCACAATGTTTGGCAAGAGAAAAAAAACTATCTGCAATGAAAACAGCTGGTGCAATCCCAATTCCAAATAATTGAAAAGCAGTTTATGGAGAACTAAAATCATATCCAACCATCACTATAACACTGGGTACTTTTTATACAAAGTGAATAGAATCAGCTTACATTTTATAATTTATAGCTGAACCTCTGGTATGATCCCACAAACACACTGGTATCTTTCTTCAGAAAACAAGAGAATTGTTAATGGTTTAGTTACTATTATAAGACACAAAAGCAAGCATATTATTGCTATGATTAATAATTGCTATTATTAATAACAATAATTTCAAAACATCATTCCTTCACAGAGTATTGAAAGCGGAAAGAATGATAAAAGTAAAGATAAAATTAAAATGGGGGCCCATTTTGAGAAAAAACTATAATAATAAAAACAAAAAATAGAAATTTTTGAAAATAAAGATATCATACTTAACATTAAATCATTCATTAAAAACTAACTATAATACTAAATGCTGCTAGCTGTCAATTTCTAAAACTAAAATATCTGATTTATACTTTGATTTTTATCATTTGGCATAAAGTGCGATATAGTGGATAGAGAATGGGCCTCAGAGGGAAGGAGGGAAGAAAAAAGGAACAAAAAGAGAAAGGAAGGCAAGAAGGAAGGACAACTAGAAGCAAGCAAGGAAGGAAGGAAAACAAGGGAAGGGAAGGGAATGGAAGGGAAGGAAAGAGGGAAGGAAAGAAAAGAAGGAAGAAAAGGAAGGAACGGAAGGAAAGGGAAATGAAGGGGTATTTATTCAGCATCTACTATATAGAATATACTATGTATCAGACACAATGCTAGATGCTTTACAAATATTAGCTCATCTGAGATTGACAGCAACCCTGGGAGGTAGGTACTCTCATTATCCTCATTTTAATAATTAAGGAAAGTGAGGCAGGAAAAGTTAAGTGACTTTCCCAAGCTCATACAGCTATTAAATATTTGAAGTTGAATTTACACTTATGTCTTCCTGACTCCAGGCCCAGCACTCTGTCCACTGTACCACTTAGCTACATAGCTATCCAAGAAGCCTTGGGTTCAAGTCCTACCTCTAAAATATACTATTTAGGTGACCCTGGGCAAGTCATTTAACCACTCAGTGCTCCAGAAAATGCTCTAAAATTATTAATTGCAGAACAGTTGCTGATCTACATTGGTTGAGGAAATGTCCTCATTCGATAATTCCTTACACAGTTGAAATCATAGATATGAACTTAAAATACATAGATCAATAGAGGCAATAATATTTGTTCTATGTATGTCTCAGAGTAGTCGTGGGAATCAATTTGGGTAATATATATATAAATTACAATCCAAATTATACTGTTATTGTGACAAAATAGTTAATTAACAATCATCTCCAAAGAAATAAGGGCACCAGAAAGGAACATGGGGAGAAGTGGAGCAAGCGATGGACTTAGAGTCAGAAGACGAAGGTTCAAATCTTACCTCTGCCACTTACTACCCATGTGACCTTCAACGAATCATTTAACCTCTTGGGGCCTCAGTTCACTTAACTGTAAGATGACAGGCTTGGACCTCTACCATCCTTTCAATCTCTAAATCTATGATGCTACAGCCAACAAGGAATTGGGCACAAGGGGTATAAAGGATCTTGTTAGAGTGTATGACTGGAAAGGTGAGTTGGTCAAATGACAGGAGTATGGGAGATCAAAAAAACACTCTTGAGCTCTACCTGGATCCATTCAGTATGAAGAGATCGAGATGAGATCCCCAGCACAATGAGCACATCCACTGCACTGGATTCACAGGAGGGCATGACCAGGAGTCACATGGAATGAGGAGGTGGAGATAGTTTGTGACATGAACTGAGGAGGAAGGGTGCACACTCATGAGAACACAGGTCCATCAAGTTACAGAAGAGTAAACAGTGAAGAAAGGGTTTTTGTAGTCAAGTAACAAAACAAGTGGTAAATTCAGGAAGGAGTCCTAAGAAGGAAAAGCTCAAAAAATGTGTTAGACCAAAGCTTCTGAACCTTTTTTTGTGTGGGTATCACAGTCCCCCCTTTGGTATCCTGGCAAAACCTATGGATGGACCCCCTTTCCCAATTGTTTTTAAATGCATAAAATAAAATGCATAGGATTATAAAAGGAAACTAATTATGTTGTAATAAAATTATAAAATTTTTTTTAAAAGTTCATGGGTTCCAGGTTAAGAAATCATGCACTAGATTAATAGATTCATAATTATTTTTCTGTACCTTCTTGGTGAAATAATAAAGCAATGATTTTTTTATTTATTATACCTCATTAAAAAATATGTCATCTACTTACTGGATCTACATGACTGCTGCAGAATTGGATGAGAATGTACATTAAAATTAGCTGCAGTAAAGGCAGAACATTCACATGGCTTAAATAATGACAAAGCAATTGGCCTGGGGCTCACAAGAGATATGCCCAAACCACAGCAAATCAGATAAAACATTTTTTAATTATGTGTCATTTACTGCAAAGCCAAAAAGGTTTATGATTATTTTTCTTGTTAGTTATAACTTTAAATATGGTACATAAAATTCCAACTATCAAATAATTATGTGGAAAAATTAAAGTATAGTCATAACATCTGAAAGGCTACAAGTGCCATCAGGGAGGGAGGAAAGGAGGAAGGAAGGGAAGAAGGAAGGAAGGAAAGAGAGAGAGAGGAAATAAATGATGGAGAGGAGAAGAAAAAAGGAAGAAGGGGAGGGAGGAAAGAAGGAGGGAAAAAGAGAAGGAAGGAGAAAGGGAGAAAAGGATGGAGGGAAGAAAGGAAGGAAGGAAGGGAGGGAGGAAGGAAGGAAGGTGTGAGGGAGGGAAGGAATTAGGGAGAGGGAGGGAAGGAAGCAAAGGAAGGAGAGCAGAAGGAAGTAAGGAGGGAGGAAGGAAAGAAAGAAAGAAAGGAGAGAGAAAGGAAAAAAGGAAGGAGGGAGGAAGGGAAAAAGGGAGGTTGGGAGGAAGGGAAGACAGGAAGGAAGGAAAAGGCGAGGAAAAGAGGGAAGAAAGGTAGAAGAGAGGGAAGGCAAAGGAGTTAACTAGTAGTATTAAAATTGTGAATTAAGGACTATGACCAGTAACCTTGTTGTTGTTCTAGACTCCCATAACAAATTCTGGGGCAATTCACGACAGATTTGGCTCCTTGGTGAAAGATCTATGTCCCCCTTCACAGAAAAGTTTAAGACACGTCTTGTTGCTACTGAAAGGATTTCAGAGAAGGCCGAGTAGAAAGAGAAGGCAGAAAGCAAAGCTTGGCAAAGTAATATCTGAAGGAAAACACAAGGCTCTTACAAACCTAGAAATCGAAAGACATATTTGAGAAAAACAGGGGTATGAACTCTCGAAATGGCACTTCCTCCTAACCAACAGAGGCAGCCTCCTACAACCAAGATTTCTGCAAGATAGTTACTTCCTTCTGGCTCCTCACCAAAGAAAGTTGGTTAAATCTCCACCTGCATGGAACATTTAAATATTAACACAACTCAGACAAAAAGCAAAGGGATAGAGAACGTGGTTAAGGAAAGAAAAACTTCTTGCTCCATACACTCTTGGAACCCATATTAAAAATAAGATAATGACTTTCTGAGATTTGCTTGGTTTTTTTCTCCTCTCCTTCTAAGATCCCTTCTAGCTGATCTTACTGTCCTATGACTAGTTTTCTTAAACAATGAATAATCTGGTAGGTTTTCTCAGGAAAAAGCAAATTAAGTTTCAGATTAAGATTTTCTGATAATTCTTTAATCTATGGACCAGGTGATTAGATTCAACAAACACTTGTTGATCGACTTGAATTTCACATGGTTTCTTTTGGGGAGGGGAGGGGCGGGGAACGGGGACACACAACCCTTTTTTCACATTCTTTGATTTTCACATTGTGACCAATGAACTTTTTTTTATGTACAGTAGCTTGCCAAGCTTCTTAGTAAAGCTCTATCAAGGGTAGCACTGAGAACGATCAGATCTCCCTAAGCCTGAGTCAGATGCACTTTTCTTAGTTGTAAAAATGTAGTTTACCTTAAAACAAATATAGATTATTAATATTTCCCCCAAGGGATTGTTATGACTATCATCTACTTGTGGCTGGAGGGCAGACAGCCACTGAAGCACCATAGGAAATAAAAAAAGTTAAAAACATTATTTATTTCTTTGAATGTTCACAATGGTTATAAAAAGGCTATTCTCCTCTGGCCACTCCTTCTGGCCCTAAGGTTTAAAATCTGGCCAATTGCTCAGTGTTTAGGCCTTTGTTCTGTCACTTTCACTGATACCCACAGGTTTTTAACTCACTGCAAATTCTTTGATGTAGCTTCTGCTGGCAGGTCTTAGGAGATCTATTTTTAAATTCTGAAACTCAAGATTCCCTGTTCTCTCATCTCCTTGCCATTCCTATGCAACTGAAGCTTATCGTAACATCGTAGGAATCTTCACTTGTGTTACAGACTAGTCGCAGGGGTGGGGAACCTGTGGGCCTCAAGGCCACATTTGGTTCCCCACCCCTGGTAGTATTTGGCTCCCCTAATCATTAGTGAAATTCATGTTTCATCTAAAATGCTATTCCATTATAATTTCTTCTAGAATAACCAAATACCTCCTTAAGAAAATCAATCGGGTCCCCTTAACATTACTCACTTTTTCCAGTTAAATCAGTCGTTTGGGTCACTCAATTCTCAGTTCACTAGAATGTCACTGATGAGTGTTCAGAAAATTCCTTCAGATAATATTTTGAGGGGGTGTGTTTTGCTTTTGGTGATGGTGTGTTAAGAAAGGGGAACTGAAGGTGAGAGAAAAAAGGAATATCCAGCACTCTGTTTTTAGTGATTGCTAATGCTCAAAGCAAATAAAACCCGATAGCATGGAAAAGAATACTGCATTTATATATTCAGAGGTTGTTGTGGTTGAGTTGCTTCAGTAGTGTCTGACTCTTTGTGACCCCATTTTGGGGTTTTCTTGGCAAAGATACTGGAATAGTTTGCCATTTCCTTCTCCAGCTCATTTTACATACAAGAAAACTGAGGCAAACGGGGTTAAGTTACTTGCCCAAGGTCACACAGCTAGTGAGTAGATGTCTGAGGCTGGATTTGAATCCATCAAGATGAGTCTTCCTCGTTCTCAGACCAGTGTTCTATTAGTCATACAAACTGGGTTCCAATCCCAGATGATGCCACTTAATTACTACCTACGAGACCTCATCTCTTAAATTAGGGAACTAGGGCTGGATAACCTCTAAGGTCCTTTCTAGCTCTAAATATATAATTTCCATAGGTACATTTCCCAGAAAATTTGCAAGTTGCCTCCACTTTGGCCAGGGTAACTCAAAGAAAACCATTCTAGAGGAGGATAGGATTGGTTGAATTGCTTTCCCTTCCACAAATCTATGTGGCAAGATCATAGACGGCTGGACTAAAAAGTTCCTCCAGTTCAATCTTCTATCCAATGAAAGAATCCTCTCTACCAACCACAAGATCCCAAAGAGAATTAAAAGAGAAAAACTCTCCTTGTCTTCCTTCAGGTCCAACCCCCTGTATTTCTCTAAGGACTGCACTTTTTCAAGATCCCTAGAACAAAGCAATCTTTGGAAATGGAGCTAAATGCTATGTAACACTCTCCAGGAACAATGAGACAAGGTGATTTTTGAAGCACTTAAGGGGAGGAAGTCTGTGGCAGCCATTCATACTGCACCCTTTCTTCCTTCCCCTGGGAAAAGTTCATGAAAATAGTAATATGGTTGAGAACAGTCCATAAAACAGTATAAAGGCACTAGATGACAGATCATTTTTCATAGGCTCCACAAAACACACACAATCATATTAGGAAACCTCACTGACATCCTAATGGGTCATGATTGCCCTGAGAGTTGCAGTTCTATAGTTACCTTTACACCGAAGGTGTGGCTGTAGGAAAAAGGTTCCCAGGTGAGATACAAACAAAAACAAACACACAGTAAAGATAGGAGGGAATATAAATGCAAAGGGAGACCTGGGTGGAGGTTCTAACCAGTAATAGATTTCCTCCTTAACTGTTAGTTGTTTGGGCTGGGCTTCAGTACTGCTTGCTGAGTTTTTTTGGGGTGGTTCCACACATAGAAAATAATCACAGAATAAAAAATAAAGAAATCATCCCCTTATTTGTTTTCAACATGCTTCCCATCCCCCAACATTATAAAAGGCAGCTAGGTAACATAGAAGACAGAATCCTGGTCTTGTGGTTAGGAAGCTAGTTCCACATGCATTAAAATTGATAGGGGAGAACCAGAGAAACAGATTAGTCCTAGAGAGAAAGAGATGGAGAAAGGGATAGAGAAAAGAAAAGAAAAAATGGGAGGTAAGACATGCCAATATAAAGGCTAAGTCTATGATATGGCATTGAAACAGTCAGCCAGTTCAGTAGAAAAAAATGAGAGAAGTTATTTGGTCATATAGATCAAACAATCTGATACCCTTCCCCCCTTTTGAATTGAATTTTTCATTTTTTAATTTGTTTACTGGTTAGTCCTTGATCCTTCTGTTTCTCAGTCTGAAGTCCTAAGTTGCCCTCAGCAGTATAAGCAGAGGTTGAATGGGTAGGCCAGATGTGTAATTTATGAACATAGAAATGAGATCCAGAGGAACTCCTTTCCCTCCCCCCAAGAAAGTGAGGACTTCCTCCAGTTCTGTAGCAAGCAAGCCAACTCTCATCATGATTCTAATACCAATGAAAGGTGACTGATCTCCCTTCTTTGTCCTGGAAAGTGCCATCCCAGCAACCACAGCGTTAGCAGAGGTACCAGGTTAACAGAGGCAAAACAAAGTATAAATATGGGGAAGACAGGAAGAGATGAGAAGTCGACTGAGGACTAGTGCTGGGGAGAGCATTTTTTAGAGACTTTTGTCTCCAGCATAACTTGGTCTTACTCTTTCATCACTTCTAAACTCACTCCCAGACCATCTTCTATATGTCGGTCACAACCCCACCATTCATGCTGTGGATAAACCCAGGACCTCTTCTATAGTAAGGGAGGATGCACAACCATCACCTGCCCAAGGTGGTCACGATACATCTCTAAGTTCCTTTTCACACCAGCCAAGATTTCCACCTGGCTCACCCACTCCATGTATAAAATTCAGTGTGAAACAATCCTGTTTGTTAGGGTTATAGAGGAAAAGAGGGAAAAAGGTTTGTCTATAGCTTGCCACTCATAAGACCTCCTATATGGAAACCTCCTTTCTCCTTTCCTTTCAGATAGTATTATGGATCCTTGAACAATTTTGTCTACAATTCATGTATAAAATAAAAGTGACCTGGAATAAAAATACTTGATAATGATGATGGTTTGAGAAGCACTTCACATAGGTTAGCCTATTCAATTGTTACAACAACCCTATGAGACAGGTACTATGATTATGTCCATTTTACATATAAGGAAACTGAGGAACAGAAAATTTAAAAAACTTGCCCAGTGTCACATAGCTAGGAAATATCTGAGGCAAGATTCAAACTCTGGTATTCCTGGCTTCAAGTACCACATTCAATCTACTAGAATAAAGTCCTACTGTGACAACCTCATCACGGCACAGAGGTGATCATGATTCTCAAAGTCTATTCCAGCAACAAAATACAAATTCTGGTAGGTCCTACCAAGCTGGAAGGATTTCAAGGATATCTTAATGATTAATTACATGCCCGCTGTCCAAGGACAAACCTAGCTAAAAGTGGGGACATCTATCACCAGAAAGTTGCAAATTTGCTTGGTCAAAGTAATTCATGAAGACTACTAAAATGTGGGAGGAGTTAGAGATCAATGAATCAATCAGTAATCAACAAATATTTATTAAGCTCCTGTCACGTATCAGGCATGGCGCAGTGCTAAGTGCTAGAGACACAAAAAAAAGAGGCAAAAGCCAGTTCCTGCCCTCAAGGAGCTGATGTTGGAATGAGAGAGACAACACACAGACATATATACGACAAGCTATATACAAGATAAATAGGAAATAATTGAAAGAGGGAGGGCACTCGAATTAAAAGGGGTTGGGAAAGGCTTCCTGTAAAAAAAAGATGGGATTTTAGTTGGGACTAAAGGAAGTCAGGGAGGTCAACAGACAGAGTTGAGGAGGGGGAGTGTTCCAGAGTGGGGGACAGCCAGAGAAAATGTCCAGAGCCAACAAACAGATAGAGTAACTTGTTCACGAAATAGTCAGAAGGCCAGTGTCACTGGATCAGAGAGTACCTGCTGGAGAGTAAGGTATAAAAGCCCAGAAAGGTAGGAGAGGGCTAGATTGTAAAGGGCTTTAAATGCTAAACAGAGAGTACAATATTTGGTCCTGGAGGCAATGAGGAGCTTATGGAGTATGAGAGTGACAAGGTGATCTTAATGAGCAGAGGGGAGTATACATACAGTTAGACCTCCTAAAGTATTTAAATATTATTATTCATTCATTGATTCAAAAAGAACTTATTTAGTACAAGGCACTATTCTAAGCTTGAGAATACAAATAAAAGCAAAAAAAGAGACAAATCCCTACCCTCAAGGAGCTTATATTCTAATATCATATAAAGGGAGATATCACAAGATATCACTTATCTTGTGGGGAGCTGGAGGAATCGAGAGATGTGGGAAAAGGTGAAAAGTCAAGAGCAGAGTGGGGAGAGAAATGAGCATGGATGGCCTGGGCACTTCCTTCCTTATATGGTGGTCCTGGGCAGGAACTCACCAATCAGAGAAGGGAGGCCCAGGGCTCAGGCTGCTGAGGTGATGGTAGATGGAGAATCAGTGAGAAGCTATAAGAAAAGTGAATATATCACAGAAAATAAACATACATTCATAGAGAATTAAATACAAGATACTGTATATAAAAAGTAATTTCTGGAGAAAGCTATAACAACCGAGAAAAGGAGAAAAATCAGGATAGGCTGAGATTCAAAGAAAGTGAGAATGATACAAAAGATAGAGTGCCAGGTCTGGAGTCAGGAAGACTCACCTCTCCACGTTCAAATCTGGCCTCAGACACTTACAAGCCTGTATGATCTCTGAGCAAGTCACTTAACCTTGTTTGCCTCAGTTTCCTCATCTGTAAAATGTGCTGGAAAAGGAAATGGCAAACCACTCCAGTACCTTTGCAAAGAAAACCCCAGATGGGGTCATGAAGAGTCAAACACAACTGAACAACAACAGAGAACGTAAAAGGAAGAGAAGAGGAAGGGATCTATCCCAGGCATGGAGTCGAGCCTCCTCAAAGAAGATAGGTGGGAGATAGAATGTTATGTACAGGGAATGACAAACAAGGCAGTTTGGCTTGAAAAGACATCACATAGAGAAAGACTGTAAAGGGCTTTCAAATCCCCAAAGAGTTTGTCTTTTATCCTAGATACAATAGTGGGAACTGTCAATGCCCAAATTTAGGGTCTTACTGCTTTTAGCGAGAATCCTATTACATAAAGTGCACAAAGTAGGTAAGAACTTAAATTCTTATATTTTTTCCTTCCTCCTCTTTTAACCATTTGGTTTCATGTACCTTTTTGGCAGAATAGTGTCTTAAATGAGTAAAATAAAATATATAGGACTACATAGGAGACCAATTATATTGAAACATAGCTATCAAAATATTGAAGAGGACCAGATCTAAGTAGGACATGATAAATATTGTGGTATACATGTTCTACAGCTTATTTTGAAAACAGAGTAATTAGTTGTGAAATTTGGACCTTGATTTAGCAGCTCTTGGCTCCATATACTGTTTAATGTTATTTCATTAGAAAAAGAAATAAAGTCAAAACAAGCTCAAACATTACAATTAAGCCCCATTTTTACCTAATATTGTTTAAATGGGAAAATATTTTATAAATTAACTAACTCACATAGCTGATTTGAATGATGCTGGTGAGCCATTTAAAATGTATTTGCATATATTATAATTCCTTATTATAGAAATAATGTATACTGATGTGTTTTGTGTCCTATTTTTTTTAGGGGGAGATAGGTCTGAACTAATCATTTCACCCTGAAGAGACCTTCCTATTCTGATGAGGATCAACTACTGTTCCATAATTTAAGCGGCTTGGAGCATCTCTTAGGGAGGTTAAGTGACTGCCAAGGATCACACAGCTAACTATGAGATACAGGCAACACCTGTGCCTGGGTTTCCCTGATTTTAGGTCCAGGACTCAAGCCACTATGCCGTGCTGTCCCTTGAGTGTTCTCTTTGCCTTTCTCTGTTCTTATGCCTCATCATGCCAAGAAGTTGATCCTAGGTTCTCAGCCACCACAATACCCAGAGTGCCAGCTCTGTTAGATGCCACACAAAGCTGTAAAGATTAAGCCCAGGTTTGACAATGGTGTCACCAGAGCATGAGTCTATGTTGAGGGTGGCTCATTTACTTGAGGGCTGGCCAACAGCTGGTGAAGGGTTGGTTTTTTTGTTTGTTTTGCCACAGCAATTCATAAAACTATCTAGGAAAGGAGTATCTTTCATACTTACAGAGTCTGTGATCTTTTGTCAATGAAGGAAATACCAATGATGCTGGAATCACATATATTTTTTAATTTATATAGTTCTTAGAAGTTTTGCAGTGTTTTTCTCATATTATCTCATTATACATATGTATACATACATATGTAATATGTATTTATAAATAATATTTAAATGCTTAAAATAAGAAATAATAGGTAAAGTAGCTTTGCACACGTTAAGGTGTTATATATAGGCTTTTATAGATGCAGATACATATATTTAAATGGGTCTATTTGAGCTACGTATATGTGAATATAATATAATCATCATTAAAGTATTTCTTCCAACCAAATTTTTGCAGAAAATTATCAAATCCCTTCTGGAAGACCTCTTCGTGCTTTGTCCCCAAATGATTAGGTAGAACCAGAATGTTGCTTTATTTTCAAATTACCTTTTGACTATGTATCAAATAGGATCCCCTCTTATAGGGGGAAACTTTCTACAAAACACTGTTGCTTCCGTTAAAAAAAAAAAGGTCCTCCATGACGAAGAAAAAAATTCTTACATAGTACTACTTTTTGGCTTGGATTTGTGATTTCATTAGGGTAGTACCATTGTTCTGAATCTTGCAGTTTTCCATGATTGCCTGAGGTACTTACAAGGATAAATATCTTGCCTCAGATCAAATGGACACCAGGTGTCACGGATTAGATTTGGACTCAGGGTTCCCTAACTCCAAAGTCGGCTCCATGAAGGAAGCCAGGCCAAGATATAGAGAGCCAAGACAACAGATCGTAAATGAAGGCAGCACAGTAGATGTTTTAAAACTGAACAACAGAAGTGTGACTAAACTCCTGTGAATCACAAATCTTTTAACTTCTAAGCAAATGCATTAGTTCCTGTATGCTAGATTGAAGCCAATCTAATAAGGAAGGCAGAAAAAGCCAAAACCTAGCGTCACACCCTTGTATTCCTGATACAACAAGCTCAACCTGTTTATCTGGTTCTCTAAATTCATTAAGAATCACAGAATCGTGGAGTTTTAGATTTGGAGATATATTTGTGCAGCTTATTTTTTTCTTAAAGAAAAACAAGGGGGGCTGGGTCACCAGGCATTCACATAGAGGAAGCAGCTTGAAGGCAGGGATTGTTCTTGCCTTCTTCTGAAGTCTCGGTGTTTGGCGCAGTGCCAGGCATATAGTAAATGTTTAGCAAGTGCTTCTTAAATGACTGACTAGATATGCCAGATGAGGCAAAAGGAAGTGTCAACAGCAACACCAAAAATCATTAACACAAGAGACCATGTGAACAGTGGTGACAAGACATTAAGTATGGAGTCAGAAGGTAAAGCTGAGTTAGCTCTGTTCTGGACGCGTGGAATCTGAGGTTTCTGCGGAACATCTGGTTTGGAGATGTCCCGATGGCAATTGGAGAGATGACCCTGGAGCTCGGTATTATTCAGGGATAGAGGGATAAGACTGGGGGTTGTCTACACAGAAATAGCATTTGAAGCTACTAGAAGAAGGCAGCGTTGATTGGTTTTTGTAATCAATACTTTTTGTTCAGTAATTCAGTTGTGTCCAACTCTTCCTAACCCCATGGACCATATTGTCCGTAGGATTTTCCCAAAAAAAATCTTAAAGAAAACTTCTCTTTAAGTGGTTTGCCATTTTCTTCTCCAATGGACTAAGGAAAACGGAGGTTAAGTGACTTGCCCAGGGTCGCATAGCTAGTAAGTACCTGAGGCCAGATTTGAACTCAGGAAGATGAGTCTTCCTGCCTCCAGGCCCAATGCTCTATCCACTGCACCACCCAACTACTTCCTAGGCAGAGGTTAAGTGACTTGCCCAAAGTCAAACAGCTAGTGTCGGAGGCCGGATTTGAACTCAGGTCTTCCAGACTCAGTACACCAGGCTCAAATCCAGGATCAGCCATTTGCTCCCGTAACATTAATTGGGGGGGAGGGGGGTAAGACCTTCCTTGCCCATTAACAGGCCTCATGTGGAGGCCATCAATGGAAGCTTGCTTGTAGGAAGGTTTACACACCTTTTGTTAATTTCTAATCTGAGTCTAAAGAGTATATATTTTGAGAGGTGATTCAGTGGTGGATGTAAAACTTTGATTCAGGCAGTAGATCCCTGTTTGTTGGTCTTTATTTCTCTTCTTTGTATTTCCTGTGTTTGTATTTTATGTGATTAAAAAAGAAAGATTGTTGGTCCCTGAAACAGCTATCTTTCCTTAGTAAAGGAGATAAAAGAACTTGCACTAGCAGCCATCCTGGGTATGCCAGTGTGGTTGCTATTACAACTCCCTATTTCATTTCAGCCAAGTCACTCAGTCTCTCTGGCCCTCATTTGCTCCACCTTGTAAAATGAGAGGATTGTGCTAGATGACTTCCAAAATCCCTTCCAACTCAAAATTCTATTGTCTCTCCAATTATGGGACTTGTAAAGAGTTAATAAAGAAGATAGCCAAAGATAGAACCCTGAAATGCACCAACTCTTCCTAAACCTCCAACATTGGTAAATGTCCCTCTTGGACTTCACATGGAACCCTTTTTGGAAACTCTAATGCATGTACAAGTAGGTCATGATTAATAAGAGTTTGAATAATGCTAAACTCAGTTTAGCACAGTTATAAAATAATACCAAACCTCACTTAACACAAGCCAGAATTCAATGAATGCAATGCTTAAGAGCTGGTCAAAGGTTTTAATATACCACTATGCTGTCATTTTGTATTCACCTATCATTGTGTTTAGATGTGATGTCTTGTGTTTCATATCACTATGGTGTCGTGTGGACTTTTTTTTCTAAAGAGCCCTTAACAAAATAGACAAAAGGAAGAATACTTCAGATGGAAACACTTCCAGCATTTAAAAAAAGAGGCTTGTTATTAAAGTAGAACAAAAATTTGATCTAATTAAACGGCATGAGAGTCATAGTAACTCTCAAATAGGACAAGATATTGGAATGCCTGAATTTAGGATACAGAATATTCTAAAATACAAAGTTAAAATAATACTAAAAAGGCAGAATTATATCAGCTTTTTGTGGTTTGCAAACAACTATAAGGAATATGCAATGAAAGAAACAGAGCATATTTTAGCTATGTGGATTGAAGATTGTAATAAAAAAACACATTCCTCTTAACAGAAAGCAGCCATTAAGACAAAAGCTTTGAGCTTACTTAAGGCAATGAAAGAAAATAGAAATTAAGTATACAGTGAAAAAACTTCTACTGTAAGCACTGGTTGGTTTGATCACTTTAAAAATTGAGTTCAATTGCATAATATTAAAATTGCTACAGAGGCAGCCAGTGCAGATGAGGACACAGCAGCTAGATATCCTTATGTCTTGAAATAACTAATTAAAGAAGGTGGATACTCTGATGAACAAATTTTTAACAAGGATGAAGTAATATGGATGCAATTCTAAAAAAAGGTTGTTTCCCAGAGCTTTTTTTTAGACAAATACTAAAACTTAAATACACAACAGAGAAAAGAAAAAGAACATATTTTTAAGAAAGAAAAAGCTCAATCTGGATTTAAACTGTCTAAGGATTATCTAACACTTTTATTGGGAGGTGATGAGGGAGGGAATTTTAAACTAAAATTAGTGCTTGTTTTATCATTCTCTAAATCCTTGTGCTCTGAGAGGCTACATGCACTGAACACTACTAGTTCTTTGGTGGCCAAATAAGAAAGCTGTTCAAAGACTGGTTTTCAAGTTGTTTTTAGCCCAGTTGTGGAAAAATATTGCAAAGACAACAATATCATGTTGAAAGCATTACTGATTTTAGATAATGCCCCAGGTCATCCATCTATACTGGTTCAATGTGTGAGAATGTGAATGTGCAAATTTGCTGAGATATGGATAAAGCTGCCTGCATTTACCAGCATATGTATGAAGATTAAAAAAAAGAAAATAATTCAATCTATACTGCTAAAGCATCTTAAACAATACATATAGGTTTTTTTGCATATCATCAGTATTGGCTTATCTTTAAGTACAATATTCAGTAATTTTTAAAATTTTGCTTTCTATAACTACTGTTGCTTTGTAATAAACCTGAATCAGAAATATATTTTATAATTTTCTCTCATGTTAATAAACATAAAAACTTTTTTAAAAAAAATTTCATTGTATATCTCCATCAAGCCAGAACCAATTACAATAGAACAGTTTCATATAATGTAACCACTTCATAGGATTCATTACCTACAATGAGAACTAGCTGTACATTACAGTTAGTTGTTAAGCATTTTAAAGCATTTATTATGTTCCATGAACTGTGCTAGTGCTAGGAATAAACATACAAACAAAAGACAGTCCCTACTCTCAAAGAGCTTATAGTCCAGTTGAGGGAAGACAATACATGAAAGGAAATTGAAAGGGAGAAATGGGGACAGAAAAAGAACACGCTCTGGGGTATGGTAGAAAAAAAAGGATCAGGGCCCAGAAAAGAAGGGAGTAAATCTGACTGGCCTGGGCACTTTATAAACTTGTGTTGATGTTATTCCCTTAGCAAACTATAAACTCCATGAGGTCAAAGTTGTCTAACCTGAGTTTTCATCTCTCCCAGCATTGAGTACAAAGCCCTTAATAAATGCTGAATGAATTAAAATAGCCTATATTTTCAACTCATCACTTTATTTTTTTTTGACATGTTTGGTTGTCAGCATTGATTTTCACAGGGGTTTGAATTACGAATTTTCTCCCCGTTTCCTCCCCGCCCCAACTCCAAGATGGCGTACACTCTGGTTGCCCTGTTCCCCAGTCTGCCCTCCCCTCTGTCGCCCCATTTCCCTCCATCCCCCTTTCCCTTCCTTCCTTGTAGGGCAAGATAAATCTCTATGCCTCATTGCCTATGCATCTTATTTTCTAGTTGCATGCTATTTTTTTAAAACCTTGAGTTCCAAATTCTCTCTCCTCTTCCCTTCCCATCCACCCTCCCTAAGAAAGCTTCCTAACCTATCCCCCTTTATTGAATTTTCTCCCTTGACCCTGTCTCTTTTTGAAAGTGTTTGGTTTTGATTATCTTCATCTCC
>CM053626.1:273871582-273895991 GCA_028646595.1 Phalanger gymnotis
TTCCCAGTAACCTTCTCTGATGTCTTTGCTCTTTGTGGGTTGAGAGGTCTGGTGGCTGCCACAGCTCAGTAATTCAGGTTGCCAGGGCACTCTCCGCTCATCTCCTGGTCTGGTAGGTCCGCGTCTGGTCTGTTCACGCTGCGCGCGCGCTGGGCTCTGCTTGGCTCAGCTCCGCTCCCCTCAGCTGGGGGCTGGGAGCTCAGTGTGGGACAGACCTTACCCAGAGACCATCCAGGCTGTCCTGGGCTGCTTCCCTCTGCCACTTTGTGGGTTCTGCAGCTCTAGAATTGGTTCAGAGCCATTTTTTTTATAGGTTTTTGGAGGGACTTGGTCGGGAGCTGACGCCAGTCACTGCTTCCCAGCCGCCATCTTGGCTCTGCCTCCTCTGACTGCTCCATCACTTTCAATTTTGCAATAATAAGAAAATCAATGAGAGAGTACTGTGATTTATTATTTCAATCTAGGAATTCTTTTCAAAGGTTATTTTTTAGTCAAATATGGACATAGAAACCTCTATCCTCCCAAATAGTTTGTTTATCAGTCAATGACTAAATATTTGCTTAACAGACAATGCAACACACTGGCTCCATTGATACAGTTGTAGAGTCAGGATGGAAGAATGTGGGAGGGAGCTCCCTGTTTAAAAAGTATCAGGAATATGTTAAAAATATTTTCCAGCATCTGTCAAAAATAGGTTTTTGTTTTGTTTGTGTTTTGTTTAATAGTCTGAAGGAATTTTCTTTTTCAGCTCCACCAACTTTGGATTATAAATGCCTATGTATAAAATCAAACACTGTAGGGCAAGACCAGAATTGAACAGGAATAAAGTAATTGCCAAGGTAACACAAAAATCCTCATTTAACTCAATTGTTTTAAACTTATTTACCACCAAGGCTTTCATTAGAATTAGTGAAGAGGGGAAAAGGTAGATTTGATGTGCATTCTCTTCCTTTTTCTAGTCTAATCCTGGAGGGAGGAGGAGGGGTGGTCAATAGTCATAGGTTAGGCAACAATGGGAGGGAAGAGAAAGAAAAGCCACAGGCCAAACTAAGCCACAAATTGGATAATCAGTTCCTAAATCATTAAACTGGCACAAGCACACTGGTTAATCTTCATTTATTACAAGGTTCCTTTATGAAAGGAGCAAATGCAGGGGCTTAAAATACTTGAAAAGCATAATCGAGGGGTGGAATTTAATGGGCTTCACTTTTTTTGTAGCTGTTAACTCATCTTTAACAACTTCAGATTAAGAGATATAAAAGAGAAAAGCACCAATGCGCGTGTCAACATGAAACAGATCTTAGGGCCAAACAAGAAATCTTTCTGGATTTCTGAAACATGGTAAGGAAGAGGATGAGCACAGGGAAGTAGAGAAATTTCTTAGTGCCATTAAGAAAAGACAGACACTGAATAGAGTTTGGATAAGCTTTAAAGGCAAGTGTGTGAATTCCCTTCCCTCCATAGAGTCTTAAAATTCTATAATTAGATGCTTAGCAAATGCCATCTTTCTTTACATAAAGTTCAAATAAACATTATCTAGCATTTATAGAGCACTTTAAAGTTTACAAAGTACTTTACAAATATTATCTCATTTGATTCTCACAATAGCCTTGGAGGTAGGTGCCATTATTATAATACACATTATGCAGATGAGAAAACCAAGGTGGACTGAGGTTGAGTGACTTGTCCAAGTGTCATAACTAGTAGGAACATGAGGCTGGATTTATCCAGAAGTGTTTGGTCCCGTCTAATTTGACTGGTAACTCAGCAAGTTCTGTGCTATAAAGTACAGCAATACTATTCTCAGAGAAATTACATGGATTAAGAAGACAGTCAATGAAACAAAGTCCCAAATTTTACTGTATAGAATTCCATTTCTATACACAAGTTGTATTTCTATACACTTAGCTTCTGCAAAACTCAACTCAGGTGCCACCTTCTATAGGACCCTGAGAGTTTTTAATGCTCTCTCCCTCCTTAAATTATACTATAGTTAATTAACCATTTTAACTATTCTATCCCTACAGTGGGAAGTAAGCTCCTTGAAGGAAGGGACTGGTCTTCATTCTGCTCTTTGTGCTTTGCACATGGTAAAAATGTAACAAATACTTGCTGAATGAAAGAAATTACAATTGATTTGTACATCAGTTCACCGTGTGAGAATGTGAGCATATAAATTTCTCATCCCTGAAAGTTCCTAAGGAAGTAAATAAAATCAACTTCCTTTTCTACTTTGTTAGCCTAAACATTGACTCACCATGTGGGACTGATCACTTGCAAGATTTTATTGAAGATTCAGTCAGCTGTTAGATATTTGTTGTTTCCTGGGGTTTTTCACCATACCCTAGTTACGACAGTTTCACCTTTGCAAAGGAATTCAGCATAAGGAAGATCCACCTTGGACAACATCCTAGATTCGGTTACTTAAGTAACAAAGGAAACTTCAGTATAAGGCAATCCCAATAGCATGGAGTATGTGATGGTGAGAAGCCAATCTATGTGAAATCACCCTTATGGTGTAAAATGTATGCAGGAGTAGCTTCTGAAGGAAGCTATACATTTATAATGAAATATTTCATTTCTTTCAATTAAATTCCTTCTCTTTGGTTAGAATCATAAGGACAAATTTAATTGAAAGAACATAAAACTGAAAGAACATTTTCATTATAGATGCATAACTTCCTTCACAGGATATGCTACGCACATTTTAGACTCTATGTATAATTTCATGTATATTGGATCCTCATCATCACACATTCCATACTGTTAGGATTGTCTTATAATGAAGTTTTATTTTACTTCAGTAACTAAAATAGCTATACAACCATAAAGAATAGAGTCTATTGAATTAAACATCCAACTGAGACTGGAGAGATCTGGATTTTAGTAATGATCTCACTTTCTGACCTTAGGAGAATCACTTGACATAAAAGAGTAGTGACTAGTAATCCTAGATCCTGGGACAAATTCAGCCCAGGAGGGGAGAAATGATATACCATCTCCAATGTTTGGCCTAGCCTGGGCACCTAGAGAGATCAGGGTACACTGATACAGACTAAGCAACCAACAGTACAGTCATGGGGGAAAGGAAATGGTCCATCTCCTCTCCTTTGGCCCCCAGGTTCAGCTGGAGTCAGACCTCATTCTTTCTCCTTTCCTATTTTCCCTCCTCCATTCTTCTCCCCTAGATGTAGGAGACTAAGTGACCTTTCCCCTGTCCCTCTGCAATCTCCACCAGCACCTAACCTTCCCTCTTCCTAGGATGGGTGGTGAAGAATCATGAAACATGAGGCATGAGGACAGTGGTCTCCATGCTATAGCAGGAGGGGCAGGAGGGGTGGTCAGGACACCCAGATGGTCATGCCATAGGGCAAAGCCCTGCCTGCCCTCTCCCCTTTAATTCCTCTTCTGATTTGCTCTTTTCCTTCACCCCCATTGCCATCATTCAGTGTTATATATCTCATGGGGATGTGCAAGATAAATGAAACACAGTGGAAGAGCTCTGGGTTTTACAGAAGAAAGGGACTTGGCAAATCTAATTATATCTTGATCACTTCTAACCGCAAAGATGGGTGAAAGCAGTTTCTGAACAATTTTTACATGCTCAGAGAAAAGCTGAGATTTCTGGCAGCCTCCATGGGGAATGAAGAAAATATCATGATGGTTCAACTGGAGCCAATGCTATGGCCAGGTCATCTGGGGGATAAAGGCCTCAGCTCCAAAAGGGTGCTGAATAATGAGGCTTGCACCAGCATGCATTCTTCTTATGGTACTCCATGGAATCTCAGAATGTGGACTTTGGAGGGCAGCTGGTCCAACTTATGATCAATCAAGACTCCCCTCTACTACATGCCTCGTATCATTTTATGTCATGAATCCCTTTAGTAGCCTGGTGAAGCCTGTGGACCCTTTTCTCAGAATAATATTTTTAAATGCATAGAACAAATTACATAGGATTACAAAGGAAACTATGTCATGCCAACTGTTTGTTAAGTGCCTACTATGTGCCAGGCACTGTACTATGTGCTGGGGATATTTTTAAACAAAGATATATGTGTATATATATGTATATATATGCACACATATATGTATATGTATGTGTGTATGTATGTATTTATACATATATATATATAAAAATATATATTTTTTAAACTAAGTTCACAGACCCCAACTTAAGAACTCTTGCTATAAAGAGAGAGCACAGTATGGTTTAAAAGCACTTTCCTCATAAGAACTCCATGAGACCAATTATTAATTAGCCCTACTTTGATAAGGAAATGGAGAAGTTAAGTGACTTGTCAATGTAAGACAGATAGTCAGTGTTAAGTAACAGGACTAGGACTTAAACCCAGATCTTTTGGCACCATTTCCAAAGGGTATTCTTTCCAGAACATCACAATTAACTTAGCAGACAAACCTAAATTGCATCTCTTTGGCTGCAAAAAGTCTGATGGCCAGGCAGAGACCAGGCAGGCTAACTAAGATATCTGTTGTAGCATTATGCTGAAATTGCTGGCCTGCAAAAATGCAGGCTGTCCACTAATCAGGTACCACATTAACTGGTTTCAACACCAAGGACAGTGGACTAAGGAAAGATTCTCAAACACCAGGAATCTGGCTGCTCCACTCAACGACCAATTTAACACTCTGTTGTTTGAATGATGTAGACCAAATCTAGCATTGATCATTATGAATCTTCTCATTAAAATTCTCCTAGCAGTTTCGTGACTGGAAATAGCTTCCAGATTTTTCCCAGGCAACAGAGCTGTGAGCCACAAAGACACCCGCTCCATGGGGGAGATGGCTATAACAATCCATGACTATACTAAATTCTTTACTAATCATTAACTGAGGACAAGGCAGTAGGGATTTTTTTTTTTGCAAAAAACAGAGATTTAAATTAAACACTCGAAACTTTCATGGATAGCTTCTAGGGCCTTTTTTCTTTCCTTTTACTTTAGAATTTTATATTTTAAGTTCAAAGAGCCAAAATTAGATTGCATATAAAAGTCAAGAGTACCTTCTGTTATGCTTTTTTAATAGAAATTTGAAGTTTTATATTTCATTTCTAATCATGATGATAAAATTTAACACCTTGTTTTCTTGGGGCCAATAGTGGGAAGAAATTCCAATCTGCCAGTGACACAAAGTAGAGAGTTCATTTTTAAAGTAGGAAATTTGGGAAATTCCATGAGTATTCCATAATCACCCCGATGTTTTTAGACTTATAGAAGGAAGGATGGCACTAAGGCTCTCACAATATTCAAAAAGAGGATCATCAGTAAGGAGGTAGATCTGACTTTGACTTGTTTTCATTCCAGTAAGAAAAGCCATACATTCCTTATGTTCTGTCCTTTACAGAGAAAACTGCTTTTGCAGTATTCGGCCAGTGTTTAGAACATAACTAGGAGACTGTCCCTGGGGCCGACTCACTATTCGTCTGTAGTGCCTATTACAAATAAAAGTATGATATACTAATTCAATGGACTAACCATCCAAATTCATGTCATAATCTAGAGCAGTGGTAACAATCTCAAATTGAAAGTAAGGGAGAGGTCACTAAACCCTAAGGTTCCCTGCAGGTGCATACTGTCTCAGAAAACCATATATATTAACATTAGCTATGTTTTATTGTATTTTTATTTATTTTGTTAAATATTTTCCAATTTATCTGCTTTGGGTCACATGTTGCCTGTGGGCCCCATGTTTGACATGTTTAATCTAGGTTTTTTCATTCAGTTGCTATTTCTCCTGTGGACCATATGGCTGATCTCTTTTGAATAATAATCATGGCTCTCATTAAGGATGCCTAGTGATATTCTGGGGCTTAAATATGATAAGTAGAATATCATCAACTAATGGGAACATCTGAAGCAACTCACTGTCTATGGGGAATCCCTCTTCCATTTAAAGTTTCTATCCATGACCACAGTCATGCAGGCAAACATCTCCTTGTTTTATGACTTAATAGCTATCATTCACATATCACATTAAGGTTACCAAAAAGCTTTACCTACTTTATCTCATATGATCCTGACAATAACCCTGCAAGGTAGATGCTACTTATTATTATCATTTGACAGATGAAGAAACTGACGACAAGTAACCTTGCCTGGTGTCACACAGCTACTAAGTGTCAGAGGCAGGATATGAACTCAAGTCTACCCAGTCTACCCACTATGCACCTAGGTACTCTGATAAACATTAATAATCAGAAGACCAAGGACCAGAGTTCTCTCTATGGACATGTTTGTCTATCAACAAACATAAACCATGATGGTAAAGTCATTTATTGGTACACCAAAACTTGGAAATCTCAATGAATGTTGCTCCCTTCAAAGTAGCCACCTCATTAGGTTATATATTAATCCCAAAACACGATAGAACTCATCTTGGAGACCTCCATTCAAAGGATACAACTTTGTTATTTTAACATCTTCCAAAGGTAGCACATATTCATCACTTGATGAAACACCTAATTTTTAAGTAGTCAAAATTAATTTAGACTTCATTTTAGCGAATAAAGTTGAGGATGAGGCTAGACAATGCTACTTTTTTGGGTGAAAGGCAGGATATAATAAAAGGGAATCACTTTCTTGGGTGACATGTAAAGTAATTCAAGAGAGATGTATTGGCTTACTTACATGAATTTGTGCAAAGTGAATGAAGTAAAAAGAGGCAGGAAAACAGTACAATGCCAGAAAATATTGACATCATAAATCAAAATAGTTTCAAACAATAATACAAATTTTTCACGAGAAATTAAGCTGGGGATTTTTGAATTCATTTCATCACAAAAGAGTTATTAAATTTCAATTTGAAAGGGGGTAGGGATAATTGTTTATTTTTATGATTTAAATGAATTCTAGATTTGGGCAAAATTGGATTCTTAATAACACTGAAAATACTAAGGAACAACTTTTTTTTAAGGGAGATAGAGACTTCGGTACGAGGAGAGAAATAACATAAGCAAAATACTTAATTCTTTTAGGTCAAATAGAAAGAACTTTCAAAAATTACAATATAAAATACTTAGTAGTCTCCTCAACCCATTCCATTTTCACTTCCCTGCCAAATTTCACTGTCCAAAACTACTTCGTATCTGAGTTTCTGACTCATGTTTATCCACCCATCATTTGTTTTCAGACAGATTTTCATTTAAATTTGTTTCATCTTTTAATCTGTTTTGAGGAATAAGATTTTCTTTTTTTTTCTAGATGGAAACTTGCTACTTTCTATATCATGTAAGACAAATCTGTTCTGTTCTGATGAAGGTTATTTACTCCAATGGCTCCGTATTACCTCTAAGATTGTGTGCGTGTGTGTGTGTGTGTAGACATAGATAAATATATATATATTTATACACATATATACATACAATATGTATACATATATTATATATACACACATATACACATACATATACACATATATACATATACATATATACATACATACACACACACACATATATTCCTCTGTTTGGCATTCAAAACCTTTCACAACCTGCCCCACCTCTCCAGTCTTCTCGCAGCTTACACCTCTTGGATACTTGGATACTCTTGGATCCAGTGGCGCAGTCCTCCTTGCTGTTCTGCTCCACACAATGATCTACCACAATTCCAAAAGACTCATGATGAAAAAATGCTATCCACTTAGAGATCGAGAACTGATGGACTCAGGGGGCACAATGAAGCATTTTTTTTTCTTTCTCTTATTTTTTAAAATTTTCCTGGAACATGGCTAATGTGGAAATTTGTATGACTTCATATTTGTAATGGGTTTTGTATTTCTTGCCTTCTCGATGAGTAGAGGAGGAGGGGGTACCTGTTTTTTGCATAACCCATGACCTAAGAATAATTTGGGCTTTACAAAAACAGGTCATGAGCTGGATTTGGCCTTAGGCTGTAGTTTGCTGACAAATATCTCATGGTCTACTTTAAAAATGAATATAAAGCACTTGGAGAAATGCACAAAAGAATGATTTAAAGCTTATTTCAATTCTTATTTTAAGCTAACCAAAGCTGGATAGCGGGTGTATATGTTCGTGAGTCATTTCCTACAGTCATCACTAATAAAGAATAACATTACTATTTTGTTTTAAATAAGAACATATGCAGCTAAAAGATGTGTCTGATCATGTCACTCCCTTACCCAAGAATCTTCAGGGGTTAGCCACCGCCTTTAGGATAAAGTACAAACTCCACCTACTTATCCTTTAAAGATCTTCACAATCTGGTTTCAGCCAATCTATCTAATTTGACTCACCATTACTCCATTCACATATTCTAAACTCCAGCAAGTCTTCTCTATTAACCGTTCCTTGTATACAATGTTCAGTCTCCCATCTCCATGCTTTTGCATGAACTGTCCTACAGGTTCGAAATGCTTCTCCGTCTTCATTTATAATTCTTGGACTCCCTAGCTCCGTCAAAGTTTAATTCAAACACTAGATCCTTCCAAAAGCCTTATTGTGTGTCCCCTCCCCACTCCATTCATTGTATCCTGTATTTACTCAGTAAGAGCTGGGACTCAAATCCAGGTTCTGACTAAGATCAGTGTTCTTTCCAAGGCATTATTCCTCCCCCTCATATCTAATATCTAATATTCATATCTAATCTAATACTTTACTGTTAAAGCTCTGGCAGGTGTGTGTGTGTGTGTGTGTGAGTTTAAAAATATCATCACTTGGTGCTCTGCTCATCTATTCCCTTTAATAAATTTCCTACAACCTTGGCTTTTTCTATTGGCCTCCCCATTCTTCATATAAAATACAACCTGTTTATATTATTTCAAGTGGTTTTAAAAATTATAAATAAATGACTTAGTAATGTAGCTAGCTGGTGATGTTTTGCCACTTTAAAATAAATTTCCCATATGGAGAAACAAATTCCCATCATACATACATTCAGTATGGAGCCCAGCACTGAGTGTCACCAAATGAAGCTCTTTGACAAACAAAACCAGCTAATGGAAAGAGTTTTCTGGAAAGAGCATTCGATTGGCAAATGACACAAATGGGACAAAAAGACCCAGTACAAAAATAGGTGGGAACATCAAGTTTTTGGTTCATAAACCTTAACTGTTTTCCCAGGTTTGAATGAAAGGAAAAATAAAAGCAAGTCAATTTACAAAGCCTAACAGCATTAGGAATAGCTAACATTTACATACAGTAGCACATACATATCTCTCTCATATGACCTTCACAACAACTCTCTGAAATAAATATTTAAAACTTTATCATCTCTGTTGCACAGATGGTGAACCTGAAGCTCAGAGTGATTGAGTGACTTGCCCAAGGTCCCACAGCTAGTAAACAGCAAAGCCAGAATCGAAGACAGATTTTCTGACTCTAAGTCCAGTTGTCCTTCCCAACACCATACTCCAAATAGTGAAAATAACAGACTGAGAGGGTTAGGACATTTTCAGTTGAGTAAATAGTGAAGTGACTCTAGGGAAAAAATCCTTGGCCAATAATTGCAGTTTTGCAATTGGAAAATACTAGTCAGTTCAGTTTGTACTGATTCACTTAAACTCACTTTATATTTTGTGTCCAATTCTCTAATAAGCATTCATTAATCTCCTACTACAAGCAAAGCAATAAGGATACAAAGAAAGGGTGGGAAAGAGTGCTCAATTTTCATGTTTGTCCAAGATTACAGGCACTGGGTAGCCTATGAATTGTAGCTAGAGGTGGCACAGTGGACAGAGCTCTGGACCTAGAGTCAAGAAGACCTGAGTTCAAATCTAGCCTCCAGCACCTGCTGTGTGATACTGGGCCAGGCACTTCACCTTTATCTGCCTCAGTTTTCTAATCTCTAAAATGGGAATAATATGAGTACCTAGCTCCCAGGGTTGTTTTGGGGATAAAATGATAATATTTATAAAGATAATATTTATATGTAAAATACTTTGTAAACCTTAAAGTGCTTTATAAATGTTAGCTGCTGTTCTTGCTGCTGCTACCATTACTACTATTAGTCTTACTGTACACTAAAGAAAGGAACAGCGTCAAGTAGAAGCTACTTGCTACCTACAAGATCTTGAAAAATCACTTTACCTTTCTTTTTGGGTTTCAGTTTCCCCATCTGTAAAATAATCCGGTTGGACTTAAGGGAAAGGTAACAGGTAAAGCATAATTGTTACAAAAAACATCCCCCCGAAAGTCTAACACACTCTACCATGAATAAATATCAAATCCAGGGGAAAGTGGGTTCAAACTTAGGAAGCACATATATTCAGCACCTGGTTCAGTCTCTCTCCTCTCCAATCCTTGCTCTCATCCTAGGAAATTTTAATGTACATACTGATATCCCAAAAACAACAACAATGATGAAATACTCTTATTTCCCAGTTTCTCAACTTTTCATTTCCCAGGACCTTTTCCTCCATACCATCCACTCAGCTATTTGCAGAGGTGGTCATACCTTTGATTTTGCTATAAACCCAAAGTGTTTTACTTCCATCTTTATGAACTCTGAAATTCCTTTATCTGGATATAATCTTTTGTCATTCTACCCTTCTCTCTGCCTTGTAACCTGTAACCATGTTCCTTATCCTCACTGTTAACCTCCAATCTCTCCAGTCCTGACTTCTTTCCCTGGACATCACCCCTGAAATGGTTACATTCTCTTCCTTTCTATATCTTGACCCCAGGGTAATTCAGTTCAACTTGTACTATCTTCTTTCAATGATTTCATCCCGCTAAGTCTCAGCTTTGGATTACATCCAAAATCTCTACTTCTTTTCACAGGCAGATGAACTAAGCTGGAGAAATTCAAGAAAATATGCAAGGTAATGCTTTTCTTTCTCCCTAATCAATTCACACCCATCACAACAGCTTTTCCAACCTTGTCATGTCTCCTCAAACTTCCCATGGCTCCCCATCTTCTACTTTCTCGGCTAAGAACCTTATCTCATATTTCATTGAAAAAAATTGAGGTCACTTACCAAGAGCTCTATCTTCTCTCCTCTTCATCTTGTATCCCTCAGATGACTTCTCCCTCATCTTCTCTTTCATCCATCTCACATGAACAGGTGGCTTTTCTCCTTGCCAAAGCAAATCCTTCCATATGCACAAGTGATCCCATTCCATCCCATCCTCTCCAGCAGACTGCTGCCTCTGTCATCCCTAGTCTTTCATTAGTCATCAATCTGTCCTTTCACTGACTGCTTCCTTGCAACCTCCAAAATGCCTGTGGTTCCTCTATCTTCAAAAACTCAATTGTTTCATCAATGCCTGCTAGTTATCACCCTGTCTCTCCTCTCTTTTCTACCTACTGTTGTTGTTGCTTGTCCTTCATTTTTTGAAGACGACCAGTGACATCAAGATGGTGATGTCTTGACTTGGAAGTGGACTAAGTTCTTTGAGAAAGCTGAGCATAATTGGTGAACCTACTTCTTTTCCTCTCACTCCCTTCTCAAGTCTGCAGTCTGACTTCCCAACCCTTTCATTCAACTGAAAAATACCCTCAAGTTATGAATGATCTCCTAATTACTGAGTCTAATGATTTATTCTCAATCTTTACCTTCTTCTCCTTGACACTCATTTCTCTCTACATGTTGTAACACTTCTGGGTTTTCCTATTTGTCTGATGACCCCTTCTTGGTCTCCTTTGCTGTATCTTTATCTAGGTATTGTTTACTAATCCTAGATGTCCCCTATGGCTCTATCCTGGGCTCTCTTCTCTTTTTCTTTTATACATTTTCCCCTTGGTGATCTCATCAGCTCCCATGGATTCAATGATCATCTCTATACCGATGATTCTCAACTCTACTTATCCAGCCCTAACCTTTCTGCCAACTTCCAGTTTCCAGGTGCCTATTCCAGGAGACATAAACTAGATGTCTCCACAAGACATGTAAAAATCTACATGTCCCAAACTGAATAAATTATCTTTTCCCCCAAACTCTGCCTTCTTCCAAACGTTTACAATTAGTGTTGAGGATACTACCATCCTCCCAGGTATCCCAGCTCACAACCAAATTGTCATCCTCCGCTCTTCACTCTATCTCACCCTTCATATCCAACCTATTGCTAAATCTTGCCGATTCTACCCTTGCAACATCTCTCATTTATGCTTCATTCTCTCTAACATTGCCACCACTTTGGTGCAGAGTATCATTACCTCACAGCTTTGCAATAGCCCACTGGTTGGTCTCCCTGACTCAAGTATGTCCATACTCCAGTCGATGTTCCTTTATTATCAAAGTGATCTTAAAATACAGGTCTGACCAAGTTACTCTGCTATTCAACAAGCTCCAATAACTTCCCATGACTTCCAAGGTTTAATACAAAATCCTCCATTTGGCTTTTAAAAACCTCCATAACTGTCCCTTTTCTACCTTTCAGTCTTCTTACATCTTATTTCCCTCCATACATTCTAGTATCCAGTGACCCAGCCATTCTTGGCTGTTCCTTGCAGCCATTTCCTGATTCCATAGATTGTCCCTCATTATACTCATGCCTGGAATTCTCTTTTTCCTTACCCCCACCTCCTGACTTCTCTGGCTTTTTATCACTTATTTCAAGTGAAGGGGAGAGAAGGCACTTGACTGAAAAAATCGATCAACCTCAATTTTGTACCACAACCTCTAATGCCACTTTCCACTCCCTATGCCTAGTGTATCTCCTCAATCAAAACTCAAATTCTTACAAATCTCATTTTTGGGGGGGGGTTCCAAAAAAGATTAAATTCACAGTAAGCTGTAAGTAAGCAACCAGTTTAAGCTCTTCCTCCAATGGGTCTTCACATCTTTAAAAGAATTTGCTAACCCAAAGGAATTTGTAAAGTGTTTCTAGAAGCTATTTTTGAAAAGGATGAAGGGAGGAAAAGGATTGTGGCATGGAACAAGGGAAAGGAAAATTAGCGGGGCATAAGTTATGAATCCAAACTTCACAGAACAAATCCTTTTATTAAAGGGATTTCTTCAGTGAAGTTTGGATTCATTCAAAGGACCCCACCTGAGGATCTAGAGGACCACAAGTGGCCTTGAGGCCACAGGTTCCCCACCCCTGGATAAGCTATGCCCAGAGGATGATACAAAGGTAAAGAAAATATCACTGCCCTTGAGAAACTTAAAACATACAGAATAGAAAAGGCAGCATGAGTTCCCCTTTGCTTTCTACAACAAGAACCCAGAGAATGTTCCAGGCAAGTTAGCAACAAGCCAGTCATGAGTTAAGCTATACATCTCATGCCCAAAGCTACCTAGAGTTTTTCAGGATCATGATTTCACTGTGTCTACTTCCAAGGTTTACTGTCAGTTCTGAAATTTGGAGAACTGGAAAAAATAAAACCCAGGTCACATCTCCATCTATCTGAGAAGTTTACTTTGATCTCACTAATGAACACCTCCCTTCCTGCTCCTACAGCCCAAATCCCATTTTTTTGTCCATTAGTAATTTATCACGTATGGCTCAAACACTGTAATCATAGAAAAATGTAAGATTATGCCATAGTTGCATTATTTTTAATTAAATGTAGCATAACAAATTAGAATCAGATTAACTTTGGGCTTGTTCCCTCAAATACTGACAATTAAAGAATTTCATCCCAGAGTCAAAAATCGACGTATTTAGTCATTAATCAGGAGCTTCACAAAACACAAGGATCTGCCTACAGTCCACATGGCAGGGTTTCCCCAGCAACACAAACCCACAAGAAAACCTTATAAAGAGATAAGAGGAAGGAAAAGAGAAATTAAATTTCCTTAACTTTGCTCTTTATGGGGTAAAGAAAGCCAAGCAATGACTCTACATGGCACAACTAAACTACATGTTTATTTATACAGTAAGAAGGCAAGGTCCTCCACAACTGCATCCATGTGGTAATTACAAATCATTCATTTCTTTTATTTTTAATTAATTTATTTATTTATGGTATTCAACATTCACTTTTATAAGATTTTGAGTTCCAAATTTTGCCCCTCCCTCCCCTCTCCAAGATTGCACGTAATCTGATATAGGCTATACATGTACAATAATATTAAACATATTTCCACAATAGTCATGTTGTGAAAGAAGAATCAGAACAAAAGGGAAAAACCATGAGAAAGAAAAAGAGAGAAAACAGTATGTTTCGATCTGCATTCAGACTCCATGGTTCTTTCTCTCGATAGCAACAGATCATTCATTTCAAAAAGGCAGAAAGAGAACTACAGCATGTGTCCAGGATCTGGTTGATGCTCGAACTGTCTGAGAGGTCAGTTCAACTCAACTCAAGCATTTATAAAGTGTCTCATCTTGTTCCAGGTACTAGGCTGGGGATACTAAGGTAAAATTCTAGACAGTTCTTGCCTTCCAGGATCTTAAGTTCTACTGAGGGCATATGCCCCAAGTACCAAGGACGTACATAAAAGGTATATATAAATAATTCCAGGAGGGAGAAAAAAACGAATAACTAGAGGGCAGAATCAGCAAAGGCTTCTCTAAAGATGTCTTCAAAAGCACCCATGAAGTGGGTTTTACAGTTTGACCCTATATCTATGATTTATCATATGAAGTAGTTGCTCTTTGGGCAGCTAGATGGTGAAGTGGATAGAACACAGGCCTTGGAGTCAGAAAGACTTCAGTTCAAATCTGGTCTCAGACTCAGCAGCTGTGTGAACCTGGGCAAATGGCTTAATCTTGTTTGCCTCAGTTTCCTCCTCTATAAAATGAGTTGGAGAAGGAAATGGCTAGCCACTCCAGTGTCTTTGCCAAGAAAATGGTGGCATGAAGAGTAGGACATGGCTGAAATGATTAAACCACAAGAAAAACTGCTCTTCGTAGAAGGAAATGTGTTTTCAAGTCAAATGATCCTCTTACACTGCCATGTTCTATGCTTGTAACACAACTGAAAACCTGCCCGATATATATGGCATATAATAATGCTACAGGGCCTTAGTTTGAATTCTGGCTCTCCAATTTACTACCAGTGTGAGCCTGAGCAAGTCAGCATACCTGGGTCTTAGTTTCCTCACGGGTAAAATGAAAAGGTTTATATCCGGAGGGCTTTTTATAACTATATTTCATGAAAATTGGTTTCCTTCATAATTCTATATATTTTTATTTCATGCATTTTAAAACATTATTATGAGAAGGGATTCACTGGCTTCGCTAGACTGCCAAAGATAGGTGTCCATGACACAAAAAGGCTAAAAAACTTAGCTCAAATAATTATTTAAAAAATACTTACTTGTCCTAATTGCCTTAGAAATTTGCTTCGAAGAATATAAGCCACATTACCAATATTATTAAGACATACACTGGCCACATTTTCTATGTATACATTCAGTATTATTCAAGAAACCTAAATAGATTGTAAGTGCCTTGAGAGCAGGTCACCACATACTTTTTTTTTTAATTTCCCAAAGGGCCCTGCATGATAAAAACAACAATAATAATGACCAGAATTACACACTAGAAGCTCACTATTCTTCACATGCTAAAAGACAACAAATACACATACTACAAATGCAAAGACCAAAATAGCCTTGAGAATTCAACAAATAAACTATACTGGCACCAGGGCATTATCAAAGATGAAACAAGTCACTTGCAACATAATGAACGGAACAGTGACTCACAAAAACTTAAAAATAAAGTTTTTAATAGACGTTGCCATATCGAGTACTCGTTGCCTTCAAGCTATGTGGAATGAAAAACTCTCAAAATATAGAGCCAGTGGAAGAAATCAAAACCAAGGAGTAAGAGGAAGAAATGCACATCATCCCTGGCATCCTGAAATGCTCTCTGTGAATGTACTGAAGATGGGCCTACACCCCAGCACCATAAAAAAGTAATCATTTAGATCGCCTGTAAGCTCTTCAAGGGTAGAGACTATCCTTTGCCTCTTTTTGTAACCCCAGAGCTTAGCGCAGTGCCTGGCACATGGTAGGCATGTCATTGTTGTTCAGTCATTTGTCATGTCTGACTCTTTGTGGTCCCATCTGGGTCCAGTATCTTGGCAAAGATACTGGAGTGCTTTGCCATTTCCTTCTCCAGCTCATTTTACAGATGAGGAAACTGAGATAGACAGGATTAAGTGACTTGCCCAGGGTCACACAGCTAGTAAGTGTCTGAGGCTGGATTTGAACTCAGGTATCCCTGACTCCAGGCGTGGAGCTCTATCCATTGTGGCATCTAGCTGCCTCAAGTAGGTGCATAATAAATGTTTATTGATTAATTGACTGGACATTAAAGACTAAAGAATAGTAGGATAGTGACTTATCTCAGCACCATTTTTATCTGAACTCCATGAAATATAAAGATGACCACCAAGCCTTTCCATCTGCCTTGAGGGTATAAGAATTCTTAAACTGGGGTCCACGGACCTGAGGGGTCTATTAACAGATTTCAGGGGGTCCATTATCTTGGGTGGAGAAAATTGCATCTTAATTTCCACTAACCTCTAAGTGAAATTAAGTATTTCCTTAGATTATGAGTGTAGGTAACAAACATTATTCTGAGACAAGGTCCACAGGTTTCACCAGCCTTCCAGAAGGATGGATCCACATACTAAGATTCAAGAACCACTTCCCTATTAGAATGTTAGCTACTTTAGAGCAGGTATAATCTTGCTTTTCTGTTAGTATCTCCAACACTTAGCATAGTGCTTCATATATAGTAAATGATTAATAAATGCTTTTTCATTAATTCATTCATTCAATCTTGACTTAAAAATTCAACATTCTACCTCACCATGCCCTGCTCCCTCTCATCACTCCATAAGCACAATACTCAATAAATCTTTTATGTCCAATTAATTAGTTGATAGGCATGGATTATGCACCTACTATGTGCCAGGCACTGGTACTAAGCACTGGGGATACAAAAAGAGGCAAAAGATAGTCTTTCCCTTTGAAGAGCTTACAAGCAATCTAATAGGCAGCCTAATGTTCAACCGACTATTGTACGGGGATGAAAATGATTGCTTTTTTATGGTGCTGGGATGTAGGCTCATCTTCAGTGCACTTACAGAAAGCATTTCAGGATACTAGGGGAAATATGTACTTCTTCCTCTTATTCCCTCGTATGGATTTCTTCCACTGGCTCTCTATATTTTGAGAGCTTTTCATTCCACATAGCTTGAAGGTAGTGAGTGTTTGATATGGTGATGTCTACTAAAAACCTTATTCTTAAATATATGTGAATATCTAGGGACCACTGAAAGCCAAATTAAAGCTAAAACATTGGTAGTTATAGTCACCTATGCACTGTTACCTTAAATTTAAGGAAGAAACTACTTTCTTCTCTATAAAGTAATTGGTTCATCTGACCAAGTTCCAATCCTTGAGTCATATGGCCATTTTGTCCAGAGGGCATATTTTACTACAATGCACCAACCTTTCTAAACAGTTCTAATCACTTTACAGACATTAATGAGGGAATCTTATCCCTTTGTCCATTTGGCAGAGGAGATGAGAAGGTCTGGCAGAGGCTCAGGGAAGTCAGCAGTTTTCCCAAGATTGTCCAAATAAGCTAAAAACTGAGAAGAGGATGAGATCTTCTTTGAGTTCCAGGCATTTATTTCATAATCCTTCCCTTAGGCTGCCTTTGTATCACCCGCCTATACCATGTTCAAGCTAGCATATACCTCTAAAAATACAACAAGGTGGCAATGAACTTCAACAGGATAAGAACCAATGAAATAGCCTGCCCAAATTAGTCACATTTGCTTTAAAATCTTGGCAGGACTTTTAAGTTGCCTGTTAGCAACAAGTCTGGTTTCAACAAGCATCTGTAAAGTACTTAATATATAAAAGTCACTGTTCTGGGTACCCTGAATATGAAGACAAAAAATGAAAAATTGATACCTGACCTCAAGATGCCTTCATTCAATAACAAATTTTAAAAGCAAAAAATGTGTAATGAAGTTGACAAACATCCAATAAACATGAACATTTCCATGTACATAGAACATAAAAACAATTGCTTATAAATTGCATGCATCTATGCCACATCCAGCCTGTTTCCTTTTTCAACGCATTTAATAAATTCAACAATTATACTTTCAAAGTTATCTACGTCTCCCTCTGAATCTCTTTTTGTCATCTTCTCTACATTCTTTTAAATTCTTCATTGATGCATTTTTTTCTTCTTTCTTTTGACATCATCAATAGCCCTCCCCTCCAAAAAAAAAAATCAAAACTCCCTCTTACAGCTAATGAACATAGTCAAGCAAAACAAAGCCACATATTCGCCATGTCCTACACCTCATCTTGCTCCTCTAGTCATGCCCTCTCTATCAGGAGATAAGAAGTATGTTTCATTATCACTACTCTGGTGTCACTGCGGAGCACTGAATAAGTCTCAGTTCTGAAGTCTTTCAAAGTTGATTTTCTTTACAATGTTGTAGTTATTGTAGAAATTATTCCCCAGGTTCTGATCACTTCATTCTGCATCAGTTCATATAAGTCTTTCTAGGATTTCTGAGGATCTTTCATTATTTCTTCTGACACAGTAATATTCCATTATAGTCACATACTATAATTCTGGTCTTCTATTTTCAAGTTTATACATCCTAGTTTGAAACCATTTTTTCCCAAGCATTTCCCCCCAAGATTTCCACAGGAAAATCCTGGAACAGGAAGGCAGTTAGTCTCATAAGAGTGTGGGTAGTGTACTGCATAAAGCGGAAAGAACACTGATTTCAAATGCTTTTCTCTGCACAATTGGTGATTCGGGGGCTGAAGCTCAGATGAGAAACTAGGGCTACATAGATAGATCTGTGAGTCATCCGCATAGAGATGATAGTTAAACCCAATGGTAGCTGATGAAGTTACCAAGAGAGGGTATATATAAAACAAAGATTCTTAACCTGGGGCCTGTGAACTTGATTTTCAAAAATATTTGCATAACTGTATTTCAATATATTTGGTTTTCTTTGCAATCCTCTATATATGATTTTATGCATTTAAAAACAGTTTTCTGAGAAACAGTCCAAAGGCTTCATGAGACTGCCAAAGGGGGCACGCAAAAAAGTTAAGAACCTCTGGTACAGAAGAAGAAGAAGAAGATGATACCCTTGGGGAACAACCATGGTGAGCAGGTGTAATACGGATGATGAGCCAGCAAAGAAAACTGAGTAGAAGTGATCAGACAGGTAGAAAGAGAACGGGGGGCAGGGGGCAGGGAACAAGAGAATGTCTAGGAGAGGCAGTCCACAGTGACAAACACAGAAGTTAGGTTCAGAAGAAAGGGGACTAAAACGCAAACAATCAGACTTGGCAATTAAGGGACCACAGGTAACTTTGGAGAGAGCAGTTTCAGCTGACTGATGAGGTCAGAAGTCAGAATGCCAAAGGCTGAGCTGTGAATGATCCTTTATGATTCTCCTGGGGCATCTTCATTATTAACATCTTTAAGTTAACAGGGAGGTCCAGGCTTGATCCACTCGCTTCTACTATGCAAGTTACTGGCACATCTTGAATCCAGTAGCTATATTTATTGATCAAAACAATACATAGTTTTTAAAACAAGCTAGAACTATGTAGTCTATTAGGCAGTTTTTTGACAATGTACTTTAAGTATATTTCTACATTAGTAAAGAAAAAAGTTTTTTATTCTCTCTGTAGCTCCCTCTTGACAAAACATTTATCATTTTTGTTTCTCATTTGTTTCTCTATTTTCCTTACTTTCTACTGCTAAATTTCTGAGTCTTTCAAACCTAACTCAAATGCCCGCCACTCAAAGCCCAAACCTTCTCAATAACTCATTCATGAGAATGTCTTTCCTCTCCGATCTCAATCAATCAATAAACAAAAAGTAAACCAATAAACATTCATTAAGCACCTATTTTGCCCCAGACACTGCGTTATGTGTGTGTGTGGGGGGGGAGACACAAAAAGAGGCAAGATAGTTCCTCTTTTCAAGGAGCTTACAATCTAATCTCTCAATTCACGATTATGTAATAGTTATTTATGTTTGTGTTTTCTACCTTACTAGACCACAAGCTCCATGATAGCAGGGGCTGTGCCTAACTTTACAAGTACCCCAAGGCCCAACACAGTCTTCTGAAAAGGCGCTCAGTATTTACAGAATGAATCACAGTCTACTATAGCTCTTGCTTTGCCTTTGTCAAACAAAACAAATCCATAAATTGGCCACATCCAATTTATTTAGTGTGTTTTAATTGTTGGAAAATTCTCTACAACACAAATGTTTGTAAATCACTGCCCAAATTGCAGGAGACTCTTAGGATTTGTGGATATTTATTTTCCACACTCTAGGATACATTCTAGAAATCATCTGAATAGGAAAATTTTGTAACCAAGCAGTGTTATAACAATAATAAAGAGAGAAGAGACAAGACAGTCTATCAAGATAGCACAAACAGGATAAATAAAAGTAAAGTCTGCTAGGGCTGCTGCTTAGAATAATAAATTATTCAGTAAGTCTCAGAAAAGAACATTACATTGGGATCATAGGATTTAGAACTGGAACAGATCCTAGAAATCAACCGTCTCATTTTACAGACGAGGAAACTGAGAAGCAAAGTGATTTGCCTCAAGTAGCAACACAGGTAATAAATAGAAGAGTCCAGACTGAAACCCTGGTCTTCTGACTCCACATTCCGCACTCTTTCCTCAACATGACTGCCTCTCCCTACATTTAAGCTAGGATGCTCAAATCTTTCCCAAACATCTCACCAACCACCAGCTAGAAAGAAGGATTAGGATACAAAGAGAGCTAAGGCTAGACTGGAGAAGCACCATGGAAGAGGGTGTTGGGCCTGGACTTTGGAAGACCAGAATTCCCACCTCTGACACTTATTAGCTATGTGACCCTGAGCAAGCCATGGAATCCTAAATCTAGAGCTAAAATGGACTTTAGAAAAGATTGCCTACTTTTATCCTCTTATTTTGCAGATGAGAAAACAGAACCAGAAAGGTTGAGAGATATGCTCCAAAGTCAGGAAGATAGCAAAAGGCAGGCCCTCTGGCCTTAAATCCTTTCTTTCTACTTCATTGTGCTGCTTGCTCACGCCTCTTCTCTGTTTCCTGATCTGAAAAAAAGTAGTAGAAAAGTAGTACCTACTTCACAAGGCTGATGTGAAAATTCAAGAGATTATTTATGCGGAGCACTTTGCAAACCTTAAAGTGATATATAAAGTTAAGCTATTAGTGTTTTTAAGTGTAGAGAATTCTCCACATTTTGTTTCATTTATAGTACTGGGTGCCAGCCTACCTTGTTCTTCCCAGCTATGACTTTTTATTTTTAAAGTGAAGGGAGAAGAGGAGATTCCAGTGCAAGGGGACAACCACGGGCCCCTCCCTTCTTAAAAATATCACCCTCACACATTCACCAATTAGAGATTAATTTGAGCTAAGAGTATCCTTTCTAAAATGCAAATATCCCCAAGAGGCCCAAGCCTCATTCACACCTTAGTGTGAATTATGGGAATCTGATCGTGACATCAACACCTAGATCAGAGCCCAAGTCTTCAGGAGAACTGGAATTTTGACCGGCGGAGGACAAGGTAAAAGCTCAGTGACTTCAGGCAAAGGCTGGTCTAGGTGGTGGAAGCCTAAGGCCAGCCAAAGGACAGTCTTCATCCATCTACTCCAGCACCTACAGGTTGGCAAGTGTGGCTATGCCCCAGAGAGTGGTGAAAAAATAGTTCATAGCTTTTCTCACAGACTTTAATACCACCAAAAAGATGAGTTTCTGTAGCTCCAACTCGCTTCCCAAGTTGCCAGATATTTTAAGAATTGGAAAGTAAAAGGTCACTAGAGAAAAGGTTCAGGAAAGAGGGAGAAGCAAGCCTTCAGCTGACTGCCACACTAAAGAGTCCTACCACACCAATTTCTGTAACCTTTTGAACTTCCCTGTGATTCCTCCTTAGAGAGGGCCAGTCACAACTGAAGAAACTCTGGGACGACAGAGAAGATAGTCTAGCCGTTTATTCATCACTTGGATGGCAATTTTTGCCTCCCTCTTCCTTATTTCCTTCGACTATAAAATGGGAATCACAACACACTCCACCTTCTCTCGTGTGATTTCACACAACATGCATATAACATAATACATACTCTTTTGTTTTTTATAAATGTCAAAACCAAGTTTTATTTCAGCCTGCTAAACTTAGGGCATATACAATGACCTAAACTAAGCTCTTTTCTCTGCAAAAACAAATAACGGTGAAAACGGAGGATTCCTGGAGTCTTGACAAAGTCACACACTGCAGAAACGAGGGGGAAAGGTACATTAGCTCCTTCTTTAAACTTTTGTTGTTAATCTAAAAATCTCTGAAAAAATTCATTGTCACACATGCTGCAGTAAGGAAACTACAGTCACAGTCATCTACGAAACTGCTTAAGAAAAAAGTCAGTCTTTTCTCCTTGGAGAACGTACTATCACACGAGAGATGGTTTGTTACCAATCTCCCTCCCAGAAGGAAAATGAAAAAAAAAACAGAACAGAATCAAAAAGAGGAATCAAGATGAACTACATGAGTGAATTTTTTTTAAAAAAAATTCATTTTAACTGATTTCTCTTAGGTCTGAATTTTAGCTTTCAAATAAGGTGATCTTTCCTCCCTGGATACTTCTGGCCACCAATCAGCTCTGACTTGTTCTTCCCTAATTCTAGAGCCTTCCCTCTACTGATTACCTATCATTTATCCTGTATATAGCATATTTGTGCATAGTTGTTTTCATGTTGTCTTCCCCATTCAACTTCGAGTCCTTGGGATTAGGAATTTTCTTTCTTTTTCTTTCTCTCTCTCTCTTTCTTTCTTTCTCTTTCTTTCTTCCTTCCCTCCTTCCCTCCTTCCTTTCCTCCTTTCCTTTCCTTTCCTTTCCTTTCCTTTCCTTTCCTTTCCTTTCCTTTCCTTTCCTTTCCTTTCCTTTCCTTTCCTTTCTTTTTTGGCATTCTTAGCACATAGCAAATATTTAATAAATGTCTACTGACTAATTGACTGACTTGGCATCAAGAAGTAAATGAAACTAAGATCAGGACTGACGAAGTTCAACCAAATACAAACCAAGCAACACAAAACATGAGAGCAGCTTTCTCTGCAGATTTGGCTCCAAGAGACAGAGTTAACTCAATGGGCGTGGTGAGATTCTGAGAACTGTCTCTGTTGGGTCATCATCAATCAGCTTCTCAGAAGAAAGTTTTGGTGATCAGTTACAGAAAGAATGCTAATATCAAAATATAGCCACTTTGAGAATAATAATATTCTGTTTAGCTGAGGCCTAGACTGCCCTAAAAATTTCCTTATACTTGCATTGTCCAAATCAAATAAAAGGAGTTTAATTTGCTTTTTTTCTTATGCATGAAACTGTATCAGATTGGGATGGAAGAGGACAGGCAGTGAAATCTGACCCAGCTCACAAGTGGTTTTCTCAAACAAATGTTAACCTATTCTCAAAGGGAGATAGAACATCCATACGTCTATCTATTCTATCTTCACACATGAACATTATTTAATAGTTCAGTAGCAATTTCCAAGTGCTTATCAGACATTCCCTAGTCCTCAAACTACCTGAAACTAAGTACAATCCACTTTTAGCAAATACCATTTTAACTGAGGTTTTCTGTTGAGCAAACCTATTTCCCCATTGTAGCAAATGGACCACAGGGTAGGTTTTGTTGATCTGGTTTCAGTGAATTCTTATAAATTAAAAATCCCTTAGAAAAGATACATTTACAAGGCTCTGCTCTGCAGTGGTCAATTATGCTAATGAAAATACTGATGTTTTGGCTCCGTCTTTATACTTTATTTGAAAATACAGTGTAAAATAAGGCAGTATGCTTTACTTGAATAAACAAAAATACACAGTTTCTCCTTTGTACTATAAACAGCAGGTTTCTAAAAATTAAAGTTGCCCAACTTCATAAGCTGTGTTAAAAGACAGTGAGTTCCTCATCATGGGAGGCCTTCAGGCCAATACCAATCACTTCTGAGGGATGTAATAGAGGAAGGTTTGGACCCCAGGAAAAATTAAGACTGGATAACTTCTGAGCTTCTTTTTAACTTCCATTTAAATACAATTAAAATTTTAATGAAACCATTTTAATGTCCCATAAAATTCAGGTTTTTCAAAAAGCTTTTTATCTTCATTTATTCAACAAACATTTATTAAACACCTACTATCAGCAAGGCACTGAATAAACCACACCGTCACTTTCAGAAGAACAGGTCATAGAAAGGAGAGACTAAAACCCAGAACCCTATTGGCTCCAAACAACATTTTTATCATTTTCTCCTCCGCATCTTTTTATCTCCCCCAGGGAGGTTACTACCCAGGTATTACCAATTTCTTCATCTAATGCCCATTAGCACAAGTAAAATGGAAATGAGATGTCTGCACAAAGCCAAACATAGATCCTCCCTTAGTGCCATCAAAAACTCACATTCATTATATTATCAGTGAAAGAAAGATTTCACATTCTTGCACTCTTTATAAAGAAAAAAAA
>CM053626.1:273896491-273935888 GCA_028646595.1 Phalanger gymnotis
CAACTAGGAAATAAGATATACAGGCAGTTGGGCATAGAAATCTATCTTGCCCTACAAGCAAGGAAGGGAAAAGGTGGGAGTGGGGTGACAGAAGGGAGGGCTGACTGGGGAATGGGGCAACCAGAATATATGCCATCTTGGAATGGGGGGAGGGTAGAAATGGGGAGAAAGTTTGTAATTCAAAATCTTGTGAAAATCAATGCTGAAGATTAAAAATATTAATTAAATAAATAAATAACCCCCCCCCAAAAAAAGATGAATGTAATGGACTAATTATATGTAGAACATGGGATGTAACTGAAGAGAAAAGTTTAGGTCAATAATAGAACCTCACTTAAGGAAATTCTTGCTCCTGCCACATTAAATTCTAAAGTATAAATTTAGTTGTCTATTAAATTTTGAGAAAGTTAATATACTTCAAATACTCTCAAAGATTTTTGATTTCCTTGGTATTTGGCACTCACTCCACCATCATGATACTTCAACATTTCTTCCTTTTTATTTAAATAGGCCTCCCTCTTTACCTTAGCAGACAATACCTCATGAGCTGCAATTCTCCTGTGCCATTCCCCCTTGAAAAAGAGATCACCTAGTGACTGGCCTTCTGGTACTGGACCTCTCTAAACTTAGATAGATTAGATGTGGGGTGGTGGATTCAAAGCCTACATACCAGGCCTGTACTCAAAGTCTTCCAGTTTGCTAAATCCTGCCACAGCTTATAATCTATAGTGAGGGTCCTTAACCTAAGTTCCATGAAGTTGTATGGCATGGGTGGATGGGAAGTGAGAAATTATTTTTTTTTTATTTTAACTCACTTCTAACTGAAATTTATCATTTCTTTCAATTATTTAAAAATATTATTCTGAGAAGGAGTGCATAGGCTTTTCTAGACTGCCAAAGGGATCCAGGACACAGACAAAAAAGTTAAGAACCTCTGCTCTTCTTAAAGAAGTAACCTTTCAGAAGCCATGATGAACCTCTCCATGATGAGGTATCAAAGTAGGACTTTAATGGAAGTTAAAGAACATATGACTTTCCAATTTTTTCTGCTCACTTTAGACATGTAAAATAGTCACTATAGTATTTTACAGACAGCCTAATATTTATAATAGATCAGATTTGATTCCATAGGGAATTTTTTTTTTAAAAAAAAGGTAACAAGTCAAGAAAGTATCACCACTCAAACTCAGAGAGTTTGTTTCATGGACTCTCATCCCTCTCCTCCTACTCAGTCAGACAAACTGAGTTACGCTAGACAGATCAGAATTTCAGAATATCTCGAAGGACAAAGCTGAACCAACTAACAGAGTATTTCTTTTTTTTTTAATCAGCCAAGCAGAGAAAGTAGAGACAGGATGACAGTTTTTATATCAAATTAAAATGAAAACAAATTTTTGCATCAATTGATGCTCCCGGTTCTTCTCATGATAACGCATGCTGTAAAAGCTAAAGGTCCCTTCAAAGTTGTCCTTTGCTAGGGCAATCAGAAGTAGTGATTTGTAATTCTGAATGCAGAGGGGAAAGAAATGTCAAGCAATTTGGAATAATCTTTTTTTGCTGAGCCTGACTTCCCTTTCATGGAGAGTGAATGTTTCTCTTCTCCTTTCCCAAGTCATACCTGTTGAAAGGAGGAGAAATCGCTTCCTTGAGCCAGAAGCAGGAGATTGTGGGGCAGAAGCCAAGGGCAGCACAAGTGAGGGGATAAAGGAGGGAGACGGGAGAATGGGCAGTTTTCTTAACGACCGCTGCTCTGGGACAAGGCAGGGAAGTTTGTGTATGAAGGATAGGATTGCAAAAAAAGCCGGCTAGTCTTTCCCCAAGCTGATTCAAAGTGGCTACTTATTTCCACACAACTGTTGCTCACTGAACCACATATAGGCAGCTTGATTTAATAAAAAGAACAATGAAGAAGGAAAGGAGGGAGAGAAGGAAGAAAAAAGGAAACGAGAGTCAGAAAAGAAGGAAGGAAGGAAGGAAGGAAGGAAGGAAGGAAGGAAGGAAGGAAGGAAGGAAGGGAGGAAGGGAGGAAGGAAGGAAGGGAGGAAGGAAGGAAGGAAGGAAGGAAGGAAGGAAGGAAGGAAGGAAGGAAGGAAGGAAGGAAGGAAGGAAGGAAGGAAGGAAGGAAGGAAGGAAGAGGGAGGCAGGAAAGAAGGAAGGAAGGAAAGAAAAGGGAGGCAAGAAAGAAGGAAGGAAGGTAGGAAGGGAAGAAGGAAAAAAGGAAAAAAGAAAGAGGGAGGGAGGAAGGAAAGAAAAAAGGAAGGAAGGAAAGAAGGAAGGAAAGGAGAAAGGAAGGAAAGAAGGAAGGAAGGAGGGAAAGAAGGAGTTGTTAAGTGTTTATGCTAAGCATAGTGGGAGATGTGTCCTAGTCAAGGCTCTGCTACTAGCTAGCTGTAACAAATCATTTTATCTCTTGGGGCCTCAGTATCTTCAGATTGTAAAATGAAAGGCTGAACCCTAAAGTCCTTCCAGCGCTCAAATTCTGGGATACTAAAGTAGGTCCCCACCCTAGTGAGGTATTTTATTCTCACAAAATCATAAAACACTCACTCACTCCTTGACCATAAGAAGAAAAATTATTTTATTTGATACTTGACAGTGGTACAAGTTTGCTGGATGTAGAAGTCTAATTTTTTTAAAGCAGTTTATGAAGAAAGAAGCTTCAGGAATGGAAAATTCATAATAATTACAGCTGACATTTGTATAGCATTTTAAAGTTTGCAAATTGCTTTAGAAACATTTCACTTGAGTCTTGCAGTGGCTCTATGACTCAGGTAGGGCAGTTATTGTTATCTACATTTTTCAGATAAGGAAACAGGCTTAGAAAAGTTGCCCAGGGTCATAACAGCTAGTAAGTCTAATAGGCAAGACTCAAAACCAGGTCTTCCTGACCCAAGTCTATTACTGTTTGGGGATACAATGAGTCTGATCTTGCGTTTCTCAATCACTTTTCCTTCCAACCCCTTCCCCTCATATACATCTTAATTTTCTCCTGAAAATAAAATCGGGAGGGGGGATACATTTCACAATATAACTTCCGCATACGTTTTTAGTCCCTTGAATCAGTCTCCCTGGCTGCAGTTAATAAGGATTCCCTAGTGCTTTGAAGAACAACATTCAGTTCCCAAGTCACAGAGGTACAGTGATCTAGATAAAATCACTGATAGGAACAAAGAAGAAATGCCAGTTAGAAGATCTAGAATCCAATTAACTTTGCCATTAGTTCCCTGTAACTTTGAATGAGTCACAGTTCTTAGGTAATTGGGATTTTAATGTGCTTGTTTTAAGCCTTCTTCCCCACCTCCTTTCTCTTGTATATTGTTTTATAGTGAATGTATCAGAGGAATATTGGGGGTTTGAGGGAGGAGGAAGGGGGTGATGCACAGATATGAGGGCTTGCCTAGTAACTTAATTATAGCAAGATGATACAACCATAGGATTTGAGACATGGAAGAAAGCTGAGCAGCCATGTTCTCCAACCCATACACAAAACAAATATCTAATAAAACATATCTGACAAGTGGTTACTAGCCTCACTACACATTCCCATTTTTGCATAGTTCTACTGGCTGGTTCTAATGATTTCAGGAAAAACCATTATGGTTTAACAAAAGGAAAAATTCCATTAGTTAAACCATAATAGTTTTGGGGGTTATTAAATTGGGGTTCCTTAGCAGCAATATGATTTACTTTCCACCTAACCACCCCACTCCAATTGTACAGATATTTGCCAAAAGTTTATTTTTTAAACAATTTTATTAGGTGTTTCATGTTTGAAATAAATACCCAATTTGAAATAAAACCTGAAATAAAATGAAATAAATACCCAAATTGATTTTCTAGATTTTTAGCAGTGCTTCCATAACTAATACAGCACAATATTAGAAGTCAGAAAACTTGGCCTCAAACCCCACTCCACCACTTACTGACAATGCAAGCTGAGCTGCTATTTCCTCATCTGTAAAGAAAGATACTACCTGCAGTCTTACCAGACCCAGCAGTTAAGAGGAAAACACTCTATGAATCTGAAAGCATTGTAGACATTTGAATTCTGATAATAATGTTCACTCCTCCTCTTTAAGTTTTCTCAGACATACGTATTCTATTTGTACTCCCCCTACCCTGAGGCAGGACTACAAGTAAACTGCCTCAAATAGAGAAAAAAAAATATATTTTGTTTTTAAATATTTTCAAAAAACAAAATTCTACAACTTCTCTGCAATGTAGAAAGCCCTGGACTTCAAAAAACTCTAACCATCACATTATGTTCTATTTCAAACATATTTCCTTTTAACCTTTTCCCCTGGTGATGGTGTCCATATCTATGCTAAATCCACAACCTGTTGAATGTCTCTACTTGGGGTCCTGCATTTGAAGAACAGGAAGCATTTTCACATTTACCCAGACCATCCCACCCCTCTCAAAGAACTGGCACATTAATATCACAAATCCAAGTTGGAAGGAACCTAAAAGTTTATCTAGACCAACCAGGACCTGACCAACAATACTCCTGCTAGTGAAGGAGAACCCATTATCTCCAGTTCAATCCTCTTTGAGAAGGGAAGAATGGTAAAGAGCACCCCAAGAACAGGAAGGGAAGGACAATGTGTATTAAGGAGTTTGGTGTTTGCTGCCTGGTCAGGAATGAATTTATCTTATGGAGAAAAGTACAAAATAGAGCCAGAAAAGTTGACAAGAGTTGTAGAGCTTTGAATGCCAAACTGAAGATACAACAGTACCACTAGTCATACAGAAACCACAGATCAGGAAAAAAAAAAGTCTATCCCAACTATTGTAAAAAAAAAATCCAAATCTGGGTCATACTGAGGGCAGATAAGCAGCGTCCTCTGTTTCATTTGTGAAGGGTGATACATGCCCAACAAAGCCTCTTTTATCTCTCCTCTCAAGGTCTTATCCAATTCTTGCGTTATGCAGAAAAACATTCCCATACTTGGTGGAATAAGTAAGGATCTGCAACTCCCCAAATCTATCTTTCAGGGTATCAACTTGAAGTATCATAAGTTGAAAGAAAAATAAAGTTTTTCGTTTGTTTCTGGCTGACTTTGGGATGTACACACGGTCATTATTTATGCATTAGCAGTGTCACGTTTTGGCATACCGCTAGGCAGCGTACTCGGAGGAAGCAGCAGGAAAAGTGGTCATCCCACATACTTGCTAAATCCCTCAACCAACACTAGCAGATAAGGGGGTGGCCCATATCTAAGGGACTCCATAGGCAGAGATCAATCTGGAGCATGCCCAAGGGAGAATAGCAGCCATCCACAGAACTCTAAGAAGATGAAGAAGCAGAAAGAACAAAACATTTCCCAGAGGACCCTTCTAATTCACCTGGGTGCAGTAAGAGTAGGAAAATGGATCATCCTTGGGGAAACTTGATCAAGCTGGGATTTCACCAAGAGTATAACAACTCAGTCAATTAATCATAAATTCTTACTGAATACCTATTTTATGCCCAACATTATATTAGATATTTAGGGAACTACAAATCATTACATGGTCCCTGTCCTCAAGGCACTTATATATTTAGTTAGGGAGATAAGACTAACAAGCATAAAGCATGAAGGGAGATACTCTGTAATTAAGTGATGTAGTATGTGATACAAACTCTAAAGTGCTATAGGAACTCAAAGAAGGAAGAGATCGGTTTGGGCTGATATTGTTAAAGACAGCTTCACAGAGGAAGCAAGACTTGACCTAAGGCTTTGGAACGACAAATGATTCAGAGACAAGGGAGAATAGCCTATGGGGCCCTATCTTCTCTCCTCACTTCTTTCTATGTCTAGATGTAGATGGAGACTCATAAAAAAGTTAGACTCAGATATATGAATATTAACTAAAACTTATGGGATATAGCTAAAGCTGTTCTTAGGGGAAAATTTATATCTCTAGACATTTTTATTAACAGAAGAGAGACAGAACAAGTCAAATAATTAGATATATAACTTAAAAAAAACTTGAACAACAAATCAGAAATCCCCAACTAAAGAATAAAGTAGAAACACTGAAAATTAAAGAATGGATTAATAAAATTGGAAGCAACAAGACTATTAAATTGATCTATAAATCCAGAACTGCTACCCACTTTTCCTATCAGTTTTGGTAGAACAGTGAGTTCTTCACCCAGTAATTAGGATCTTTAGGTTTATCAAACGTGATGCTACTGTATTTGATTGTTTCTGTATTTTGTATACCTGATCTGTTTGCTGATCAACCTTGGTTCTTTTAAAACCAGTACCAAATAGTTTTAATGATTACTGCTTTATATTGTAGCTTAAGATCTGATACTGATAGGCCCCCCACCTTTCTTCCCACTTTTTTCATTATTTATTCTTGAGATTTTTTATTATTTGTTTTTTATATATACATTATTTTTAGGTCTACTTGTTCATTATTATTCTTGAGATTTTTTTATCTTTTGTTCCTACATACGAATTATTTTTAAGGTCTATAAAACATTCCTTTGGTAGCACTTAATGAGTAAGTACTATATCTAAGCAGCTAGGTGGTGCAGTGGTTAGAGCATTGAAGCTAGAATTAGGAAGACTTCCATTAGGAAGAGTTCAGATCCAGCCTCATACACTTACTAGCTGGGTAATTCTGCTTGTAACCTCTGCTGCTTCAAAGTTTGCTCATAAAAACAGGGATAATAGTAGAACCCATAGGGTTATTGAGAGGATAAAACAAGACATTTGCAAGGCCTTTTGCAAAGTACCTAGCAGATAGCAGATAGTTAATAAATGCTAGTTCCCCTCTCTTTCCGCAAATTAATTTAAGTATATACTGTCAATTTTATGATATTAGCTTGACCAATCCCATAATCAGTTAATATTTCTCTGATCATTTATGTCTTATTTTTATTTCTACAAAAAGTACTCTGTAGTTAGATTTATATAGTTCCTGGATGAATCTTGGTAGATATGTTCTCAAATATTTTTATTCTGTAGTAATTTTGAATGGAATTTCTCTTTCTAGTTCTTAGAAACATTAATGAATGCCAATAATTTATGTAGTTTAAATTTATATCCTGTAACTTCATTGAATTTATTCTTTTGATTAATTTTTAGTTTATTTTTGAGGCTTTCTCCACAAATCATATCTGCACAAAGCTATAATTTTGTTTCCTTCTTGTCAATATCTATTCCCTCAATTTCTGTTTTTTTTTCTTATTGCTACAGCTAGCATTTCAAGCACTATGTTAAATATATAGTTGGTATCCTTGCTTTATTCTTTTTCCTAAATTTTTATATTTTTTCCAATTACATGTAAAAACGATGTTTAACATTAATTTTAAAATTTTTCAGTTCCAAATTCTCTTACTCCCTTCCCTCTCCCCTCTTTGAGAAGGCAAGAAATTTGATATAGATGATACATATGCAGGCATACAAAACCTATTTCCCTATTAACCATGTTGCAAAAGAAAACAGAACAAAAAATAAAAACAAAGACAGAGAAAGTTGAAAAAATAAGCATTGATCTACATTCAGATTCCATCAGTTCTTTCTCTGGAGGTGGATAGTATTTTTCACCATAAGTCATTTGGGATCATCTTGGAAAATCGTATTTCTGAGAATAGCTAAGTCATTCACAGCTGATCATCATACAATGTTGCTGTTACTATGTGCAGTGTTCTCCTGGTTTGGCTCACTTCATTTTCTATCCGTTCATATAAATCTTTCCAGGCTCTTCTAAAACCATCTTATTCATCATATCTTATAGCACAAGAGTATTCCATCACAATCATATATCACAACTTGTTTAGGCATTCCCCAATTTATAGGCATCCCTTCAATTTCCATTTCTTTGCCACCACAAAAAGAGCTGCTATAAATATTTTTGTACATATAGGTCTTTTGTTAATCTCTTTGGGATCCAGACCTAATAGTGGTCTTCTTGCTTTACTCTTGAGTTTACTGGAAGGTCTTCTAACTTTTCTCCATTACACATAACATTTGTTCTGGATTTATATAATTAGGTACCAAGTTGGAACCATTTACAAAATGCTACTAAACTGTATATACCCTATAGCCCAACTATACTACTACTAGGCCTATCTACTTCAAAGAAATTAAAGAGGAAAAGGACCTAATTGTACAAAAGCATTTACAGCAGCTTTTTTCATAGTAACCAAAAATTGGTAAATAAGGGGAATAGCTAAAGAAATTGCAACCTATGAATGAAATTTTATTATGCCACAAGAAATGACAAAATAGTTTCAGAGGAAACTTGAAGCCCTAATAGAAACTGATAGAGGGCAAAGTAAGCAGAACTATGAGAACAATTAAAACATTATAAGGAAAACAACTTTGAAAAACTTTAGAACTCTGATCAATGCAATGATAAACCATGAGTACAGAAAACTATCAGTTAGTAAGTCAACAAGCATTTATTATGCACCTATTATATGCCAGGCACTGTGCAAAACAAAGAAGATACAAAGAAAGGCTAAAAAAAACCCAGTTCCTATTCCGATAAGGCACTTATAATGACACTCAAATGCTTATATACAAATAGGAGATATACAGGGTAAACTGGAGATAATCTCAGAGGGAAGGCTCTAAAATTAGGGAGAACTGGGAAAGGCTTCTTGTAGAAGGTGAGATTTCAAATGAGATTTGAAAGAAGCTGGAGAAGCCAGGAAGCAGAGAAAGGAGAGAGTTCCAAGCATGGGGAAACAGCCAGTGAAAATCCTTGGAATAAGGAGATGGAGCGTTGTGTTCTAAGGAACAGTAGGGAGGCCAATGTCACTAGATTGGAGAGTACAAGATGTAAAAATATTGGAACTATAGGAGGAGGCCAGGTTATAAAAGGCTGTAAAAGTCAAAAGGAGGATTTTATATGTGATCCTGGAGACAATACTAAGCTCAATGGAATTTACTTAACAGGGAGTGACACGGTCATACTTGCACTTTAGGAAGATCGATTTGACAGACAAGTGGAGGGTGGACTACACCGAGAAGAGATTTTGCAGCAGGTAGACTCACCATCAGGCTATTGCAATAGTCCAGGGGTCAGGTGGTAAGAACCTGCGTCAGGGTGGTAGGTAATGTCACAGGAGAGAAGGGAGCTTCTGAGAGAGATGTTACATAGGGAGAAACAACACAACGTGACAGCTGATTAGATATGGGAGGGAAGAAAGTGAAGAGTCGAAGATGAAACTGAGTTTGTGAGTCTGAGTGACTGGGGGGATGGTAGAACCCTGGACAATAATAGGGAAGTTAGGCAGAGAGGAGGTTTGGAGGGGATACAAGAGTTCAGTTCTGTAAATGTTAAGTTTAACATGTCTATGAAATATCTAGTTCAAGACGTCATAGGTAACCAGAGAAGTGAGTTGTTTTTTAGTCATCTCTGACTCTTTGTGACCCCATTTGGAGTTTTCTTGGCAAAGATACTGGAGTCGTTGGCCATTTCCTTCTCCAGCTCATTTTACAGATAAGGAAACTGAGGAAATAGGGTTAAGTGACTTTCCCAGGGTCGCACAGCTGGTAAGTTTGTAAAGCTAGATTTGAACTCGAGAAGAAGAGTCTTGCTGACTTCAGACCCGGCACTTTATCCACTGTACCAAGTAGCTGCCCCTGGAGAAATGAGACTAGGGGTCAAGAGAGAGGTTAGAGCAGGCCAAATAAATGTGAGAATCATCTACATGGTGATGATAGTTAAATCCATGGGGGCTGAGGAAATCACCAAGTGAAATAATAATTGAGGGAGAAGAGAAGTGGGACCAAGATAGAGCTTTGGGGTACACCCAGTCAGACAGGTAGGAGGAGAACTAGGAAAGAGCAGGGTCATGAAAACCTAGAGAGAAGAGAGTATCAGGAAGAAGAGATGTTCATCAACAGTGTTAAGGCTGCAGAGAAGGATAAGGACTGAGAAAAGGTCATTAACAAGACCTTCACCTCCTTCACCTCCAGAGAGGTGAAGAATTTAAAATTCAGGGAAAGACATATTTTTAGACATGGCCACCATGGAAATGTTTTCCTGGAGCACTGTATGTCAATGATGAGGGTTTTATTTTTCATTTTGTTTTGTTTTGTTTTTATCCATTGGAAGGGCAAGTGAGAGGGAGAGATCATAAATACACGTAAAAATAAATTTTAGAAGAATTTTAAAGAGAGCTAACTGGTCCCAAGGATTAAACCTTGAACCACTGATCTTTCTGGCCAACCAGGTACAAAAGGCAACACACAAAGAGGTGGTGGATCCTTCCTCAGGCTCGACATATGCTACTCACCAGAGTCATCGTGGTAAATGAGGAGGCAGAGAAACTGCGCAAGACTGACTCTATGCTAGATCCTTGTTGAATATACTTTTTGTGCTATTGCTAAATTCCCTTTTTAAAAATCTTTAAAAAGCAAGGTAAATGAACTGAGCCAAGATCAATTATCATCTAAACTCATCAACTCTAGGTAAATCATCATTATTATTAATGCTATTATCAATAATGATAGCCAGCAATTATATAGCATTTTAAGGACTGCAAAGGTTTGGCCTTCACGATAACCCTGTGAGGTAGATGCTATTATTATCCTCATTTTACAGAGAAGTAAACAAGCTGAGAAAGGTTAAGTGGGGTGTGTGTGTGTGTGTGTGTGTGTGTGTGTGTGTGTGTGTGTGTGCTATGTGTCTATATAATATATATATATACCCACACACATACACACATATTTGCATATATATGTGTGTGGTATGTATCTGTATGTGTGTGTGTATATATATATATATATATATATATATATATATATTCAATGTTCTATGAAGGAAGTGTGTATGCATGCAATGACCTACAAAGGAACACCTTTCCCAGTGGCATTCATGTCCATACTCAAGACATTGCCCCAGGAGAAAACAAAACAGACTTACAAAATAGGAGAAAAATGGCTGAATCTCAGGACAGAGGTTTATAGGAGAACAAGTCCAGATGGAAGTTTCCCTAAAGCTTTCTCTCTCCCTAGTATGGCTATAGCGTTTTCTTACAATCTAGGGATGAAGGAGGGAGAGGCAGGGAAGGGGGGACGAGATCACGATTCAAGGTAGATGTTTTATACTGGTTCTCGTGGTGGCAGGGGCACCCACGCTTCCAGATGGCAAGCGCAGCTTTTTTGCCAGGTAGCTGAAGGCATGGGGTGTGGCCCCTATGTGGAACATCAACGGTGGTTCCCCATTTCCACAGATGTTCCCAGGCATATGAGCTTTTTCTGTAACTGGACTGACTGAATACAGATGTGATAATTTCAGTTTAGGGTGAAAGGGAAGGTTTTTCCAGTTGAAGGGGATAACATGAATGTGGCGTGCTCACAGAACGTTGACCAAAATAGACTGTTGTGAGAAAGAATGTTAGATATTGTTGGTAAGGTAAGAAGGTAAGACCATATTTGGGAACAGAAGGGTGGGGCCCCCAAAGCTTGGCAGAGGAGTTAAGACTTGATATGGTAATTAATAGGAAACTAGTGAAATTGTCTAAGCAGTAGTGACATGCTGAAAATAAGGCTTTAGAAAGATTAGTCTTATCTTTGGAACTGACTTTATCTTGCAGAGACATTATTTCTGTCCATTCTCCCGCCCTCCATATTTCCCGGTGCCCAAAGCACTCAGTGGCTTTTGCATAATAATGATTTCTCACATTTATCTACTACCTAAAGTTTTATAAAGCACTTTGCTCACAACAACCCTTTGAGGTAGGTAGTGCTATGATAATTATGCCCATTTTATAGCCAAGAAAACGGCTCAGAGAAATGAAATCACTTGCCCAGGATTACAGGGCTAATAACAAGTAAGTGTTTGAGCGAAGATTTGAACTAAGGTCTTTGGCTATGAAGGCCAACCCTCTTTCTACTACGCTATACTCATCACAATTATTCACTACAGCAAAAATAATTAATGGTATATCTCAAGCAAAATCCCATTTTATAACATCACAAGTGATTCAAGTCCCAAAGAGCAGAGAATCTCTTGTGTATATAGTAGTACAGTCACTGGAATATTTGCATATTCAGCAAATATTAAGCAACTCCTAAAGAAATTCCTGGATTGTGTGATTTCCTTCATTATCTGCTATTAAATTCCTCAACCTTAATCAGCTAATGGAATATCATTTTTTTTAATCCCTGTCAGTCCCATCAGTAGGTTTTTAATAAAGGTTTGTTGACTTTAACAGATCTTCTAATTTTTTAAATGCAATAACTATCGCAAAAATTCTCTTGGGAAAATTGTTTTCGTGTAGGCAGACAGATGCTTACTACCTGTATGACCTTCTTTAGACCTCAGTTTCTCCATCTGAAAAATGAAAAGGTTGGGCTATCTGATTTTGAAGGTCATTTCCAGCTCTAAATCTATGATACCATACTGATGTCAATCAGATTATAGTAACTTCTCACATCTTTAAATGGTTGTGTTGGAAGACAGATTGCAAGCCAAGGAAACCCACAGAATGTCCTGGCTTTGATTCAGACGTTGCTTTCTTTGCACTAAAGAAAATAACTATATAACATACAGCTACCTTTAAAGCACCAAAAAAACCAAATCCAACCCAGTGTAACATGTTAGTATTTGAAAACTAATCTTTTACAAGAAACAGTGTGTGCTATAACATTTCTGAGTACCCCTTGTATTTGAGATAGCTCCTAAAAATACATCCATCCCAGGGGGGGCGGGCTACAGCCTTGCCTCGCCTTCTCCATCTCTACCTGGGAAATGGCTTATCAGGAAGGAAGGTTTCTTCTCTTAGCAAAACTGCAGCTAGTTTACTATGTGAGGTGAAACATAAACAGGCTGTCTTATCATACTGTCTAACAAACAAAAACCCTACTGTAACAACCTCAGCATGTGGGTAAAATGTAGAACTTTAGAAGAAAGTTGTTCCTTAAAAGCCAGCACAGGCCTACTGTGCTTTACAGAATGTTTTCCCAAAGAGCCCTATAGAACTCATGGCTATTCTATTACTGGTAGTGGGCTCTACTGGAAAAGAGCAGCTATTTATACCCTAAACTATTCCAGTTTGTATGTTGTGAGCAGGCACACAATGTTTCCTCAAAGTTCTGCCCCCATAACCCTTGATAAGACTATGTATCCTAAAATCCTAGAGGGGAAACTGACAAAAAGTTGAGTCATTCTTAGCTGAGGAATTTCCTTGCTTGAGACCATTATGAGCCATCTCAAATCATACAGCTGTCTTATGATCTCATGCCAGTCTCACTGAAAGCATTGGAAAGCAATAAATACCACAACAAAGGAGAAAAAACTAGGTCAGTTCAAGTTAAGGTAACATTTAACCAGCCAACCAATACTGGCCAAGAGGGATGAAAATCACAAGTTATGAGAACAGTGGGCCCACTGAAATTCAATTAATCCAATAGTCTCTGTCTCTATCTGTCTCTGTCTCTGCCTCTGTCTCTCTCTCCCCCTCCCCTCCTTTTCTCTCTCTCCCTCTCTCTCTCTCTGAATTCAGTAACTTCTACTGTATGGTGAGTAGCATCTCTGGTAAACCCCTTCAATTATTTAAATTGGTAAAGCTTTAAACTACTGTCAATATTTTTTACCTGTACTTTAAAAAGAAAATCATAAAAACATAATTTTTCTGTTAACCAAAGGAGAATGGGGAAAAGACTGAGAAGTAAAGAACCAAGGTATCTTAGCTTTTATTGAACAGCTTAATAGCCATGGGAAAAACAACAACAAATAAGAGAAAATATAAGAGAACTTAAAGTGGTAACATACACTAAAAAAAAAACCAGAAAAAATAAATTCCTGAAACTGGGTGAGAATAGTACTGTTGTTTAACGTTCCACTTTTTACAAGTAATGAACATAGTAAAAGACAGCTGCTTTCATGACTATGGTAAGCAAGTTGCCCCAGGACATGGGAGCTGCATGGAACACGCAGGGGCAAGCAGTGGGCAGAAAGACCAGAGGGTCTGATGCACCGAAGTTGGTGAGAGCATAAAGGGAGGAGCTAAAGGACAGGAAAAGCAAGGAGTCTTGCAGAAAGAAGACAGAAGAAGGATGAGGCAAAGATGCAGTAACTGATAATGAGAAGGAAATGCCAGGATGTTGATGAAGAAAATGAAGAGTGGGGAGAAGTGGGAGGGAATGTATTGGTCTGAGGCATCGTGAAAGGTTTGAAAAGATGAACAGCAAGAGCTGGTCAGGGTTGGCTAAGTGGTAGGCAAAGAAAAAAGCAGGAGGGAGTTTGTGGATTTAAAAAGTAAGAAGTTGGATTTAGAAAGGAAGGAAGAAGGGAGAAGAGGTATAAGGTAGAAAAGGCAGAAGGCCTTCTAGATGGAGGGATGCCATGGTGTAGAAAGTTGAAGTGGACACTGGCAGCTTGATACAACAATTCCTTGCCTCACTGATTTGAAAGGAAGAAGCAAGCAGTGCCCCCTCTGAACTGACTAGCTTTGGAAAAAACAGTAAAGGTTGATACCCAAATCCTAGCTTGGTCCTTGAATCTCTCTGTTTGTTGAACATGGGATTTCCTGAACTTTGCTTATAACAAAGCTATCTTCTCAGCTAACCTTCCCTGAATCAGGCACATTCTTTGCGTGGAGAGCTCCCAGCATGGCACATAGTACTTGTGTGACCTGGACTCTGGGACTGGCAAAGATGGGCTGCTTTGGAAGACTAAAATGTTCTCCTCTCATTCTTTGGGCTAGAAAACCAAACTCAGATTCCCCCCGTAAGGTCTTTGTTCTGTAATGACAACTGACTATATAAGATACTAGTTATAAATCAAAACATGTCCCAAAGGGTATTATTTTGTTATGTCTGATCTGCCCCTTTCCTTTTAATTAGAAACACAAATAATTCAGAGATTGAGGTATCTGATATGTCACTTTCCTACCAGAGATTTTTCAATATATGAGAAATTCACCTGAGATATTCTATAAACCCTTTAATAAACTTCTGTGCAGGTATTAAAATTAAGTCAACATTTAACCAATTTCCAAGACATTTATGACATGCTATGCATACTAATTAGTTTTCTCAACAGCCACATCAGAGTAGAAAAGGGCCAGACTCTTTCTTTTCTTATTTGTACAAGGAAAAGTAATCTCTATGCTGTATTTAATGATAGATCATAACCTAGGGACTACATCTTCCAAACACAAAACTAAGATACTGTCAACATCTGGTTGCTGCAATTGTTGCTGCTGTATAAACTTCTACAATTCACGTGTCCTGAAAGGTATGTCCCCTGCTCACCCTTAAAAGCCCATTTCAGATACAGCCTCCTACCTAAGGCCTTTCCCAATCCTCCCAGGTGTTAGTAGCCGCCCCATCTTGAAATTAATCTGTATTACTTTACATATACTTTGAATCTATCTTGCTCCATCTTTCACCCACAAATGGAATGTAAGTTTCTTGAGGGCAGGAACTTGTTCTGTTTTTCTTTTGTATCTCCAGTGCCTTTCATAGAGTAGGCACTCTATCATGTGTTGAACTGAAAGGTACAAGGCAACTCAGTTTACATCCAATTTCTATAGCCATAATTACCCAATGTACACAGCACATCATGTTGTTTCTTGCTGCAACGGTAACATGGACAAGTAAGCTAAAGACCATGTGTATTTAAACTAGATGACTGCCTAAGTTTTTTTTTTCTTTTTCAAATCATAATTCACATGGTACTTTAGATAAGCTCTTGAATTATGATCTCTTAAAAGTCACACCTGTCCCAATTTTTTAAATAGTCACAGCATGATAATCCCTGCTCTCAGGTCTCTTCCTTCTCTTCTCACAGCTAAATGCAATGCCACAAAACAAGTCTGTGCCACATCTACTTTTCATATTTTAAAAGCTAACCTTAAGTAAGCACACCTCACTCAAGTTGTATGAAGAAAGAAAGGCCATTTGCTTGCTGAGAACATATTGTGGATGGAAACAGTGTGGTGTATATTGTGGATGGTGAAGTGGCTTTCAACTTCATAGGACCTAGGTTGGAATCCTAGCTTCCTTGATTACTTGTGCGACCTTGGCCAAGTTGATTCACCACCCTGTGCCTCAGTTTCCTCATGTGTACAATAATTGGATTGGCCAGATGACTTCCATGTATAAACCCTATGATAAGTATGATATACAAGTCTCAAATACAAATGTGAACTATATATGAATTATTTTCACGAAACTAAGAAAAGTTAATTTCTGAGTTAACAAGATAGTTGACTACAGTACTGGACAGATTAAAACTTTCAGATGAATTGTTCTGGGAGAGGCTAAGTATAATACAATAAGCACTGGCTCTGGAGTCAAAGGACCTTGGTTTGAATCCCATCTTGGACATTTATTACCTGTGTGGCCCTGAGCAAGTGTCTTTAAGCTTCAGTTTCCTCGTCTATAAAATGAGAGTATTTCCTACATGTCTTTCAAGTTCCCTTCTGGCTTTTAAATCTATGACCTCACGATTTTATTATTTCAGAGATTTAAAAAACCATTTTTATAGATAGTCATGTGGCTACCATATCTTATCTTTCTGAAGCCCCCAAGTAGGCCAAGAATAAAGAAGCCCCCACCTCTCTTCCTGGGCTTCTCAGCCTCTGTGAAAGATTCCAGTACAATCTAAAAGAATCCTACTGGAAATTCTTTTTTTTAATGCAATCACCCATTTATTTGTCTCATTTCTATGTTTGGATATGTGTCTGGGATTGTTTTTAAAAATGGGAGAATTTACATTTCATGTAGCATGAATATCCTAATAACATTTATTTGAACTTTAGATAAGTCTAAATTTTGTCTATAACCTGCCCTGGTATAGGGTGAGTCCAATGTCTTAAACTACCTAAAACGTGCTGACTTTAACATGATCGAACCCTATAACAACAACAGAGAGGAACTGTAGTGAATGTATTTTTTTATGTCCAAGAAGTTGGGGAGGGGAGCAAAATGCCTTTGACCATTCTCTTCTTCAGCTGGCTCTCTGCCTCTGCAACCTCCTGACTGAATAACTGTAATGTGATCTGCTAGGGGCCACTCCTGAAGGCCAGCTGGTGCAGAACACAGTGACCTGTTTACTTCCATTTGTGGGCCACAGAGAATACCTAATACCTGTATAGCTACAAAGTTTCCAACAAGCAAGTCCAAGAACTGAGCCTTCTCGTGTTTGGGGCCCACCAGGTCTCTTATTGATGATTCATGTGTTTGAAATTCTGGATTGCACCCAGATTAAGTCATGCTCCCCTTTTCCAGCTTGGGAAGTTTCCCCATTTCTTACAAAGAAAGTAGAAAAGGTCAGCAATACCCTAGGACCCTTTTAACACAGCAGAATTGAAGGGGTGGTCAGTAATAAATTAATGATGTTGAAGGCAATCTCCTTCAGGAATTGGAACCTAAATCCAAAAAGTGCTACACTCAGGGTTGGTAGAGTTTTATAATAGTTAAGAACAAAACTGAGTCAACAGCGGATAGAGAGGCAGGACTTAAGAGTCAGAGAGACCTGAGTTCAAAACCTGCCTTTGACACACATAGCTGTATGATCTGGGAAAGTCACTTCACCTCTAAATTCTCTCCCCCACACCTTGGAAACTTTACCTTGGAAACTCTTAGAATTTAAAGGAGAAAACACAGTACAATCTAGAGTAAAATGGCCATGAACTTAAAGTCATTGGACCAAATAAGCTTGAGTCCCAATTCTATCACTGACTAACTGTGTGTCTTCGGGCAGGTCAATTTGAGCAGAGGTTCAGTTTCCTCAGAGTCTATAAAATTAAAGGCTTTGGACTAGATGACCTTTTAAAGTCCCTTTCAGCTCTGGATCAATGTTCTGTAAGCCTAAGTCAGAGAGCTGAAAATGTATATTGGTGGGAGAAACTTCCATGCTAGAAGTTCCTTACAAAGAAGAAATTACAAGCCCAGACTCCATCCCCCCACCCAAAAAACCAAATAGAAAGAGAGAATTGTGTAAGTAAATATGATATGGAAAAGAAGCACCATGGAGGTTAAGCTCTAGCTAATATTCTTTTTGCATGCTTATTAATAATTTACCAAAGGAAATGGTAGATGTACATGTTAGGACATCAAAATGGGGTATATAATCAGAACCTTTCAGAAATGATACAACTGGACAGAAAATAAGGCACCATTATGAACATGAATGAATGGTCACTCTCTTGGTTTATAACCCATTTATACTTTAGGAAACTAAGAGTACTTCAGAAAATAATTATTTCTTTACATCTATGTCAGGTTGCAAAATGGGACTAAGAAATGCTTCCTTATTCACTAGATAAAAACGAATCAAGAAAGGCCTGTGGCTCATTCTATGCAAGGTGAAACAGTAAATCACTAGGAAAGGAGAGGTAAGGATCATCTGATACATTTATAGCAAAGACAATACAGCGGAGAGAACATAATCTCTCTGGAGTCAGAGAACCTTGGTACAAGGTACCCTCTGATGACTGTGTGACCTTGGGTAAATGACTTAACCTTTCTGGGTCTTAGTTTACTTATCTGTATGAAGGGGGTAGCGCAGATGAACCTCTGAAGATGTAAAGAAGCTCAAATCTAAGATTCTTTAATCTATGTAAAAGAAGAGGATGCTAGACCCTATTCTCCCTTTCTCTGCCCCCATACCAACCAAAGATGTATTTCTTGGTCCCTCATCTCAGGGCAGGAAAAAGGTACCACAATCAGGACCTGTGCCCATTGTCTTTCTCTGGACTTCGGAAGCAGTTCACAGGGCTTTCAGTCTTGTTAGGTTATTAGGATGGCCTGCACCTACTACATTTGATCAAGTTCCAGATTTTGTTTGTTCAGTGGAAAGAAATGCATTAAGTGTTTCTAATGACAGGCACATTGTACTGTACTTTGCAAAGAGATGAAAACAGAAATACAACTGGGTGATTGAGCTCAGCTGAGTATTCCTTCAGAGGCGAGTCACAGCAGGAAGTATGAAATTATGGGAGAAATGGGGAGGAGAGTCAGTTTCAATTCCACTTTTATTGATGAATAAAGACCCACTTCACAAAAATTACCATATCTTTAGCGTTCGGTCTCCCTACATCCACTACTCTCTCTCCTTTCCAATCCATCTCACACACAGCTGCCAACTCAGGTCATGTCATTCATCCACTTAAAAATCTTATGGCTCTCTGCTGCCTATTGAAGTAAGTTTAAAGCCTTTAGTCTAGCATCTGAGACCCACCATACTTTGGCTTCCATATACCTTTCCAGCCTTACCTTCCAGTATTTCCCAACAATAGACAGCTTCAACTGCTTTCAATTCAGCAAGCAATTTAATTAAAAAAAACCACTTTAGATAGCTATTGTATAGAAGGCACCCCAAAAGTCTTAATGAATTTTAAGTTATTAAGGCTCAAAACCACAGGAAGACTTATGGAGCACCGTTCTAGGGCGATAAGGACAGAAAGTGGAGGTAATACATAGTCTCCGTCCACATGGAACTTAAAGTCGGGTAGGGGAATGAGAGATACAGACATGTTTACAATATATGATATTAATTGCTAAATACATCACAAAGTCCATGGGAGAAGTGTTACAGACGGAGATCAGGGTAGGCTTCGTGGAACAGGTCAAATTTCAGTTGAGATTTAAAGGGTGGTTAGGAATTTAACAGGAGAGAAGGCCTTTCCAGGTTTAGGGAATGCCATGAGAAAAAGTATGGAGGCAAAAATGCTCAGGGTGTAGTCAGGGAAAAGAGAAGTAGAGCAAAACAAGTATTTATTAAGTCCCTACTATGTGCCAGGCATTGTGCTAAGTGTATTACAAATATTATCTCAGAGGACATGGAATAGCCCAGTTTAGCTGAAGCATAGAATATGTAAAGAGGGAGGAAAGCAATAAAAAAACAATAAATAAATCGTTGAGGGGATCGAATACCAGGCCAAATAGTAAAAACTTTAATTATTAAACAATAGACAGCCATTGAATGTATTTTAGAATAAAAGTGACATGATAAGATATATAGATAAAGATTAGTCTGGTAACGATAGGATTATGAATGATGAGTTGGAGGGGGTAGGGTGGAGACTAGACCCATTAAGAGGAAATTGCCTTGAACCAGATACGTGATAATAAGGGTCTGTATTGTACTCTAACAATGACAGTAGAAAGAGGGAGGAGACTGAATACAGGACTTGGTAACGGATTAGCCACGAAAGGTGAGGAACATGGAGTAGTCCAATGTTAAAACCAAGGTTTCCTACTCTTTTGCTCACACTTGCCTATCCAATTCAAATGCCAACCTCTTCAATGAAACTTTCCTAGGTTCCTTCCACCTACAAGTGACTTCTCTTCTCCTCTGAATTGCTGCAAAACTTTGACCTTCTTTTAGCATTCTCCACTCACTGCTTTTTATTATAGTTATTTGCATACCCCTCTTAGGGGTACAGGTTGAGCCTATCATTGTATTGGGATAAGGAACTTCCAGGAGAAGGAACTCTCTCTACCATTTCAGGTCAACACCTTGCAACTTACAGTCCTGGAGAGTTAGTTGCTACAGCACTGAGAAATTAAGTGAGTTCCCCAGGCTCACACAGCCAGTATATTATCAGAGGCACGACCTCTGTGAACACAAAGCAACTCTCTAACCGTTATACCACACTGCCTTTTATGCTCATCTTAATTCCCTACTAAACATTCAACTATGTACTTTTCTACTGGCTGGCTTAATATACATGCAAATATTCAACTCACAACATTAAGGGACTACTATTGCAAGGCCCTGTGCTAGGTAGTGGGAATACAAAATTGAAAATGAACACTCTTGAACCTATAGGAGCTCATAATCCAATGGGGGACACATTAGATAAACACACAGATAAGTATGAAATAAGGCACAATGTCACAGAGGCAAAGAAGAAAGCCAGAAAAAGTGCTATAAGAAAATTTGAGGGAAAGATTATTTTCAGTTGGATGGGATCAGGAAATCATATATGAAAGAAGATCTGGACTTTGAGGAAGAAAAGTTTAAGTCAGAGGTGTGTAAGTAATGGCCTTCATGGATGCCTAGAGGTAGAAAACGGACAGATGGAGGAAGAGTTAGCAGTCCATTTTGGCTGGAAATCAGGGAATGTGTGAAAACGAGTAATATCAAAAAAGGTTGGGAAGGTACTTGCTAGAAATACAGAATGAAGGTAGAGGGCAGAGGACCTTTGATAGCAGACTAAAAAGTTTGAACTTTACCCTACAGACAAGGGGGAGCCCCTAAAAGATTTAAGCAGTGGAATAACATGGTCAGTTCTATGTACTGGGAAGATTATTTTGGCAGCTGTGTGGAGGATAGAATGGAAGCAAGAAGCCCAATTAACCTTATGATAATATTCCAGGTGAAAATTATTGAGGGCTTGAACAAGGGCCCTGGCAGTGTGAGTGAAATGATGGGACAGATGGAAGAAAGACTGAAGAGGCAGAATGACTAGATGTTAAAGGAATGAGTGAGGTTTTCAGCCATGGGTGACTGGGAAGATGCCAACAGCAGAAACAGGGAAGAGGTTAGGGGGGAGGGGAAGAAGCATGACTTCAGTTTTAGATTAAAGTTCTGGAAATATATTGATGGAGAGACATCTCATAAGCTGAGAGAGAGATACAAGACTGCTTGGATATAAGCTGTGGCTATATATGGTGCTGTATGTATGTATGTATGTGTGTGTATATATATGTGCATATATATACACATATATTTTTTAACTGAACTAGACAGTAAACATCAAGTTTGAGTACTAAAGCCTCAATGGCCCTGGAGAAATACTGCCTTCTCTTCAAATAAGCAATGATTCTTCATCTGTAAAACAAGGGGGTGGACTAGTTGGCCTCTGAGGTCCCTTCCAATCCTTAAAAAAATCTATGAACCTATGATTCAATTCTACTCTCCCCTAAATACAAGTTTCTTCAGAAGAAGACTACCATTGTTGCAGGAAGAGGCTTCCATTGTATGGACCCACTATGAAGTAGCTGTCAGTCCCAACACTGTCCATAGCTCAAATCCAAAAAGTGCCTTAGGGTTTATAAAGTACATTCTTCCCAGCAACAATGAAGTAGATAATGTATTATTATCCCCATCTTACAGAAGAGGAAACAGACTCAGAGAGCTAAAAGTGACTTGGTCACACAAATAGTAAGTGACCTAGCTAGGTCTGGAACCTGAATATTCTAACTCCAAAGCCATGGTCTTTCTACCAAGCTATGCTGGCTGTCATCCCTCTTAGAAACTACTACAACATATAAATATGTTGGCTTACCTGAACTCACACTCACTGAGTGAGTTGGATATGTGTGTGTGTGTGTGTGTGTGTGTGTGTGTGTGTAAACACATATACAAATCACAGTCAAGGGTTATCAAGGAGTGAAACTTAACAGAGATGTTTTCAACTGCAGAACTTATGGCACTATTTTATCTTCTGCCTATTAATACTCTCTTTTCAAAACAATTCTCAGTATCTTTATGCAAAGGAAGACGGCTCCCGGGTCATCAGTTCTCCACTGGGGGAAAAAAAAAAGAAAAGGATTTCCCTTCTCTCTCGAACAGTATGTGCCAAACCTCAAGATTAATGTGTGTGCATATTTATATGTTCTACATGCAACCCTTGGGGGACAGAAACAGTCAACCCCAAAATATCATCAACATGTCTGAGGCATGATTCGAATGAAGAATGTGAATGAATGAGAGATCAGATCCCTGCAAAACAAACGACCTCTCACACACACAGAGCGTGTAAAGAAGCATCCTCTCTATGGGGATGGGGATGGGGTGGGGTGAAGGGGGGGGTGTAGGATTGCCAACAAGGAAAGGACATTATCCAGCTGAGTAAAGGCAGCAACACTTTGAAAATTGCAGAGGGGAATGAAATCTGTTCCCTGTACAATAACCAAGCACCCCACTCCCCGAATCAAGCCAAATCTCCCATGCTACCTCGAATGAGCATTAATTATACATGGTGGGAGAAAAATAGATGCATGGAAATAAGCCACCTTAAAAAAAGGCAAAAACTTCAGGCATCCTAAAGATCACACCACCTTGCACGAAATGTATCGATAGATACAAGCAGAGAGAGGGGACAGAGGGACCATGGTAAGAATCGGGATTTTCTTCCCGGCCACACTGCCCTAGCACCAGCTTGCAAAGTACAGTGCTACATGCAATGCTCAGAGAGGAAGACGGCTGAGGGCGGCGGGGACGTGGGGGTGGGAAGGGAGGGGTATCTAAACACAAACCACCCAGGCCTCAAAGTGACGAAAGTCGTCAGCAGCATCCCAGCCCCTTCTTTCCAGAACCCCCCCCCAACCTCCCGCTTCTCACCCCCCTGCAGCTGCAGCTGCAGCAGTAGCAGCAGCAGCAGCAGCAGCAGCAGCAGCATGACCACCGCTGCTCCCATCCATTCTGGGCGGCAGACACCCCGCAGGCAGGCCGGCCTGCCTCCCTCCCTGCCAGCCTGCCCAGCCCGGGATGCCCGGACAGCGCTGCCGTGGGCGGACTCCGCTGCCAACTCCGCCCGCCCCAGGGCCCGGGATGAAGCTCCCACTTACCTTCGGCTCTTGGGGGGGGGCTGAAGGTGGCAAGCCTCCCGCCCCCCGCCCCTTCCCCTCCTTCTCCTCCTCCTTCTTTTTCTTCCTCCCTCCTCCTCCTCCTCTTTCTCCTCCTCCCCTCTGTGTGTATTGGTCGCCCCCTCGTCCCCTGCTGCTTGGAGTAAAAGCCGAAAGAGCCCCAGCCGGGCTCCGTGCGTGGGGAGGGGGAGGCGCGCGGGCAGCTTTCTTGAAACTGTGAGACACACACACACGCACACGCACACAGATCCCCAACTAAAGTGTGAAAGAAGCGGCGACGGCGGCGGCAGAGGCAGCGGCAGCAGCAGCAGCAGCAGCGCGGAACGTCCTCTCCTGGGGAGTGGGCAGGGAGCAAGCGGGAGCTGGCGGGCGGGAGGGAGGGAGGGAAAGAGGGAGGGAGGGAGACCAAGAGAAACCTCCTCGGCCAGTCACTCACTCAAGGGGGCGGGAGCAGCCAGGCACTCCCCCACCCTCCGACCGCCTACCCCGCCTCTCCCCCTCCCTACCCCTCTAGCTCCTGCATCCACCTCTCCCCACCCTTCGGGGGAGGGGCCAAGGGAGACAGAGAAGGCGCACCCGGAAAGGAAGGAGACTGGGCAGGCTGGAGCTAGGCTGGAGGGGAGGAGAGGCTAGCCCGGGGCTGCTGGATAAGGTTCAGCGAAGAAGAGCGAGGAAGGCGGAGGAGGAGGAGGAGGAAGATGAGACAGTCAAAAGGCCGCCTCTAAGAAAGCGGGGGCGGGGGCAGGGGCAGGGGGAGTGTCGACTCTATGCCGGGGAGGAGATACTCTTGGACTTCGAGGAAAGGAGTAGCCCTCCATCCGCTCTGGGCGAGGCTACCGAGATGAAAGGCTAGGGAACAGCCTGGGGATCTTGGTGACGGTGACCGAGGGATGCGCAGTTTAAGGGAAGGGGCTGGGCGGGTGAAGAGCGGGTGGGCGTCTGGCTGACTGGCTGACCGGCTCGTTTACCTGCAGGAGAGTGGGATGGGCAGATCAAGGACTAAGCAGTAACCTGGGCGCGAGGGATGGAGGGAGGCAGGCTGCTGAGGGAGAGAAACAGCCCCTCTGATGGAACGAACGCACCAGGGGATGGCAGGAGAGGACCGAGCCACGTCGAGAGTGGCCGCACTCGAAGAGCCCGGCAGCCTGTTTTCCCCTAGTGCTTTCCTTCCGTCTCGGGCCCCAAGAGGGGAGCGCAGCTGGGCCGGAGCTGCTTGCCCGGCCAACCCAGTCGAGGCAAACAGTCTCTTTTTTACGGGGGAGGGGGGGGGAGGGGAGGGGGAGGACGGCAGCCGCCTGCAAGATGAATGAATCATCAGAGTCTCCCACAGAAGCCAGCTTTAGAAGAGAGGGAGGGAAGGAGGGAGGGAGAGAGGGAGGGAAGGAGAGAGGGAGGAGCAGACAGTGCTGGTTTGGAGGACTTTGTATGGTACATTGCCCACTGCCCAACCCGTGGGGTGTTGAAGATAAAAAGATTGAACCAGTGCCAGGCAATGATGGGACATAATTTGTTGATGGGCCAGGAAAATAAATATCTCTCTACTTACTTGAAATTCCCACTGTTCTATGTAAATTCCCCCAAAGGGTCTAATAATTTCCTAGTCTCTGGGAAGTGTTATTTTCTCTTTCTGTGATTTTGGTGGGGAGGGTAGGCGGTACAGTATGATGCCTTTAAAAATATGCCTACAGAATGTGCCTGCCCGTTTATCATTTCGATGCCATTCGTTGTGGCCCCCTTTTTTCTACCTTCTACCCTCTATCGCTTTCTTGGTTGAGATCCATACATACACATGAAAATTTCAGGACCCCATACCTGCCAAATGATACAAGACACGATAGGGCTGAACAATAACTTAACCCAGAAGATGGCTGTTAGAGAGAATCAGACCCTTTTTGATGTTTCTGCCAAGATGAAGTTGGAAAATGGAAATACATGCATCACAGCTATGACAGTGATGAGACACTTAATTGAAAAGCAAATTCATAATTTGGCTTAATGAAATGACTTAGTAATCATCCATGACTGAAAAGGAAGTCTGCCTTTTTGAAATGTGGCCTTCTAATGCTTTCCTTTAATACAAGTATTAATGCTGTTCAGCTCCAATCTTGAAAATCACTGTTTTTTTAAATAAAAAATTAGTCCTGTTAATAATAGCTAGCATTTTTTTTCCTTTGATATTTTTCCTCTGACAGAACTGAAACACATTGCAAAAATCCTTTTGTTTTTTGTTTTAATGGAGTTCGGTTCACACATCCTTTTTGGAGGTAAAACTGTTTACTCCCTGCACCAATTCGTCAATAATTAGCCAACTCTTTTCAAAGGCTCTAAGGGCCTGTATATATTTTTTCCTTTCAGTGTGACATTTCAAGCTATTAACAAACCACCAGCTCCAAGATAAAAATTTTTTTAAATAGGCAAGATTTTTATGCCTCTATAAAGAGTCCAAGAATCTATTATCTGTAATCTCAGTAATATAACTCGAATGAGTGAATGAAAAAGCCCTGGGGACATAAATGAAAAGGCAAAACCAGTCCTTGACATCGAGGTGTTTACATTCTAAGGGGGGAGGTGGTAAGAGAAAAGGAACAAGATCTATAGAGGAGTGGCAACCTGGGAGTGGTGGCCAGAGATGCACTTTGGTTCAGAAAGTTAAAGGAATGGAGAATGAAGCAAGAGAGCGTAGATTGATACAAGGCTTTGATGAGGATGCTATAGGAAGTATGACTGGAGCTTAAGAACTAGTCTGTAGCAACCAAATAATAGAATACTGATCTCAAAGTCAAGAATGGAATTCAAATCTTGCTTCTGACATCCTACATTCTTCAGGAAACATTTCCCAGGACTCTGCATGCTAGTGCTTTCCCTCTGAGATTGTCTCCCATTTATCCTTTACTTTTTTTTTAAGCCCACATCTTCTCTTACTTTTTTTTTTTAAAGCCCACTTCTTCTCTTACCTAGGCTAGAAGTACAGGGGTACTGATAGTTGAGTCCCATTTTGATCTCCATTTTCTGACTTACTGCCTGGCACATACTAGGTGCTTAATAAATGCTTATTGATTCGACTTGACTACTAGATGGGTAATCTGGAGCAAATCTGAGCTTCAGTTCCTTTATCTGTAAAATAGACCTAATAATAAATACCCTTAGTATTTACATGTGAGTCTCAAATGGGAAGAGAGAGACACAGGACTCCATGCCTTGCTTTGCAAATCTTAAAGCATTCTATGACAGCCAACCAATATTAGTCTACATCTTTGGATATGAATGCTTTGATATGCAGGCATAGCAGTTAATACCAGAAAACTAAAAGCAGCTGGTTTCCAAGAATCCTAAAGGTGGCTCATGGGAGTTGTCCCTTAAGGAAGTGCCTGGAGTCAATCACCACACCAGTCCTCAATGCTATTATAAGCAACTGAAGAATTACTGTAGGAGGAGGAGAGCTGTGGGATTTTGTGAGATCTTCCTCACTCAACACTACTCTGGAGAACATACACATAGTAGATTTACCCTGCCCCAACTCTCTTCCATCTGCAATCCTCTACCCCCTAATCCTTTGGTTTAAAAAAAAAACTGCAATTTTTTTTTGTTATGTGAGTTAGAATGAAGTTTATCTTGTTATCTTCTATTCTCTCTTTCTCCTTCTTAAGTCTTATCTTCCTAGTATCAAATGCAGGAATCCAAATATACAAGATGATTGTATGAAATAAGTTTTGCTTATTTTTATTTTTGATTTGTGGAATAAAATAACCATATCCATAACATAGTATGATAAAAAGATGATTGCACATGAGGCTGAAAATCTATTATGTACAACTTGCTCTTCCTTTTAGATATATAATAAAATTATATAAATTTCTTTTTTCCCTCCCCCCACCCTATAGATGGCTACCATTAGACACAAATATGTATATATGTAAAATCATTCTATACATACTTCTATTTTTCAGTTCTTGCCATAAGTTTTAAATGCCATTTGTCTGGAACCCAGAGCCAGAGGTATTCTGGTAAATATTTAACAACCAATTCTCTGAAAAAATATGTGTATATATATATATATGTATGTATGTATGTGCATACACATATGTACATCACTTCTAAGTTTATTTGCATTTTTAATGTTTTCTCTACTGTTTCCTTAAATCTAGACCATCAACAAAAGAATAAATCAAGCCCTGATGTATTGCTGATTTCTGAATCATGCTGGCTCACACTGAAAATTTAACAATCTGCTCCTGGAACCAGTCACGCTAACTCTGACAGCCCCCCTGCCCCACAACTGGAGCTCATTTTCTCCATAGAAACAATGTTGCATAGTCACATTATAGTACCAACATTACTACTGTAGAACCCACCTATCATTTGTAAGATTGCTTCATGTGTGAAAACAGATTTCTCCCTCTGCTTCTAGACACCAAAAATGCACCTTCTCCTGATGCCTGTCAGGAAGAACAAGAAGTTTCTTTCCTACATCAGCCCTAACAATTGACAGTAGGATTTCTTAGATTCCAAGGGAAGCAGATGAAGGAAATATGCAGGAAGGGAAGAGAAAGAGGATCCTGGGTGACCCCAGGAGACAGAATCACAAATAGATAGACAACTAGGTGTCTGAGCGGACAGAGTGCTAGACCTGGAAGGAAGGAGTTAGCATTTATATAGAGCCTACTATTTTCTAGGCACTGTGCTAAGCACTTTTTATAAATACTATATCATTTGATCCTCACAACAACCCAGGGAAGTAGGTGCTATTATTATGCCCATTTTACAGTTGAAGAAATTCAGGCAAACAGAACTAGCTAATAAGTATCTGAAAATGACTCCAGGCTCTATCTACTGTACCACTCCAAGTGTTCATGTGCATCATTTGTGCCTGACCTGTGGTAGAGCATTCCACACTTATATGGGTCTGATCAGCCACAGTCAGACACATTGTAACTTGACTCCACCATAGTGATGTCATTTTGGTCCTCTTTGAGAATGAAGGACAACAATCAACTATACTACCAGCTACCTAGAGTCAGGAAAACCTCAATCTTCCTTAAAATCTGGTCTCAGTTACTAGCCGGATAAATCATTTAACTTCAATCTGCTTCAGTTTCCTTATCTGTAAAATTGGGATAATAGCACCTGCCTCCCAGGATTATTGTGCAGGAAAAAAATGAGATATTTGTAAAATGCTTTGCAAACCTTAAAACATCATATGTGATACTTATAATTATTGTTATCATTAGACATCAAGGATAAGCAGAACAAAGCACAGGCTCAAATCAACTTTTCAGGATAAATTGAGTTGGGGAAAGAAGAAGGAAAGACCCAGGACACCATGACTTGGCAAGGTAACGGAGATTCTAAGACACGCTGAGACTGCTGTTGGAAAGACCAGTGTTTAGGGAGCTTCTTGGGTCCAGAATGAAGATCTCACCTGATATACAGCTGAGGATGGAGGGGAAGAAGATGGAGGAAGTGTTCCCTCTGGCAGCTTCTTATTTGAACTAATTTTTTTTTTTACCTACCAAATGCCTTAATATCTCCATTGCTTCTACGTTGAAGAAGAACTAAGTGCCTTCAAAATGTCAATGTCCTGGAACAAAGTCCTTAGTAATAATTCTATTCTTAGTAGTTGGAAAAGGAGAGGAATCACAAGAGGCCCCAACATAGGAAAGAGGGCAGCAGTCAGGATCTGTGGCATCCTAATAGTGACACAAAGATAAGATTTTTGGTTGGAAGTAGGGAAGACAGCCATTCATAAAGAAAAGACAAGTAGAATGTAAACTCCTTGAGACCACAGGCCTTACTGAGCTATACCCAACTTAATATGTAGCACATTAGACATAATAATACCTTAATAAATGTATGTTTGTTATTGTTCCTGGCTGATATTCAGGAAACTGCCTCAATTAAAAATGATTTAACAGAAATCCTAGCATAATCTGTTTCTTCCTCAAAACTAAATCTCCTATTTAAAAAAAATTTGCTGAAATTATTGTTAAATTCATTATAAACTTCAAAAGGTTTTAAAATCTTCACTCGGGTAATAAAACTGCTTCCTTACTCTTTACTATAAAAGAGTCCCTAAATGAAATAATTTTTTAATACAAATTTTTAAAATGGTCAATATGTATTTTGTCCTGAAAAAATAACTTTTCATATTTGAATCCATCCACTTCCTTGAAGAGTCATAGGAGTTGGTCCCTAAAGCTTCTTTCTCTTTACCATATAAATAATAGACTTTCTGAGCCTCTCGGCCTCTTGTACTATTTTTTGTTTGTTTTGCATGTCCCCTTTGAACAGAGAGTAGTCACATCATTGGCAATGAAGTCAAAGAGTTAAGTTAACAATCATTTATTAAGGCACTATGCTAAACACAGGGAATAAAAAGAAAGGCAAAAAAAAGTCTGAAGAAGCACACAATCTAATGGGGAAGACAACACACAAATAGTTACGTACGAACAGGATATTTACAACATAAATTGGAGATAATCTCAGAGGGAAGACACTAGGAATCAAGAGAGGCGGGGAAATGCTTCTTGTAGAAGATGAGACTCTAGCTAGGGAAACCAGAAGGCAGAGATGAGGAGGGAAAGAGCTCCAGGCAGAGGAGTAAAATGCCTGGAGTTGAGAGTTGCAGTCACGTTCAAGGAATGGCAAGTTGCCAGTCTCACCGGACTGCAGAGCGCATGGTGTCCTGGGTCTTTCCCTCTTCTTTCTCCAACTCAATTTATCCTGAAAAGTTGATTTGAGCCTGTGCTTTGTTCTGCTTGTCTCGATGTCTAATAATAACAATAATTATAAGTACCACATATAATGTTTTAAGGTTTGCAAAGCATCTTACAAATACCTCATTTTTTTTCCTGCACAATAATCCTGGGAGGTGGGTGATATTATCCCAATTTTACAGATAAGGAAACTGAAGCAGATCAAATTTAAATGACTTATCCAGTCAGTAACTGAGACCAAATTTTAAGAAAGATTGAGGTTTTCCTGGTTAAGGTGTAAGAAGTCTAGAAAATTAGGAAGGGGCCAGGTTTCAAAGGGCTAGAAAAACCAAGCAGAGAATTTTCTATTTAATCCTGGAAGAAACAGGGAGACACTGGAGGTCATTGAATGGTCAGTCAGTCAATAAACCAAGTTTTTACTATGGATCTAATCCAATGGTGTTTTTTCAATCCTCATTCTCCCTTGACCTTTCTGCAGCCTTTGACGCTGCTGAGCACTCTCTTCTTTAAACTCTCTTCTCTCTAGGTTTCTGAGATGCTACTCTCCCCTGGTTCTCCTCCTATGTATCAGACCTCTCATTCTCACTCTCCTTTCTGTATCATTAGTCAGATCATCACACCCACTGATGACAGGTGTGCCACAGGGTTCTGTCTTGGGCCCTCTTCTCTTCCCCTATTACATTACTTCACTTGATGATCTCATCATCTCCCATGAATTTAATTAACATCTCTATGCTGATCATTCTGAAATTTATCCTACCCAACCTATCTACTGACTTCCAGTCTCACATCACCAACTACCTTTCTGATATCTCCAACTAGACATCCAATATATATCTTAAATTCAACATGTCCCAAAATGAACTCATTTTCATTACCCCTATTCCCCACCTCCTATACTTTCCCTATTACTGTAGAGAATGCCACCATCACTCAGGCTCACAAGCTAAATATAATCCTCAACTCCTCATCTCTCACCTTCCATAAACAATTTATTGCCAAGGTTTGTCAATTTCAGTTTCCAACATCTCTCAAATATGCCCTCTTCTCTCCTCTGACACTGCCACGCTCTGGTGCAGACCTTATCACTCAACACTTGGACTATTGCAATAGCAATGGGTCAGTCGGCCTCAAGTCTTTCCCCACTTCAATCTATCCTCTATTCAACCACTGTGATTTTCCTAAAGTGCAAATCTGATCATGTCACTCTTCTACTCAATAAACTCAACCAGCCAAAAAGCCAGTGTCTCTAGGTACAAATACAAAATTCTCTGTTGGACATTGAAAGCCCTTCCTAATCTAGCCCCACCCTGTCTTTTATGTCTTCTTATACCTGACTTCCCACTATGAATCTTCTATCTAGTGACACTGGCTCTGGTTCCCAGAACTTTCTATATCTGTGCCCCGTGCCTAGAATGCAGTCTTCTTCCTCATCCCTGCCTACTGGCTTCCCTGGCTTCCTTCAAGTTCCAGCTAAAATTCTGCTTCCTACAGGAAGCCTTTCCCAACCCCTCTGAATTCTAGTGCCTTTCCTCTCTTAATTATTACCTGTTTATTGTATGTATAGTTTGTACATATTTGTTTGTTGTCTCTCCTATTAGATTGTGAGCTCCTTGAGGGTAGAGACTGTCTTCTGCCTTTTTTAAAATTCCTCAGTGCTTAGCACAGTACCTCATGGTCAGTCAGTTATCAATAAACATTTAGAAAATAAATATACATTTATTAAGTGCCTACTATATGCTAGAGCATTGAGTAGAAGAGGGTGATTGCAAGTGTTAAAGGCTGTGGAGAGATCAAGAAGAATAAAGATTGTCAAGAGGCTACTGAATTGGGCAGTTTTAGTGAAATGATTAAGTTGTAAACCTGAGTGTAAGGAGTTAAGAAGAGAGTGAGAGGAAAGAAAGCGGTGGCATTTATTGGAATCTTTCCAAAGAGTTTAACAATAAAGGGCAGATAAGATACAGGATGATAGTTGGGGTGAGGTGGGGGAAGGAACAAGTAAAGGTTTTGAGGGGATGGCAGGAGACATGGACATGTTTATAGGTAGTAGGACAGGAGCCAGTAAACAGAGAGAGATTAAAAATAAGTGATAGAATAGGGATGGCAGAGGGAGCAATCTGTTGAAGGAGATAAGATGGATGGGACTGTTTGAGGGGTTAGCCTTAGTAGAGAGTAAGTCCTATTCATATGATAGGAGAGAAGAAGGAGATAGTGGCAGAGGGCATCTGAGTGATGAAAGGAGGAAGAGGAGAAGAGGAAGCTCATGGCAAATAGCCTCAATTGTTTTTCTGTAAAATACGAGGCAAAGTTCTCAGTTGAGAGGACGTGGGGAGACTTAAGAAGAGATGAAAAGGTTCAGAAAAGCCTCTGTGAAGAGTGGGATAGTGAGTTGATAAGAAGGTGTAGAAGGATTGCCTAGCAGCAATGAGGGCCAAGTTGAAGTTGCGTAACATAAATTTTTAGCAGACTGAGTCAGAATTATTTAGTTATTTGTTCTACCTTTGTTAACACTGTGTGTGTGTGTGTGTGTGTGTGTGTGTGTGTGTGTGTGTGTGTGTGTGTGTGTAAACAAAAGCAGCAAGCAGATGATGGGAGTGCTCCAAGACTAGGGTTTGGCAAAATACAACTGGTGATATTATATGGGGTCTAGGGACTCAAGAGAACAGGACAGTGTAGGATTGAACGGATCAAGAAGGGAAAACAGAGAGTCATTGGGTACATGGTTGATGGCCTAGGAGAGAACTGAGGGTCAAGTGATTGGAGGTGATATAGGTAAATGGTCTTGGTAGAACCGCACATTAGGAAGATCTCTTTGACTGCTAAGTGTAGGTAGAGTAGACTAGAATGAGAAGAAACTTGTATCAGGGAGGCCAAACAGCAGGTTAGTGCAATAGTCCAGGCATGAAGTGATGAATGACTAGACTAGAGTTGTAGCACTGTCAGAAGAAAAACAGGCTTATATAGGAGAAATGTTACTGTGGTAGAAATGACAGCATTTGACAACTGACTAGCTATGGGAGTGGTGGTCGTAATGAGAGATTGAGGAGTCAAGAATTATACCCAAGTTATGAGCCTGGGTGACTGGGGCGATGGAGGGTTGCTCTTAACAGTAACAGGCCAGTTAGAATGGAGGAGAGTTGGGTGGGTGGGTGGATAGGCCAATAATGAGTTCAATTTTGGACATGTTCAGTTTAAGATGTCTACTTAAAGGAAATACAGTTCAAGATATCCAAAAGGAAGTTTAAAAGAATGGAGGTCAGGACAAATTAAGAGAGGGTTATAATAACATTTCACTTTTATATGGCACTTTAAGGTTTAAGCACCTTTTAAGCTATATCAAAGAAAGTTGGGTCCATGTTAACTTAGATAATAGAAGTGAAACATGTTTCCCTAATATAAAATTTTGATTAATTAAACCAACTGTAGTTCGTTTGGCAGTGTGGGGAGGCTTTATACTATCTAAGCTTTAAGCTAGGGACATTTTAAAATGTGTAAGTTACTAAAGGAAAAAATGCATTAAATTTTATATGTGTTGGTGTTGATGCCTAGTCATTCACATAATTCTCATATATGTAGTCAGTTTGCTAGTTAAATAAGTCCATAGAGTGGCCACAGGAATAGCTCTCTAACCCCAATGGCTTTAGATAGGTACTTTTTGCCCTTCTCAATTTTGATTACCACCTGGGACTATTCCCCAGTTCATTCCCCACCCTCAAGCCTTGCTTCTCATCTCAATGTTATGCTCTTGGAAAACAAGGACCAACAATAACAACAATGTTGGGTTGGTTCACAGAGGGGCCGTGGTGTCAGGCTGACCTACTGATGAATGGGAGAGAGGAAGGGAGGGCAAATTCTTCACATTACTCCTCCCTCACCCCATCCACCTCAGTGCTCCTCTTGGACTTGGCCTTTCCAGCCTACATTCTGTTTATTCTCTGCAAAGCTCGTTTTGCTCTTCACCCCAGAAATCATGCACCAAAGTCTGCAGAATACTCATCATAGTTTTCCTCAGACAGGTGAATCTTCGGTCTTTTTGTATACAGAGACCAACCATTGGCATCTATGTATAAATATATATTTTCCTACAGGTGACAAAAGGAAAAAGTAGGAGGTGAGAGGGAGGAAGGAAGTAGGAGACAGAGAGACAGAGCCTTTTTTGTTTCCTAGACCCTCTATAAACCTAGATTGCCCCAGTCTGTGGGCTGGTTTCCTACTCTGAACTGCTAACTGTGCAGATTGCATACCTTACCATTGTTAATCATCTCTTCATAAGTTAATAATACAGATTGCATGTTTATATCTTATCATCCTCAAAGGCAGAGATTGTGTACTTCTTTGTATCTCCCTAAACTCAGTGCCTGGCAACACCCAAACATATATTAATTATATCTGCTTATATTTCTATACTTTAAAGCACTTTCTTCACAGTAACCAGGTGAAATAATACAGTTTTTATTATTCTCATTTTATAGATAAGGAAACTAAGGCTCCAAGAGGTAGTTGCTTGTCTACAACCACTACCAAACATGCAGCAGATGAATCCATTTGTCCTGATTCCACGGCTGTTGCTGTCTTGCTGGTAGCCTAGGGAGGTTACTTTGTTCAAGATTTTTCACACCAACAACATCACGAAAATAATTTGGCACCAAGTCAGTGCAAATGTTTGAACTTCAGTGCTAAAAACCTTCTAATAATTCTAATAGTTCTCTTATTTAGTATGTGAAGTACTCTAGACAGCCTAGTTTTTTGTTTGTGGTATTGGGGGTGAGAGGAGAAATTCAGTCTGTTTGGGTTTATCTTTAGAGTGTGTGCAGGTGGGCAGTATGGATCTATATCTATATTTTATATACAAATGTATAGATCTATATCTAAGTTATGTATAGTATAGATACAGGTCTATAGTTTATATACATATATAATATAGATCTATATCTATATTTTACATATATACTGGCCTGTATGTATATATTTATATCTATATCTATATATATTCCTTTGATCCCTTTTAGGAGGTAGGGAAAGCTAGAGAGGGACAGCATACGAACACAGAAATTAGAGAAAATGGGAGCAAATGACCTTTTTTCCAGAGCCTCAAGCATGGAAATAAGGGAGAGATGAGGCACAGTGACCTAGGGACTAGGCTAGGGGTTAAGCAACTCTTAAGAGTTTGTCAAAATATTTTGACTCATACATTCCTCAAATGCAAAGTTCTCTTGCTCTTGTTACCAGCTAGGTTAGCTCAAATGAATTCTTTTGACTTTGGTCTTGAAGCTTTGACAGTCCTTAAGAAGATTTTTTTTAAATGACATAAGGGGATATACAGAGCTGGAGATCTTTGCACTGATATTAAGTCACCACAACAAAGGTCTCCATTTCCTCCCAGTAAAAAATTTGTAGTCCCTGCAAATTATACCAGGTGTACAAGTAAATCATATATCCATTTACATACAATTAGATTATATGCACATTACTAACCCCAAGTATATAGTCACACATAGGTACAGAATATCTGATACACAAATGAGAATTGCAAACAGTTTGGCAAACAAATAGATCTTATACAAGAACATAATTAAGAGAAACATATAATGAAGTTGATGGAGGAGACCAAGCATAAAGGTTATATACAATTCCCACAAGAGACATCATGATATTATGGTGATAGTGCTAGATTGGAGTTGGAAAGACCTGGATTTGAATTTCACCTCTGACATTTAATAGTTATGTGATCATCATGGGCAAAACTTAACTTCTGACCTTTAGTTTCCCCATCTGCCTGTAAGCATGAAATTAACTGATACTGACTTAATCAAGTCATGGTGATAAAATATCCAATCGATCTCTTTCAATCATAGACTTTAGAATATGTGTGAAAAGTTTGAACGCTATTTGGTGAGATGAAATAATAACATGTAGGAAGTCTGTTCTGATTGATTAAGGATTTCATTATGCTCTCTATGCCCTCCTATATAAAAGAATTAAGTTAGCTGGAATCAAGCGTTTCCAGAAATTGGAGCAATTATGACTTTCAACATATCCCAGAGGAGGAAGTCCTTGGGAGAGGGGCAGGGAAGAGAGACCTTCACTACCTCTTCTATCTCCTCCTTCCCCTGAAAGCCTGACAACTTTGAATAGGATATTGAGTTTCCCATTCTCCTATTGGTGCCTTAATGAAATCTGTAGATCATCATGAACCAAGGACAGAATGGATATAGATTCATAGTTCGACAATGGATTCCAGCAAAGAAACTATACCATGCCTCAGGGGAACTTGGCCTAGAAACAAGAAATTGAGCATTACCTCTTTGACATATGTATGCTTTAAGTGTGAGTCCTCTTCTCCTTGAACTCTGTGCTTACTTGTGGGGGAGTGTAACAGATTTTGGTGGGATGATTTCTTTAAACCAACTATTCTCAACCTTTTTCTGAAAGTTACTTAAGGCCAGATGCCAGACCTGATTCTCAAGTAATAATCCTGGAGTGGGAAGCAGATTTGGGGAGCTTGGACTGATAGCATTCGAAATTCACCTCTGGCTCCTCAGTGGTACCTTTAGAACCTAAAGGGGAGATATAGTCAAGCTCTGAAGACTCAAATTTTCTATGGGACTGGGAGCTGTAATAAGGATTCTGAGTTTATATGGGCTACATGCAAAATGGATAAGATAATTCCTGTAGCCCCCATCTCACAGGATTGTTGTAAGGCTCTCTATAAATTATGTAGGCAATGTTCTTTACAAACTTTAAAGCACTATATAAATGTTAGCTATTATTACATAATATCACTGTGTTGAAGTTATATGCAAAGAACACATTATGTATGCTCCAATTGTGAACTCTGCTTGGTGACGTAGGATTTCTTCATTTGTTCCTTCTGGAACATCAGAAATCAACCTGGCCAGAAAGTCCTGGCATTTTTGGCCAAGATTTCAGTTTTGCACATTAAGTATCCTGAGAAGTGTTGTCCATTAGCTCCAATTCCAGATTTATGGATGACTAGGGATGTCCCTATGTCCCCATGTCCCTATATCTAGATTTTAAACAATCAAAAACTGGCAACAAAGTCAGTGCTCTTTGGTCCAATGTTAACAGTACCTAGTATGAGATTCTTAAATGTTCTGTTTTAGGGCTTGATCTAGAAAAAGATTCCTTCTTAATTTACTTTTAGAAAACCACCAACCAGGAGAAGTTGCTTGAGTTTGAAGAGCAAGACACAGATTGAAAGTTGGGAAGATGTGGTCCTAAAACTCGTCTACATCAATTCATTACAATCATAAATTGAGAGTTAGAAGGGATCTTAAGGCTCATTTAGTCAAACCTCTTCATTTTACAGATGAGGAAACTGAGGCCAAGAAAGGTTAAGTGACATGCCCAAAGCCATACAAGTAGGATTTGAACCTAGTTGCTCTGACTCCAACTTTAGGGCTCCGCGTCCTACACCACCATACCTCTTGCTACTCTCACTGACCATCTGTAAGTCACAAGTATATCTTGCTTTAACTGTTTGAATGCTATGCAACTCAAATACCTTTGTTGAAAACATACTCAAAGTATTAATGTTATCAATTTGGTTTTTCAAAGGGGAAGCATAAATGTAGATGGAGAGATAGCTATAAAAACCAAGAAGACTTGGTCTGTAATCCTTATATTGGCCTTGTGGGCTATGGGCAAGTCATTTTACCCTCTTGATATTCTAAGCAATGTTTCAAGACCAGAAGTTGCAGAAAAAGTGTTGACCTGTGTTCACAAAAGGGGTTTTCTCGTGTGGGAATCCCCTATACTGATGAAATTGTAGGTTCAAAAAATGCATAAAATAAAAAGGAAACCTTCTGATGTTTATATATAATGTGGTGTTTACATTTAATTCAATTTAACAATAAGTTGGCATGACTACACTACTGACCTTTTGTTTATTGTATTCAAATTAGTAGAAATACATTTCAAATCACTTCTCTGGCATTTTAGATCTTCTTTAAGTCAAATTGTAGTAACCTACATGAAAGCAGAGACAAGTAGAAAAGGAATAATTAAATCCATTTTTCCTCACACACACAGATTCATTATTAAAACGTGCTGTTCTCCTGAAACAAAAATGATGTTATTTACATACTGTTATCATTCAGTCTTCCTGAACTGCTTAGGAAGTCTTAGGAAATGAGATGTTTGAAAGCTATTTAGTAGAAAATGTAGAAATAATAGTTTTAAGGGCGGGGGGAAGAAATAATGAAAATTAAAACAGTTTCTTAAAAGCTCATGGCCTATTGCTGGTTACTACTACACTGCAGAAATGTACCCTTAAGATTTCTGGAGTGACAAATCTAAAATTTGTCAATAGATAATGTTAATGATAATAATATGGACAGGGAGACAGGGACTATGGCTGTGATTTCATCAGTGTAGAGAGCTCCCAGGTGAGTAAACGATTTCTACCAATTCAGGTAAGTGCCTTCTCTGCAGCTTACACACTTAGGAGACACCCTTTACCTATTCTTCAGATGCTTCTGTTTACATGCGGCATTGTACTGATCATATTAATCCCTGGAAAGTTGTAGAGCCTCTTAAGTGAGATTCATAACGACTTAAAAGATTTTGGTCTAAGTATCCACACAGGAAAAACAAAGCAGATGTAAAATGCTCATTGTTCAGACTATGAATGGACAAATTATAGAACTCATCTATAATACATGTATCTCAGGAAGATACTGCAAATGGACAGTAAGATGGGCCAGAATTGAGCAGTACAAGGAAAGTACTCTGGATGTATTTGAGAAATGGAACAGTTCTTTTAGCTCAAGGATTCTTTTTTTTAATTTAATTAATATATTTAGTTTTCAGAATTGATTTTCACAAGAGTTTGAATTACAAATTTTCTCCCCATTTCTACCCTCCCCCCCACTCCAAGATGGCATATATTCTGGTTGCCCTGTTCCCCAGTCAGTCCTCCCTTCTGTCACCCCACTCCCCTCCCATCCCCTTTTCCCTTCCTTTCTTGTAGAGCAAGATAAATTTCTATGCCCCATTGCTCGTGTATCTTATTTTCTAGCTGCATGCAAAAACTTTTTTTTTTGTTTTTGAACATCTGTTTTTAAAACTTTGAGTTCCAAATTCTCTCCCCTCTTCCCTTCCCACGCACCCTCCCTAAGAAGTCAAGCAATTCAACATAGGCCACATGCATATCATTAT
>CM053626.1:273936388-273951748 GCA_028646595.1 Phalanger gymnotis
TTTCTCATCAAGTCAGTAGCTTCCACTTGCTCCAATCTAATTTTTAAGGTAGTATTTTCTTCAGTGGTCTTTTGGACCTCCTTTTCCATTTGGCTAATTCTGCCTTTCAAGGCATTCTTCTCCCCATTGGCTTTTTGGAGCTCTTTTGCCATTTGAGTTAGTCTATTTTTTAAGGTGTTATTTTCTTGAGGATTTTTTTGGGTCTCCTTTAGCCAGTCACTGACTTATTTTTCATGGCTTTGTTGTATCACTCTCATTTCTCTTCCCAATTTTTCCTCTACTTCTCTAACTTTCTTTTCCAAATACTTTTTGAGCTCTTCCATGGCCTGAGATCAGTTCATGTTTTTCTTGGAGGCTTTTGATGTAGGCTCTTTGACTTTGTTGACTTCTTCTGGCTGTATGTTTTGGTCTTCTTTGTCACCAAAGAAAGATTCCAAAGTCTGAGTCTAAATTTGAGTCCATTTTCGCTGCCTGGCCATGTTCCCAGCCAACTTACTTAACCCTTTCATTTTTTGTCGAGGTATGACTGCTTGTGGAATATATAGCACTTTGTCCCAAGCTTGAGGGGCTGCTCTGTTGTTTTCAGAGCTATTTCTACACAGCAAGCTCTGCCACACCAGCGCTGCTCCTCCCCCAAGAACTGCCAACCTGGACTGGACTCAGATCTAAGCAGGTTCTGTACTCCTGCTCAGATCTGCCACTTAATTCCTCTCACCAGGTGGGCCTGGGGCCAGAAGCAACTGCAGCTGTATCTATGTAAGCAGCCTCAGAGCTGCACCACCTCCGCTGCCCCCTGGTCGTGGCCGAACTAGGAACTCCTTTCACTCTGTCCCAACAGCTTTTCCCACTAACTTTCTTTGTTGTCTTCTGTGTTTGTGGTTTGAGAAGTCTGGTAACTGCTACAGCTCACTGATTCAGGGAGCCAGGGCCTGTTCTGCCTGGCTCCCAGTCTGGTTGGTCCAGGTGCGGCTCATGCTGGGCTCTGCTCTGCTCTCAGCTCCATGCATGATAGATCTTACCCAGAGACCATCCAGGCTTTCCTGGGTTGGAGCCCTGCTTCCCTCTGCTATTTTGTGGGTTCTGCCGTTCTAGAATTTGTTCAGAGCCATTTTTATAGGTGTTTGGAGGGACTTGGGGAGGAGCTCAGGCAAGTGCCTGCTTTCTAGCTGCAATCTTGGCTCCGCCCCATGTAAAACATTCCTATATTAATCCTGCTGTAAAAGAAAACATATACCAAAAAGACCCCAAGAAAAAGAAAATGAAAAAAAAAGTATGCTTTGATCTCTATTCATATTCTACCAATTCTTTCTCTGTAGCCAAAATATCTTAATCTTGTTCATGCATAAATTACTTGGCAAGTGCTTTTGTCAAAATTTAAGTGTATTTTGCCTTCTATATTCAAGCATTTTAGTAAACATGTCAAAAAAGGAAATTAAGTTGGTCCGGTATGATCCCCTCGATGTAGCCATCCCGGTTTTTAATCATCACTTCCTTCCATTTCTAAGTGTTCACAAATAATACTTTTAATAATGTGCGCTGAATTTTTCCAGGAATAGAAATAAAACTTACTGATCTATAGTTTGAAGACTCAACTCTCTTCTGGTTTTTGAAGTAGAGATAAAATTTATCTTTCTCCAGTCCTGTGACATATCTGTTGTTTTCCTAAAAATAACGGCTATCCAAAAGTGACATGGATTCACTTAGGAGGCAGTGGTCTCCCCTCCCTGTCCCATGAGGTCTGGATGATCACTTTCTGAGGATAACAAGGAAAGGATTCTTATTTAAGGACAAGGTTGATTAGATGACTTTAAGTTTATTTTTTTAACTAAAAAATTTTCAGTTAGTAAGTACTTATTTTTTTCTTCTTCTCATATCTTCCATTGGAATAAAAGAAAAGAAAAATCCCTGTTACAAATTTGCATAGTCAAGCAAAACAAATTCCCAAGTTGATAATCTCCCAAAATGCTTGCCTTATTCTGTATCTTGCATCCATCCCCTCACTATCAGGAGGTAGGTGATTTCATCACGAATCCTCTGGAGTAATTGAATTGGCCATAGTTCTTCAGTGTTTTAGGGATATTTGTCTTTATAATGTTGTATCATCCAAAGCTCCAACAACCATGCACCAATGTGTCTATTTTCCCAAAGCTCCTCTAACATTTATCTTTTCCCTCTCTAAGAGATCTGTCCACCTTTCCAACTATCCATCCCAAATCAAGGCCCACCTTCTCCATGATGTTTTAGCACTTTAGTGCTTCTTCTCAGGTGAAAGAAAAGTTCCTTCAAGGGTGGTTTCTATTGTTTCATCTTTATATTCCCCAATTCAGAAAAGTACCTTCCATATAGTAAAGAATTAATGTTTATTTAACATGTTTGTTGAGGTAACTCATATGTCAGTTGGGACCCTGGCTCCAATATTATGCATGCAGGCACAATCTTGTCTGGAGGTTGGTGGAGGTCTCTTACAAAATCCATTTGGTTTATGTCTCTACTCAGCTTTTTAATGGGAACCTAAAAATACGGCTTAGGTTTCTCACAAAACTTTCTGGTTCATGGATTCACCTATGTTCTCCCTTGTGAACATCAGAATTTGGGTCACTTGGTTCTCTCTAAAAGGCTCATCAGCTCCTGTATAAGCAGACTAATGAGATGTAAAATATAGGACAGATTTTATTTATTCTAACAAAATGCACAATGGACTCATATCTGAGCCCCTTAACAATTAGGACATTTTTTCCATTCCTGAAGGCATCAAGCAACCTTTCAATATGATGTATCCTGCCTTCCTAGAGGACTTGTACAGTTTACATGCCTCATTAAAATTGGTTTAGGAGGGAAGGTAATTATAACATCTGGATACCTTTCACCTGCCTTCTTTTGTTTAGAAAGACTTGAAATCCCTAGTAGTTTGTTTGTCTGCATTAGCCATGCTGAGTTAGGAAAACAGGCATAATCCATCTTGGCATATATATATATATATGTATATATATGTACATGTATAAATATGTGCGTATATATACATGTATGTATATATATTTCCTGTGGCAAATAGACTGCCCAAAGCACCGAATTTCGAAGTATGAACATTTTCATCACATTTTTGGACGTCCCTCTAAGGGTATGAGCATTGCTTCAGGTCATCAGTATGAACAGCTCATATTTACATAGTGCTGTACAGTTTTTGAAGTTCCTCCTTCATAAAAAAATCCTGGGAAAGAGAGTGGTGCTGCTATTATCCCATTTAATGGTCAAACTCAGAGAGGTTAGATAACTTGCTTATGGTTACACAGTTCTGACTCCAAGGCCAGTACTCTTTCCATTGTATCACATCACCTCCCAATAATTACCCTTTGCTTAAATATTTTCCTTTCCATAGAAGTTATTTCTGCAATCAGCAAAACTCCTCCTTTTGGCTAGCTTTTTTATGTCCCTGTGTACATTTCTGTAAGAAAGAAAACAAAACATGAACTCAGGCCTCTGGTTCTGCAATGCTCATTAGCAGATCAGATATGCCCATGGGGGATTGCAGCATCTACCAACGAAGTTATCTTCCTCTGGGGAGAAAGTTTGAGGATAGTTTAACAGAACACAGAATGCACTACAGAGTTTAGGAGAAAATAAAAAACCTAGAAGAAACCTAATCTAATCAGAAGAATATAAATAAGGGACTAGAGATTCAGCTGAATCTCATATTTAAAGTCCATTTAATATTTAGGTAGGATATCTAGTAGGCAGGATAGAAAGTTACAGGCCCCAAATTAAAGTATGTCTTCAAATCTATGGCCAAAGACGGAGCGGTCGAATAACTGCTCATTGGGTATGTAGCAGAGGGGACAAGTTGAATGCTTCTGGTATCCTGTCTAACTCAGAGATTCTATGATCTTGTGAATCTGAGAGCAAAATTCCTAAAATGAGATTATTATGCAAAGGAGTCATTCCTGTGCTGTGGTTTGGAACCACCTTATTTCAAAGATAAAAGAAGCTGGTGACCTGTAAGGGATATTAATTTCAGTTCTAGAGCTAGAAGAGACCTAAGAGACAGTTTAGTCCAGTCCCTTCATTTACAGATGAAGGAATTGAACCCCAGGGAGATTAAGTGCCCAAGACCATGTAAGTATTATGGGTTGGAGACAAGATTTGAACTTGAATCCTCTGACTCCAGACCAGTGGACTTTAAATATGAGATTCAGCTGAATCTCTAGTCCCTTATTTGTATTCTTCTGATTAGATTAGGTTTCTTCTAGGTTTTTTTAACTTTGTCCAGGGGAGAAAGGCTTAGTATCTTCTAGGCACTAGGATTTTGATCATCAGACAGGGATTAAAGAATGAAACAAGGATACTCTAGGTTTTATCATATCTGGGTGAAATATTCCAAGATCCCAGAAGAATTCCTAGCAAATGGTTAGTCACCCAGCCTCTGCATGAAGATTTCCATGAAAATGAACTCAGTACCACTTTGGGGAAGCTCTTTTTGTGATGAAGTTAATTAAATTAGTCCCATAAGATTATACAACTCCCTTTGCTTTGATTACACATACGGAATGATGATTCTTATAATAAGTCAACCATTCTTCTCTCAATTTCTGTGGACACTGTGCCAGGGGTAGCAAGCAAGCATTTCTATCAGTTGGTTCCTTAGCCTGGCAGGGCACTTTCATTCGTTTATTCGTGTATTGGCTATGTACCTATTCAGTGCCTATCAAGTCTTGAGCACGGTGCTCTGCTAGGGGAATATAGTAGCGGAGGAGGAGGAACACAAAATAAAGAAAAGACAGAGTGGGGAGGAGGGAGGGTTACATTCTATTTGTCTGTATAAGGGAGGTCCATATTTGTAAAAGCAATTTGAAAAGAATAACATGGCAATAGTCCACAATCAAACTGGAGACTACTTGGTTCAGTTGGCAGGTACCATCTACATTGGGAGAACAGAAGGATCACAGAGAAAGTCACTTGGTGAGATAGTTCAAAGGAGCTCTTGTTCCTTCTGTCTCAGGATCTGGGAACGTACTTTGCTACTGTCATGGAAAAGGTGGAAAAAAGATTTATGTTATATCTCTTCTCCCCTCAATTTCTAACATGGACCACTTACCAAACTCAAAGAAAGTTACTTAAGTAAGAAACTAGAGTAGGAAATCAAAATGAAGGCTGCTGAGTGTTCTCAATCAGTCTGCGATTTTGAAGCCAACAAAACTCATAACAATCAGAGTAGAATGGGCTGCCTGAGATGGTGCTGAGTTCCTCTTTACCAGAGGTCTTCAAGTATTTACTTGCTAGAGATGGTACTTCTTTAAGAGAAGGGATAAATTAGAAGATTCCTGTGCTCCTTTTCAACTCTGAGCCTCTACAGTATCTTTTATTTCATTGTTTAGCTCATAAATCTATTGGCATATAGAGACACAGATCTTCCTTCTCCTCCTCCTCCTCTTCCTCCTCCCCGACTCTTGTTTCCCTGTCACTCTGGAAGAACCTCTGCCCTAAGGATTGCTCTCCTGCTTGGTAACTCCCAACTCCAACAGGTATTTTAGGAAGGACTACAGCCATGCTTCATGCTTCACCTTATGCACGTCTGGACTCTTCCAGCTCTTTTTTTCTTCTCACCTGTTATCTTGACTGTAACTAACTCTGCACCCAGGAGTGTACTGGTAAATATTTAAAAACAAGCTGTCAAAAAAAAAGCATATGTGAGACATACTTTTAATTTTCATCTGCATCAGGAACATTTTCTCCAACTTTTTCCTAAGTTTAGACAATCAACAAAACAGTAACTCAAGCTTGATTTGTAGTGGTTGCTGATGTCTGAAGTATAAATTGTCACACTGAAAATTTAACAATCAGCTCTAGTGAGCTAGTAGTAGCTCTACTGACTGACTGGTTCTAGCACCCTGCCATGTGTACCTCATATCTTTCCAACTCTCCTTTATGGGTTGTCTTCCTCCATTAAATGTGAGCTCCTTAGGGAGTAGGGGCTATCTTGTTTGCTTATATTTATATGCCCAGTGTTAGCAAAGTGATGCATACAAAGTATTAATAAATGCTCGATCTGTCTTTCTATCATTTATCTATCTGTTAAGGGACTTCAGTAATGGCTAGTGTTCTGAAAAAATTCACATTAAACTTAAAATATGCATATGGTTTTATATATGCATATTTATGCATATATGTACATATATATAAAATACACATATGCATATGTAAACACATGTGTATTTATATATATGTAAATATATGAACAGGTGGTGCAGTGGATAGAGTGCCAGGCCCGGAGTTAAGAAGACATCTTCCTGAGTTCAAATCTGGCTTCAGACACTTATAAGCTGAATTACCTTGGGCAAATCATGTCATCCCATTTGCTTTAGTTTCCTCATCTGTAAAATGAGCTAGGGAAGCAAAAAGTAAATGATTCCAGTATCTTTGACAAGAAAAACCTGGGCAAGTCACTTAATGCTGTTTGCCTCAGTTTCCTCAGCTGTAAAATGAGCTGGAGAAGGAAATGGCAAACCACTGCAGTATCTTTGCCAAGAAAACCCCATGGACAGTATTGGCACTCCATGGTCCGTGGGGTCACAAGAAGTTGGACACTACTGAACGACTGAACAATACTATATGTGTGTGTGTATGTATATGTATATGTATATATGTGTATACGTATGTATATATAAACATACATGATTGAAGTTAACAGAAAAGCCACTGTTTTAGCTAAGAGCACTTTGGTTTTTTGCTGATATAATTCTCTTTACCTAGATCATCCTTCCCCTAGTGTAGCGAAGTGTAAAAAATATTCGACTTAGTGTTAGGAAGACCTGTAGTGGCCTGCATGAATACAGCGAAGCAGGAGGAGATATCATTAGGCTAAGGTTAATGTACAATAATCGTACAAATTACTGAAATGTAGAGTACATAAGGAGTGGTGATGGGAAGTGAGCTTGGTTTTTTTTTTGTTGTTGTTTGACTGTTTTTTTGAGACAGATTCTCCTTATTTGGAAGTGCAGCAGCCGCTCGTGGGCTTGATCCTATTACGAGTCCACTTGGGAGCTTGGTCTTGCTCCATTTGTGAACCGAGCCACTTAACTACTCTATAATCTTTTTGCAGCCCAGAACTCCTGAACTCAAGTGATCCAGAGGTTCAGCCTCTCCAGAAGCAGAGATTTACAGGCACAGGCCACCGTGCCTGGAAGGAAGTAGAACTGGAAAGGTACAGTGGCTCCAAATTATGATGGATTTTAAAGGCCAGGCAGAGGAATTGTATTTTATCAGATAGAGAACTCAAGGTTTCTGAGCAAGGGAGTGATCGGGTCAGAACGATGCATTAGAGAAAAAAATAGTTCTTTGTGAAAAATGGAATGATAGCTAACATTGAATAAGTTTTAAGGTTTGTAAAGGTTTGTAAATCCATGAAAAATTTATTTAAAAGGTTTGTAAAATTTACAAATGACTCATTTTATTCTCACCACTGTGGGAAATAAGCACTATTATTATTATTATTCCTATTTTGCACATGAGGAAACAGAGGCAGACAGATGTTACCTGACTCGCCTAGGGTCACACAGCCAGTACATGTTTGAGACCAGATTTGAACTTAAGTCTTCCTGACTCCAGATCATGCACACTTTCTCCTGTGCCACCTGGATGCCTTGGAGTCAGGGAGAGCCTGGAGAAGGCTGACTAGTTAGGGGGTCGTTAAAATGACCTAGTTAAGAGCTAATGATGGACTGAACTAGGCTGATGCTAAGGTAAATGGAGAGGAGGCAGTGGATGTGAGTGAGGCAATAAAAATGGAATTGATGAGGCTTGGCAACGTCAGCTGTGGAATGAAGGAAGTGGGCAGGGGAGGGAAGAGTCTAGGATGGCTGTGGTTTCAAGCCTAAGGGATTGATATATTTATTGTTGAAATTAAAAAAATTAACCATTAGATCAAAACACAGCTTTGAAGGCTATCTTTGAAAAGGAATGTTCCATCCATATATTAAAATTACACAAGATTCTATGTCAGATACAAGTATAGAAATAAATTTATCTAGTGACTTGATAAGTGAAACCCAAGACTGAGAGACAGAGTTGAGTAAGGTGTTTGCTAGGGTCTGGAGGATGGCTTGATCAAAGTCTGAATAAAAGGATTCTCTGCTGATGATGAGATTCTCTAAATGCTGTTGACCTTGTCCTAACTGCATGAAATCCATAATTATTTGAAAGAGAGCTGTTCAACTATTTCCATTGGAATAAACAAAGTAGACGAAGAAGAGATATTGCTCAGATTGCACCATGCATTTGGACAGTTGGAGAGTGAGATGGTCCATTGAGTCAGTTCAACTAAATATATTCAATTCAACAACAATTTATTAAGAGCCCGCTATGTATAAAGCATTGTACCAGGTGCTGAGGCTACAAAGAAAAAAAAACCAAAATAATGCATACCTTCAAGGAGAATATGTTCTATTGGATGGATTACAAATCCATCCATACCTGTCTGTCTGTCTATCTATCTATCTATCTATCTATCTATCTATCTATCTATCTGTAAGTCTATACACAAATATCTACATGTCCATATACACAAATAAATGCAATTGGGGTGGGGAGGGACTGGCCAATGACTGCTCAGTCATTGCTTGTACTATGCCTCAAACAACTCAAAGTAATATGAGCCTTTTTAGCTGTCATTTCACTTTATGGACTCATTTTGAGCTTACAATCCATTCTTTTAGCTGAGATTTAAAGCTAGGAGAGACCTCGGAGATCATACAATGTCTTCATTTTATAGATGAAGAAGTAGAGGACCAAAGAAATTAAGTAATTTTCCCAAGGTCACACAGGTTTCCAGGGAGCAAGTAGCAGAGTGGAAGTTTGAACTCCACATTTCACTCCAAATCTCTTGTTCTTTTGATTTTTCTACCATAACGCAGTGCCTCAGATTTGTGCTATCTTGTATCTTTCTCATCCTGTACTTATAACCTGTGGCTCATTTCAACCCGCCCCCCCCCAACCCTCCAAGACTCAGGCTCACATGAACCAGATTCAGTCCTGGTCAGCTGATTCATTTAGCTGACCCTGAAAAGGATGAGATCTCTTTTTGACTCATTACCCTAACTTGGACTTACTCCAAGAAAATTTCTAAATTTAGCCTACATTTGGCTCGTCTCTAGGTTTTCCCAAATGCAGCTAACAGGGTATCCCAGCTACTATATGAGTTTTCAAGGTAGTGATACATCAAGGTAGGACAGCCATTATATCACCCTACACAAAGCACACAGTGGACTCAGAGGAGGTCACAAACAGATACATAAATACATCAAGCACTCAGAGTATCTGCTCCCCACAGAAGGGAACTAAGCTCGGAGTTGCCATTAGGGCAGCCCTTTGACATTCTGCTGGAACCCTAGGCTTCCCACAGGGGCTAAACTCAATCCTTTCTGGATTTGTATTCTTAACCTATGCTTTAGATCCCCCTCAGAAATCATACATTCTTTTAGGCTGTTGAATAAGCGTTGCCCTCCCCACTGGACTGACACAATTCAAAAAAATTATTAGCTTCATTCTTCAAATGGGACATTGTTCAGCAACTATATGGCCAATCTTCTTTCTCCAAGCGGCATACTGCATCAGGAAGGATCTGCCTCTCTCTAGACACTCTAATCCTTGAATTCTTAAACTTGGAAACGCTTGAATGAAAGAACTTTCAAATGAGAGGCTAAATACAGGACAATCCCTACAGCTAGTGCTGCCCAGAAAATCTCCCTTTTCTGGCTAAGCTAGATTCTGGGATCAAACTGCCTAGGCAATTCAAAATCTCCCCTCTTTTGCTCAAGAGCCTAGTTCATAAACATTGACTCTGAGCTATCCTCTTAGGATAAATGAAAACACATAGGTCTATCTCCGCCATATGCTTCTGTAGGAAAACAACAATGCCCCAGTTGCTGCTCTTAGTGGGTAGGGAACTGCATTCTCCAAATCTCTCTTCTCAGCTTACCTGTAAAGACAAGGAACTCCCCTATGATTCTGTCCCAATACAGCCATTTTTACTTCTAAGCGAGCATGACAGAAGAGGAAGGATTGTGTACAGGCGCACACTTACCTCCCTGTAGGACCAGGCATGCTTTGCTGTGCACCTAGTTTCTAAACAAGGTAAGACCAAAGAAAAATCCAGAAAGATGCCAAGGTCATTTTTACAGACCTTGGTGGAGGAAATGGGGTTTTCTGACAAAAGTCTAGCCTCTTGAGTCCCAACCAGTTGTTTAGGCTGTGAGCCCTAGTCACTGAGGGCTACCAGTTCCCTTCTCTCTGAAGGAGCATGTCCATAATAGCTATAAGTAGATATTTTTCACATGATACCCCAAAAGATATCAAGTCGATTAGGGATTTCAAACCCTTCTTTCAAACTTGTAAAGTAATTCTAGAAGGTCGAGATAGCTTTAGCTCATAAGTTGATTCTTCGACATGTTTATACGAAGTGGTATACACAGTGTGTATAGAGTAGGTGCTTAATAAAATTTCTTCTCCTCTCTCTTCTTTTTCTTCTTTTCTTCTGCCTTTTTTCCTCTTCTTTTTCTTCATCTACTTCTTTTTCTTCTTTTCTTTCTCCTCCTCCTCTTCTTCCCCCTCCTCCTCCTCCTCCTCCTCTTCCTCCTCCTTCTTCTTCTTCTTCTTCTTCTTCTTCTTCTTCTTCTTCTTCGTCTTCCTTCTCCTCCTCCTCGTCCTCCTCCTCCTGTTCTTCTTCTTCTTCTTCCTCCTTCTGATTTCATTGGTGTAAGGAGTTCCTAGTACAGACATACTCCATGACACATATATCAATAACTCTGCTGCAACTATCAGAGAGTTGCCTGAGACACTGAGGAAAGAGTTTCTAGTAAATGTTTAACCAAACTGCAATACTCATTTTTAAGTTTAATTTGCATTATTACCATTTTTTAATCACTTCCCTAAGTCTAGACAATCAACCAAGCCCTGGTACACAGTGTTCGCAGATTTCTGAGATATAAATGCTCACACTGAAAATTTAACAATCAGCTTTCCAGAGCTGGTTCAGGTGTTTTGACTTGCCAAGATACAACCAGTGTGTCTTAGCCAAGACTTGGCCTCACCTTTATCCCCTTGCTGAGGCTACCTCTGTATCCTCAATTTGATGCTATTTTTCTTCTTTATAAATATTTATTGAGCTACATTGTTGAATTCTCAGGGTCTTTGAGATTCAGAATGAGGAGGGTTAAATGTAGCCTCCTAATGTACCAGGAACAAAAGTTGCTTAATAACCTTTCAGACTTCATGCTAATGACTCCCATTGCTGCCTTTATTTATGATTTTTTTTTGATGATGGGAATTACCTCCAGCCCACAGTCAGCACCATCCTTACATGCTTAATTGCTAAGGTTTTAAGCACGGCAAGCCTAGTTTGGAGCAGTGCTGAAAACCTTTTCACACTGACTTACTCTTCACACACACCTCCCCTCAACCCCAAGGCTCCCTTATCTTTTTCTGGGTCTCACAACATTCTTCGAAAAACAAAAACTGAAAGACAACAACAACAGCCCTTCAGTTTACCCTATAGTCATGCCTCCACCAAAGAGGGAGGATCCCGACAGACTGTAATTGCTATCAGCCAACATTTAGTGTCATTTTAGCTCAGGGACTTGGAAAACTGTAATTGAAGCCAGGACTGCCAAGAGGGACAGCAAGATTTACCAAGGAAGTCTTCAGGCTGGAGGTATTTGAAAACTGTTTAAAAGTCTGCATTGGTCTTCCAATCTGTCTAGTAAGTAATATGGGGGAGGGCAGGAAGAAAGGAGAAGAGACACTCTATCTCCTCTACGTCTTGAATGTTTAGGGGCTTCCCCAGAGCCCCAAACTTGAAGGACTATAAGAATAGATGGCCTACCTCTTTGCTTAGTTGTGTTTTTAAATACTTTTTCCTTGCCTGAGGCATCAATGAGGTCCCCAGAGTTCAGGAACCCATTTGTTTTCCCTGCTCTACCTGCCTCCTGAAGAGTCACTAAGGTTTTCCTCTGGTTAATTACAGCGGCAAAGGCCCTCAAAGACTTCAGGGCAAACCCCAGACTTTCTCAGCCAGGCAGAGCCACCCCAGAGATCTGCTTACCCTAGATTTTGTCGTTTTATCTTAAAAAAGAAATCCTTTTTTGTTAAGCAGGGCCTTTTGGGGGGAGAGAAGCACTGCCTGAAATAAAATGGTCACTATAAATCACCCTAATGATTGAATGGTCCTGTACCACTTGTTAACATTGTCCAAGGAAGCTAACATTAAAATGGTCCTTGAGACACAAATAAAAGTAGTTCATTTGGTACATTATGTGCTTTCCAATCTCTGTTTGGTTTTGTGCTAAAACGATAGTTTTGCCTAGAATATATTCATTTAGTGATTGACACTATACAAATCAGGGGATGTAAAGGGAAGGCAAAAGGAACAAGCATTTAAGCTCTTTACAAATATCATCTCATCTGATCCTCACAGCCCTACGAGGTAGGTGCTATTATTGTCATCACCATATTGCAGTTGGCCGAACTGAGGCACACAGAGGTTAAGTGGCTGGCCCAAGGTCACACTACAAATAAGTATCTGAGGATAGATTTGAACTAAGGTCTTACTGAGTCTGGGCTCATGCTCTATATTCCCTGTGCCAGCTAATAGAAGCTAGAGAGAGAAAGAGGTAGACAAGATTATGTGAGGTGACATAGTGTGTAGTATGAGCAGGTGGTGTAGTAGGGAGGGTGTACTGGAATTTTAAAAGTTAGAAGACCTAGTTTGGAATTCCATTTTGGCCTTTTACTCCTTGGGCAAGTAGTTTTGTCTTTGAGACTCAGTTTCCTTGTCAGAAAAAAGGAATGGTGATGCTTACACCCACCTACTTCACAAGGTCATTGTTAGGAAAGTGCTTGGAAAATGTCCAGTAACTATGTAATTGTGAGCTATAATGCTTTCTAAGTAGATTGCCTTGGTAGGAAGTTCTAGATGGCTATTAAGTTGTCTGTAACATTAGAAGCTGACCATTGATGGAGGCTCCCTCCTCTGAGTACATATACGTGACTGATGATAATAACTGAATGCTGCATTATATTGTCACTTCTTAACTGTTTTATGTCTATGCTGTATCTCCCTAACAAAACACATCAAACATGACATATTTTTTTTAAATCTCCCCTGTGCTTAACTCCTGGGGACCTGGTAGGTACTAAATAAAAGGTAGTATGTGAAGGATCTATAATTTCCTTGAAGTAGAAAATGCCCTTCATCAACACAGAAAGCAACCTGTTTACATTTTAACTCCCACCACTACAAATGATTTATATATTTATACATTTATATAGTGCTTACTCTGTTCCAGCAACTGTGCTAAGTACTTTATGTATGTCTCATATAATTCTCACAACAACCCTGGGAGGTAGGTGCTGTTATTGTCCCCATTTTACAGATGAAGAAACTGAGGTAGGCAGAAGTTAAATGACTTACGTAGGATCACACAGCTAGTAAATGTCTGAGATTTCCTCCAACACGAGGCTTGAATCTACTACTGTTAATTTCCAGTTATTCTATCATCCTTTATTCCAGAGAAAGGGCAGCGATTTATTACATCTACAACATCAAACTATTTAGCTTCCCTCTAATTATACATGGCTAATACATACAATACATATAACAATTTTGTTGACAGTGTGGCGTAGTGGATAAGGCGCTAGACCTGGAAGTAAGAGATTTGGATTTCAGTCCTGCCTCAGACTGCATGGTCATGGGTGAGTGATTTAGCATTTCAGATTTCCTCAGTTTCTTCATTTGTAAAGTGGCAGTAATATTTGATCTCCCTACCTCCATAGGGCTCTTTAGAGTAAAATGTTTTACAAACCTTAAAGAACAATAGAAATATGAATTATTATTGTTATGTATGTATCTTTTTTTTGGGCAGAGTTGAACCTGTAATTTCATTAGTGTATGGAACTCACAATGTGGAAATTCCCTCTACTAAATTCCCTATAATAGATCAGCACATGCTCTGCAACTTACAGTGTTGGGGAATGATCCTGAGGACGCTGAGCCATTGGAATGACTTGCCCAGGTCAAACAGAACAATTATGACAGACAGTATTTAAATTCAGGTTTTCCTGACTCTGAGACAGCTCTACATTATGCATGCTGCCTCTTACACACGGATCTTCTGTTTGCTAAATATGTTTGCAATTCTAAGTGTGAATTTTTGAAGGCCTAGAAATTGACTTGAAAGGCATGATGTAGTGAATAGGGTATTGGAGTTGGTTGTTATTTGTCCTTTGCTTTTGAAGAGGACCAATGACATCATGAGAGTGGTGTCCTGACTTGAGGGAGAATGGGATTTAAGTGCATCAGAGCTGCACAAAGTCGTTAGCCTTACTCTCCCTCCCAGAGCTATTGAAGTGCTAGAATCCAACAGACTGTATTCCAAGGTTCATATGTCACTTCACACACTTCCTCTGTGATCCTGAGTGAGTCATTTAAACTCTATGTGCCTCAGTTTCTTCATCTGTAAAATGAGGGCGTTGGATTAAGTGGCCTCTGAAATTCTGCTCTAAATTAAGCTACTATAAATTCACAGGAAACAGCGATTGTGAGTCAGGGAGATGTGAAAGATAAAGGAATGTAGGGTAGGGCTCTACAGAAGAAGGAACCTGTCCTTGGAAAGATCATTATACATGAGTCAGAACATCTGGATCCAAATCCCAGGTCTTTTACTTACTAGCCACTCAACAAAGGAAAAGTCATTTAATTTCTTATAAGCCTAAATTTCCTATCTGTAAAATTGTGATGATAATGAGGTACCCCTCTGGGCTACTCCTTCAACTTTTGCTTATACTAGCAGGTTGGGTCCCCAGAGATTAGCTACTATTCTCTGGCTCTAGGGTACCCCTTTGGGCCTGTACTGCTCACAAGCACCCACAGATGTGCTTCATTTAGGTAAAAACAAAGACATAATAGTTACAAAATATATTTGTATCAACTTTGAGCAGAGTCTCTTGCAAATATGCACAGAATCAGTGGGAAGAATGGGTACAAACTTAGAATACGCTGATAGGCACCTACGTGAGGAACACATGTGATTAGGGGAATTCAGGCCTCCCATATTAATAGGAATTTGATGTCTTTCTCCCCTCAGGCTGCTGGGAAAGCCACTCTGCTGGGTTCCCTGGTTCTGCCACTTTTCACAGCTTTCACATACTCTCAATCACCAGGGCTAATATTTTCTTAGTCAATTACCTTTTCTGCTTCCAGGGGTCTCACTTCCTAAAATTACTCATTACCTACCTAGAATGCTATTTCTTTTTGTGTCTGTATCTCTCTCTCTCTCTCTCTCTCTCTCTCTCTCTCTCTCTCTCTCTCTCTCTCTC
>CM053626.1:273951848-273990452 GCA_028646595.1 Phalanger gymnotis
GTTTGACAACGAGCTTTCCAAAAACAAGCAAACAAACTGTACATGACGCTTTTAAGTTTAATCTGCATTATTAACATTTTTCTCCATTAGGTTCTATAATCTAGACAATTAACAAAACAACAAATAGAGCCCTAGTATGTAGCTTTGCTGATTTCTGAGGCGTAAATGCTCATATTGAAAATTTAACAATTGGCTCTTCCTGCTGGCTCTAGCACTCTCCTATTTAAGGACCACCTAGGAATTGGCCAATCTTTTCCCACCCAATTACAAAGGCAGGGGAAGGGGACTTGCAAATCAATCAAAGTTTTTTTCACAAGGGATAGCAGGGTGATAATACACCTTCACATTTATTAAAACATCAGTATCTACCTTTTACTTTGCATGATTATATTGATTACCTCAAGATCCCTAAACCCTCCACCTCTTATACATTGATAATACAGACGAACTATTTCCTTAAAAGGTTGTTTTGGTGAGAAGATATATGCAGAACTGTGAAATTGTAAACTATTAATTTGGTTGGTGTGAGTATAGGAGGAAAGATGGAAAAGAAAGAATAGGGACAAAAAAGGAAAAATAACAGTTAATCAGAGTAAGCACTGGATGAAGGTCAAGATATTGAGCTAGACTACATAAGTAGAGAGGGAAAGAATAGTTGAAAACTGGGAAAAAAGAACAACCAGAGTAGGGGTGTTGGGAGGCTGCCTGAGAAAACCATTTTGGCCTGAACTTAATTTACTTATCAATGCCTGGAGAACCAGAAGGGATTTTGTTTCTGTAAAGACAAGAGGCTGAGAGGTGTCTAGTTTGCTCAGGGATAGATAAATAGTGTAACCTAAAGGAAAACCAGACATTTCATTAAGGTGGGCAAGGCTAGACTCTGTAACTACATTATGTTCTTGTACTTTGCCTGCCTGTGTATAGTGTGCGCTCCCAGGGCTCCTCATGCTAAAGTAAAGTCATTTTTCACTCTTTAAAGGATTGGCTTTATGTGATGTTAGGGAGGATGTGATGTGGAAGAAAAGTAAGGGTCAGATAAGGGTACACTCCCTAAGGGGAAGCATAAGAAAGGCAGCGTAGAACCATAGGAAGAACATTGGAAAAAAAAGCTTGATCCTTGATTCTTGGTGACTGTGTGACCTTGAATGTCTCTGAGAATTCACTTCCTCATAAGTAAAAGAGATAATAACATTCACACTAGCTACCACGAAGGATGATTGTAAGGAGAGAATATATCTAAAGTACTGCATAAGTGTGAGCTATTTTTAAACAGCCAACTGGTTCCTGTTAATTCCTGGATAGTGAAAGGTCAGATTATAGAGCCAATAATAGGCTTAGACCTAGAAGCATTTGAAGGTAATCGAATCCAACCCCATCATTTCACAGAGGAAACTGAGGCATGAAAAAATGAATAATAGTAACAGCTAATATTTATACCGTGCTTGTTATGTGCCAGGCGCTGTGCTAAGCTCTTTATAAATATTATCTCATTTGATCCCTTAAAAAACCCTGGGAAGTAGGCGCTATGATTATCCCCACTTTAGTTGGGGAAACTGAGGCAGACAGAAGTTAAATGACTTGCCCAGGATCATACACCCATTACATATCTGAAATTCGATTGAACTCAGATATTTCCTGACAAGCCCAGCAATTTATCCACTGTGCCACCCAGCTGCCTTGAATAACTTTCACGAAGTTACATAGGTAAGAGGAACTGAAAAGTCTATTAATTATCATTTTTAAAAATCTATCCTGGAATATATCTGGAGCACTCAGAGCCTTTTTCCCCATTAGATTTGTGGTTTAATTTCCAGTGTTTTTGTTTTTATTTTTCCAGGATTTGAACCCAGGTTTTCAGATTCCAGATTTCCCACTGTACCATGCTAGTATAAAATAGTTATGTCCTGGATTCTTAAGATCTGCCCTCTCTAACCCTGCCTCTGACGGCTGTGTGATCGTGGGTCTCTCACTTAACTTTTCAGAGTCTCAAGGTCTTCCTCACCTGTAAGATGAGAATACGAATGTACTTCTACCCTCACGGGGTAGTTTGAAGGGAAGTGCCTTTCGAGCTTTAAACGATGCTATCCTGATGGGAGTGACTGTCATTAGAATCACAGTGGATAAGATGACAGATGAACACACACATACTTCTGCTAGGGGCCTCCGCTGCTGTTTTGACACACAGTTCTCCTCTACTTAAATAATTGAAATGATGTTCAGCTATTCGAACCTTGTTCTAGGAAAACAAGCCAAAAAAGAGGTTTCTTTAATAACTATTAAAAATCCACAATTCATACCACCAGAGAAACTACTCACCTGCTTCTAATTTACTTATTGTGTCTATTTCTATTATGGAGTACAATGAATACAGACATTTTTCAGGAAACCTGTAATTAAAATAACACTCCCTCCCATGACCACTGCACAAATGTATGTTATGATTTTATTTAGAATAGTGTCATTTTTTCCCCACAGAGTGTAATTAGATAATGGAGACCTGAAATAACAGTAATGACTTTCATTTAGAATATTGCTGGAATACTCTAGAAACTAGAAAAAGGGCTTAGATTTGATCCAAATAGATGAAAGTAAAATTCCAAGGAAGGATTTTTTTACACTGAATCTGGTGACTTTATTGATGAAATACAACGCAGGACTCTATGATTCTCTCCCTACTGCAGAGGTGCTTTGAGGCAAGGACTATGGATGGCACATAGTATCCCTAGATTTGGGAAATAGATTAGGAAAGTGGCTTCTCCAGTGGGCTCTCCTCTTTTGTTTGGGGATGAAGAATCATGGCTTTTCACTTTATTTCTTGGAGGCCATGTAGACTACAAAGTCTACTACTAGACGGTTGCCACAACTGTATTCATTGTCATATCAGAAAATGAGTTTGACAAAGTGGTCATTGATGGCAATACCAGTGCCAATATCAAAGGAAGAACAGTGAGTATTGCTGTTTTTTTTTACAATTTGATATTTCATTTTTCCCCAATTACATATAAAAAGGATTTTTAACATTTGTTTTTAAAAATGTTTGAGTTCCAAATTCTCTCCCTCCTTCATTGAGAAGGCAATCAATTTAATATAGGTTATACATGTGCAATCATGCAAAACATATTTCCATGTTAGTCATGTTGTCAAAGAAAACACAGATTAAAAAAAACAAGAAAAAATAAAGAAAAATATGCTTCAATCTGTGTTTAGACTCCACCAGTTCTTTCTCTAGAGATGGATAGTATTTTTCATCATAAGCCCTTCAGAATTGTCTTAGATCATATTGCTGAGAAAGTTAGGTCGTGTATAGTTGATCATCATATATTATTACCGTTATTGTATACAATGTCCTGGTTTGGCGCATTTCATTTTTTATCAGTTTATGTGAGTCTCTCCAGATTTTTCTGAGAGCATACTGCTCATTATTTCTTATAGCACAATAGTATTACATTACAATCACATATAACAACTTGTTCAGCCATTCCCCAATTGATGGGTATTCCCTCAGTTTCCAAATCTTTGCCACCACAAAAGAGCTGCTATATGTTTTTGTACATATAGGTCCTTTTTCCTTTTTGTTTTTTATCTCTTTGGGATACAGACCTAGTAGTGGTGGTGTTGCTGTTAAAGACACAGGATACAACCTGGTCCTCTGTGTAGCCCAAAATTCCCTTCAAGGGTCTCTCTGATGCTTCTTTCACCACTTTCTTGATATCATTATATTTGGCGGTTTCTCCTGGCAGCAGGTTAGATCCACAATAGATACATTTGAAGTAGGAATGTGGAAGACCATGCCTGTGAGCTTCCCATTCAGCTCAGGTATGACCGCATTTTTTTTAGCCGCACCAATGGAAGCAGGGATGATGTTTTGGGCATCACCATACCCATCATGCCACATCTTGCCAGAGGGGCCATTTACCATCTTCTGGGTGGCAGTAATGGCATGGATTGTAGTCATGAATCTTTCCACAATGACAGAGTTGTTATGTATGACCTTGGCCAGGGAGTCCAAGCGGTTGGTAGTACAAAAAGCAATTTCCCACCCCTACCTCCAACTCTCCATGTCACTTTCACCAAACTGTCTTTGCAGCTCTCCCCTAGAGATCCCAGATGGACTAAGGGCTGAGCACTTTTGGGAACAACATTTTAGGAAACAGAGCACAATGCAATAGTGTCTTTAAAAGCATCTTGTATGATGTATACATTTTGTAATTACCTTTTTGTTGTTGTTGTTCTTGTTGTTGTAGTGACCATTTGTAAAACATTCCAGATAATTCCCCAGCTCCTTGGCTGCATCTAATCCCTTTTCTTCCTTTTGGATGGTAAATCTTTCTACCTAAACAATGCCCCTTCTCCACAGAAGAGGGAAAGAGGTGTTAGCCTGCCCTACTGAGAGCTGAACATAGCTCAAGAAAAGACTCCACCAAGGGAAACCTCAATGTTCTGTACCAAGCACCAGCCAAACCAGAAAGGTCATTCCAGGAGGAATTTGCCAAAAATGACTGCTATTCAGGTTTTCAGTTTTAAGGTATCTTGGGGTGTTTTTTTTCTTCTCCTCTCTCTCTTAAACATTGGCATCAGTAGCAAACAAGTGAATTCCACAGACAAGACCTCTCTGAGACCAAATTGTCTTCCCTTTCCTCATTTACTCGCATGTGTGCCAGAAGTTGGAGTGTGTACTCCTATCCCCACTTCACCTTCTTTGAAAAATAATGTTTTTTGCCACTGATTAGCCAAGTGAAATTCATCTCATTACCCATTCCTGGGTCTGAAGCTGCTGCCTCTAAAAGTGCCATCTCATTGTGCTTTATATCACTCAGCGCTGAAGAAATCTTGAATAGCTTGTGTACAAAACTTTTTTTTAAATTTTAAATATATTATTTTAAACGCTCTTATTTCTCTCAGGTGGGGAGCACCAGGACCATCCCCACCCCACCCCACCTCCACCCGCATCTGGCTGGCAGTGCTCTCTGTCTGCAGTCCGTGGACTGGCAGTGTGTCGATCTTTTTTAATTCCTTTTTTTTGGCGAGGTTTCTGTGAGGTCTGTGTTAGGTTTGCAACGTGCAGCTTATTGGCTTAAATGTACTCTCCTTTGGTGTGGTCTATTTGGAAGCCAATCTGGAGAAAGAGGAACCAATAGTGCAAGTGTTTTGATACTGAAAATTGACAAAATGTCTTTTGAAATAAAGAACCAGTCCACCCACCCTCAAAAAAAAAACCAAAAACAAAACAAAAATAAAAAACAAAAAGCAATTTCAAGGGAATTACAGTATTTCTCCTGGTTCATTGATACAATGAACAGAAGGACATTAGCAGAAGGGACAGAGACTCTTAAGGACATTCTTAACTCTACCCTTCAAGTGAGCCCTGGACTTTTCCAAGGTGGTAAAGACACCAATGGATTCTACTATATACTTGGCTCTAGCATTTCCCCATTTAATATTGGTAGGATCATACTTCAAGCATAATAACGGCTTTTCCATAGAACAACAGCTTTTCATTCTCAGCCTTGATAGTGTCCTTGAACTTGCCATGGGTAGAATCCTGTTGACACATAGAAACCAAGCAGCTTAGGTCAACAAAGGGGTCATTGATGGCCGTAACTTCCATTCTAGCTGAGGTGAATTAATCTTTGATTACTAGGCACCAAATATGGCCAAATCCATTGACATCGACGTGGACCTTTGTCATCTTGTCTCAGCGATGCAGTGGCAATGGTAGATTCTGACACTGGGCTTGGGAGAAGAGCTGAGAACCCCAAGGAAGGGTTTTAAAATTAGTCAGCTAACATTTATCAAGCACCCCTTATGTGCCAGGCAGAGGGCTAAGCACTGGAGTTACAAAGAAAGCCAAAAGACAGTCCCTGCTCTCAAGAGCTCAGTTTAATGGGTGACGCTACATGTTAGCATCTATGTACAAACAAGAGACATAGAGCATAAATTGGAGATAAACAAATGAGAGAAGGCACTAGGATTAAGAGGAAATAGGAAAAGCTTCCTGAGATTTAAGCTAGGACTTAAAGGAGGCCAGGGAGTGTAAAGTTCACCCTGAAATTACTAAAAGAGAAAAGAGACAAGTAGGTTTAAAAAAAGAAACCAATGATGGAATGATATGATTCTGAAAATGGACACTCCAATATGATGGCAATAATGGCCTAGGTATTACACATCACCCCCTGCTAAAATGTGGCTGACTGTGGTGCACATGGTAGTGTACATTTTAACAAGGGACAGCCATATAATATTATAGTTTAGGGCAGTAAATGAAGAATTTTATTCCAAAACAATGTTAGGATATTTGGAAAAAACAAAAAAAGAAGGAAGCAGAGTATTTCCTAACTGTATATCCATTCAAATCAACAAAATAATTAAGCATTAGCTACATGCAAGGCACTGTGATAAACACTGGGGATAAAAAAGTCAGAAAAAGAAGTCATTCTTGTCCTTAAGGAGCTTAGAGTCCAATGAGGAGAATACAATGTATTTACTGATGCTTAAATAAAAAGGATGTATAAAATTACATAAAGACATTTCAAAAGAGAGAGAGCACAACACCGTAGGGATCAGAAAAGGCCTCTTGTAGGAGGTAGCACCTGAATTTAGGAGCAAGCTAAGGATTCTATTAAGTGTAGGGAAGAAGGGAGTAAATTTCAGACATGGGATTGGGGTACCTCTGTAAAAGGTATGAAGGAAAGACATTGAATGGTATGAATGGAACAGTAAGGCCATGGATGCTAGACATTCCATTCTCACTAAGAAACGTAGCCTTTTGCTTTTGTTTTAGCTTTTATTAAAAAAAAATCCACTCCCAAATGAAATTCTTTTGATTCTTATCTTATTCACAAATGAAACCAAATCTGCTATTCGTACCCCCCCCCACTTTGTAAAAATGCCATTATCACCTGCTAATGATCTCAGGGTGACATTAGATTTTACCTCAGCTTCAAGATGCTTTAGGCACTTATCCTGAGTATTGCCTCAGTATCTTCCACAACTCCTAAGAAGACTTGGCTTAAGCTCTAGGTTTGGTTCACTGACTACCTTACAACTCTTTTAAAAAACATTTGTCTATGCTGAATCCCAGTTCAGTCTCTCTGTCATCTTCCACAAACCATTCTAGAGGGACAACAACTTGTGCGTGAGGAGAGATACAAGTGAAGTTTATTTGGATATATCATGTGGTCAAGCCAAAATTTAAACCAAACAAATATCAAACATATAAGTTCACACAGTGGAAAGCATGAACTTTCATCGACCCTGCAAAATGGCCCCGGGCCAGAGTCAAATTGGAAGCTACTCTCTGATAGGGTTTTTGGAAATCTCTGTGGCTCTCACGTCCGGTGTTTGCAAGCTCATATGAAGAAAGAGAGTAAGGCATGCTTAATTAATTTTCCATGGGCTCAAATTACCATTTTTCCTTTGCCTTGTTTATATTCCTGTTCATCATCCAATCTGTAAATATTTATGTAATATTTTACCATCTTGAGAAAAATAGACATGTCACAGATCTGACGATGGAAAGGAAGAGAATATATTTATGCGTGTTATCAATCCGTGTGAGTCTTGTCTACCCAGGGGCAGAGATGGGAAAAGCTAAACTATGGCCTAGAAACTAAGGCTGGGCTTCTTATCTCTGTTCTGAGAATAGCTTCAGATCAATTCCACGTGGATTAATTAAAAAGCACATGTCAATTCAGTGTTGTGTTGGGTGTCGGAGGGATAGATAAGAAAAAGATCATCACTGAGATGTGAAAGAGATGTGAGATATCATCTGGGCTAACCCCTTTAAATTGATAGATAAGGAAACTGAGGCCCTCCTGAGGTTTCGTGGCTCGTCCAAGGTAATTGTTGTTCAGTTCTTTCAGTCATGACCCATTTGAAGTTTTCTTGGCAAAGATACTGGAGTGGTTTGCCATTTCCTTCTCCAGCTCATTTTACAGATGAGGAAACTGAAGCAAACAGGGTGATGTGACTTGCCCAGGTCACACAGCTTGTAAGTGTCTGAGGCCAGTTTTGAACTTAGGAAGAAGAATCTTTCTAACTCCAGGCCTGGCACTCTATCCACTGCACCACCTAGCTGTTTCAAGGTAATACAGGCAAGTTATATAAACTATTACCTAGCCAGGATTCAAACCCATGTCTTTTCCTTCCAGATACGATACTCTTTTCACTACATCATGTTGCCTCAAGAAGCAATAGTCATCGTGTCGACTCTCAAGGAACTTAATGGGAATCAGGGGGAACTTGGTCGTAGTTCTAACTCTGTTACAAATTGTGTGACCTTAGGCAATCTAACCTGACTACTTGTCAGGGATACTACAGAAGCAAATTATTTGTAGCATTCATTCTAGCTCCAACAATCTATGAGTCTAAGTTCATTTCTCTGGACTTTATTGTCCTCATTTAAAAATGATAGTGTTGGACTAAGTGACCATTGAGGTTCCTTCCAACCCAGTAAATATAGAATAATTCAAAAGAAAATGTGCAATATAGCTAAGAAATGCCTTGGGCAACCAGGAAGTACACAGATCAATGTGGGTGGCAGAGATAGGGGCATGGTATATGGAGGACCCTAGACTCTAAAGAATAAATTGGATAATGCCCAGGATTGTAAAGGTGATAAACCATCTGTATTCTGCCCTGGTCAGACTAGAAAAGCTATTGATACATTGAAGAATGTTCAGAAGAGGGTCACCAGGATCGTGAAGGGCCTTGACATTATTTTCTATCAAGATCAGTTGAAGGGACAATAATTCATTGTTGGTGGAATTGTGAACTGATCCAACCATTTTGGAGAACAATCTGGAATTATGCCTAGAGTTATTAAACTACCTATGTCCCCCTCCCCTTTTTTTACCTATATCCTTTGACCCAGCAATATCACTTCTTGATCTATTTCTGAAGATAATTAGGGAAAAAAGAAAAGAACCTATATGTTCCAAAATGTTTATAGCAGCTCTCTTTGAACTGACAAAGAACTGGAAATTGCAGAGATGCCCATCGATTAGGGAATGGCTAAACAAGTTGTGGTATGTGATTATGATGGAATGCCATGCTATGAGAAATGATGAGTTCAATAATTTTAGAAAAAACATGGAAAGACTTGCACAAAATAATGAAAAGTGAAATGAGCAAAAAACCAAGAGAACATTGTATACAGTAATAGCAATATTGTTTTAAGAACAACTTTAAGCAAATAAGTTATTTTGACTATTATAAATACCCAAATTAACTATAAAGGACATGTGAAGAAAGATGCTATTTGCATCAAGAGAAATAACTGATAAATAAAAGTATGTATAGAATACTTTTATATATATATACGTGTATGTATATATGTATAGCTATTTGTGTATATGGTGGCCACCTTTAGGGTGGGGGGGGAAGAAAAAAAGAAATTCACATGCAAATTTTGTTGTATATTTGAAAGCAATAGCAATTATACATAGTAAATTTACAGTTCCATATGCAATCATCTTTTATATTGTACCATGTTATGGAAATGTTTGTTTTATTCCATAAATTAAAAATTAAATTAAAAATCAATTGAAGGAATTAGGGTTGTTTAGATTAGAGGAGAGAAGAATCAGTTGAGGAGGGGATGGGGATGGGAAGAAAGTAAGACAAGATAGTCTTTAAATATTTGAAGGGCTGTCCTGTAATAGAGGTATTAGATTTGTTCCCTTTGGCTGGCCTTAAAGGGCTGAATTAGGAGCAATAGAAGTTTCAGAAAAAGATATTTTAATGAAATGTGGGGAAACATTTGTTAACATTTAGAGTCATCCCAAAGTAGAAGGGGATTCCTGGGGAGGTATTGAGTCCTCATTCATTGTAGGTCTTCAGGCAAAGGCTGACTTGTTTGCTGCATTGCAGAGTGGTTTCTGACTGGGTACATGTTGCATTAGTTGGCCTCTGAGGTTCTGAAATTCTGTCATTCTATGAGGAAGAAGCATAAACCTACAGATACAAATGCAAATAATTTCAACTTTTCATATGTTTATGGGAATCCCAAATGTACTCCAGTGCACTTGTGTTCTGGATTATACCTAACTCAGGCCGTTGCAGTTATTCAGATTTGGGGTTGGAATGCAATGAAAGACTCATGGACCTTAAAATGCAATACAAATGATTTTTCTGATGAGGGATTAAAAGGAAGGAAGGAAGCATTTAGTAAGCACCTACTATGTGCCATATGCTTAAAAAAATACCTCACGAATCCTTACGACAATCCTGGGAAGTAGGTGTTATTATTATCCCCATTTGGGAGGAAACTGGAGCAGACTGAAAGCAAGTGACTTGCCTAGGGTCACAGCCAGTAAGTGTCTAAGGCCAAATCTGAACTCAGATCTTCCTGACTCTAGGTCCAGAGTTTTCTAGTCCAGTTTACCAGTGGAATAGAAAGTGCACTGAACTTACAGTTAGAAGACTTGGGTTCAAATTCTAATTAAAAAAAAAAGACGAATATAAGTCAGGAGAATAGAGGGCAATGACTACTTTTTTTACTTATCGATGGTTTCTGCTCAATTTCATTTGCATACTAATTAGGCAGGATCTTAGAGGGAGGTGAGTTTCATAGCCCTAATCTCAATATAGCTCTTATAGTTTTTTGGGGGTTAAGAGAGTGCCAAAAATGGGTTTAAGGGCTATGAGATCCCCATCATGAGTTAAGTGGAAGTTACAAGAAATTTTCTAGCCTTAAGTTAGATAATCATTGGGACTATGGCCTTCATGTCAGCATAAGACACAGACTTCATCTTGGCTTGATGGCACAGGGTGGAGTTTGTTGGCTGTTTTTAACTAGGTGTGATAGTTCATATTTGTGGAAGAGCTATTAACCTGCCTTAATGAGGGAGCAAGCTTTCCAATTATTGTACCTTAGCAGAACAATTAATCAATTGAAAAGCATTTATGAAGTACTTTTTTATATTATAGTTACTATGCTAAGCATTGGGTATACAAATAAAAAACAAAAAATTTTATCTACCTTTAAGGAGCTTACATTCTAATGGTAAAGACCACATCTACATAATTCAGGATATACAAAATAAATACAGAGTAGATGGAAAGAAACATGAGAAGGGAAGGCACTACCAGGTTGGGAAAGGAGGATTAGGAAAGGCCAGGGGTTCTAAGTCAGAAGTTTGCAACTGAGACTGAGATGGAAAAGATAGGAGCTGAGAATCCAGCAGATGGCCTGTAAGCTGAGAAAATGTTAACGAAGGGAAACTCAGTGACCATGAGGCCAGTGGAGATGTGCAAAATACACATGATGTCTAGAGGGGAATGGAGAAGCAACTCTCTATACAGAGGCATGGGTCCCAACAGAACAATGAGCAAAGAGCAAGGATTTAATTCCTGGCAAAGAGCTGAAGATGTGATGCAATGTGGTGACATTTCTGGAGGACAGATATGGTGCTGGCTGCCCTGGCCCACAGGGGTTTATGGAATGTGCCCTTTCTCACATATTCCCTGGTCATCCATCTCTTATTTGTGCACTATCCATTGGTGCTGCCTAGTCAGGTGTGGTGTGTGTATGTGTGCGTGTGTGTGTGTGTGTGTGTGTGTGTGTGTGTGTGTATTCTCCACATTGTATATGTGTCAACTTGTGGAAAAATATACTACCTGTGAGCACAGGAGGGTCTTTTCACATTATCTTATTTGCTATGTTTTTTAATGTTCTAGTGGTGGTGGTGGTGAACTGACTGGTAAAAGGAAACACATTAGTTGGGGCCCATGAGCTATGTTTTGAGTGGGTACTGACCCACAGAATACTTAAAAACAGGAAGAATTTTCTTCCAGTGGGGTGTGTGTATGGTACTTTAGGTATTATATAATTAAATATTTATTACAAATTATGAAACTGAGGCTTAAAGAAATGAAATAGCCTGCCCAAGATCACAAAATTTGTACATGGCGAAATTAGAATTTGAACCCAAGTCTTCTGACTGTAAGTTCAGTGCACTTTCTATTCTGGTGGACTTCCTCAGCCACAGGAACTAGAAAGGATTTTCTCATTCAGTGAAACTTAATGTTCCCCAAATAGACATTTCATCTCTTACTTCTTTGCCTGTGAACAGGACTGGAATGCTCTCCTTCCTTGTCTCTGTCTCTTAGAATCCATAACTTCTTTTAAGACTGAACTCATGTGCTGCCTCCTTTGGGAAGCCTTTCCTGATCCTCGCTAGTTTTTAGTCTCTCCAGTTATCTTGTATTTACCTATCGATGTAAATGTTGGATCCCCAGACATGGTAGGTATTTATATTTAATAAATGTTTATTAAATAGAATTAGACATGGTTGGAATAGGAGCACTCAGGCACTTGGAAAGAAAAACCAACCAATCAAATCGAAGGGGGCAGAGAGAATCCAGCTTTCATGCCCCAAAAGTGAGGGATATGATCTGCCTGTACCATACTGTTCACTACCCAGAACAATGACTTTCCAAAATCCCAAATATCCAGATGAAAACAGAAAAAAAATCTAGCCAATCTATTGGGAAGGTTTATGTTTCTGACACAAACACATGATATTTAGGGAATGGTGATTGTTGAGCGAACGTTTCCATTTTCATCCAGATGTTTGGCATTTTGTGGACATAATAAAAAACCTTAATTTCACCCCCTTAATGAGAGTTCCAGAACTTTGCATGCTCTAGGCTTGTCTGACTATGGCCATTTATTTTCTGGCTGTTGTTTTTGATAACAAGGAGACTGGAAATGACAACTCCCTAAATGACCCCCCTGAAAGGACCCTCCACCTTTCCGAATAAGAGGCTATTTTGTATGGTCAGGAAGGAAGCATGGTCAGTGACCAACTGATATATTAAAAGGCACTAAAGAATAGAACTCCATTATAAGCTTCCTTAATAGTCAAGATTTCCATAGAATTCAATTTCTATAATGTTATACTGTTCTCCAATACTTTAAAACATAACTAAGTTCGAAGTAGAGGTGATATGCTACATGTATAAAAAGAAATGCATTTTAAATGCACTAGGAGAGGTCTTCATTTAAAGAAATGAATGAAGTTATTCATTATTTATTCACAATAAAATTATTAAACATTTGCTACATGCAAAGTACTGTGCTAAGTGTTGTGGATATATAGATATATATAGATACATATGTGTGTACATATACACATATATTTCTTTTTTTTAAAAAAAAGTATCCCTGCTCTTAAGGAACTCACATTCTTTTTTTCCCTTTTCCTTCCTTCTTTTTTTTTTTGCAGTTATGCAAAATATGTCCATGTTGGCCATGTTGTAAAAGAAAATGCAGACAAAAGACAAAACCAAATCAAACCAAGAATACTAGAGAAAGCACTGCCCCCCCGCCCAATGTTTCAATCTCCATTCAGACTCCATCACTTCTTTCTCTGGAGGCGTATAGCATGTTTCATCTTAAATCCTTCAGAATTGTCTTCAATCATTGTATTTCCGAGAACAGCTAAGTCATTCACAGTTAATCATCACATAATATCAGTGTTACTGTGTACAATGTTTTGGTTCTGCTCCATTCACTTTGCATTAATTCATGTAAATCTTCCCAGGTTTTTCTGAAAGCATCCTGCTTGTCATTTCTTACAGCAGGATAGAATTTCATCACAATTATATACTACAACTTTTTCAGCCATTCCCCAATTGAAGGACATCACCTCAATTTCTACTTTGTTACCACAAAAAGTGCTGCTATAAATATTTTTGTATGTATAAGTCCTTTTCCTTTTCCTTTGATCTATTTTGGTCACTGATCTAGAAATGGTATTGCTGGGTCAAGAAATGTGCACAGTTTTATAGTCCTTTGCACATAGTTCCAAATTGTTCTCCTGAATGGTTTACACTTTACACCTCCACCAACAGTTCATTAGTGTCCCAGTTTTCCCACATTCCCTCCAACACTGTCATTTTCCTTTTCTCTCATGTTAGCCAATCTGATAGGTGTGAGGTGCTACCTCAGAGTTGTTTTAATTTGCATTTCTCTAATCAATGTGATTTAGAGTATTTTTTCATAAAACTATAGATAGTTTTGATTTCTTCATATGAAAACTGCCTGTTTATATCCTTTGGCCATTTATCATTTGGGGAATGACTAGTATTTTTTATAAATTTGATTCAGTTCTCTATATGTTTTAGAAATGAAGCCTTTATCAATTACTCTTACTTATGGTAAAATTTCCCTCCAGTTTTCTCCTTTCTTTCTAATCTTGACTGTATTGGTTTTGTTTGTGCAAAACCTTTTAAATTTGATTTAATCAAAATTATCCATTTTGCATCCCTTAATTTACTCTGTCTCTTGTTTGTTCATAAAGCCTTCCTTTATCCATAAATCTTAAAGAGAAAATATTCCATGCTCCCCTAATTTGCTTATGATATCACCTGTTATGTCTAAATCATGTACCCATTTTGACCTCATCTCAGTACACAGTGTGAGATGTTGGTCTATACCTAATTTCTGCCCAACTACTTTCCAGGCTTCCCACCACTTTTTGTCAAATAGTGATTTCTTGTCCCAAAATCTTAGATCTTTGGGTTTGTCAAATGCTAGATCACTATGGTCATTTGCTTTTGTGTATTGTGTACCTAATCTATTCCACCGATCCACTACTCTATTTTTTAGCCAGTACCAGATTGTTTTAATGATTACCACTTTGTAATACAGTTTGACAGATGGTACTGCTAAGTCACCTTCCTTCACATTTTGTTCCCTTGATCCCCTTGATATTCTTGACCTTTTGTTCTTCTGAATGACATTTGTTCTTATTTTTATTAACTCTATAAAATAATTTTGGGGTAATTTTATTGGTATGGCATTGAACAATAAATTAGGTAGAATTGTCATTTTTATTATATTGGTTCAGCCTATCCATGAGCAGTTAATATTTCTCAAATTGTTTAGATCTGACTTTTTTGTGTGAAGTGTTTTATAATTGTGTTCATATAGTTCCTGGGTTTGTCTTGGCAGGTAGACTCTCAAGTTTTTTATATTGCGTGCAATTATTTTAAATAGAATTTCCCTATCTGTTCTTGCTGGACTTTGTTGGTAATATATAGAAATGCTAGTGATTTATGTGGTTTTGTTTTATATTTAGCAACTTTGCTGAAGTTGTTAATTATTTCAACTAGTTTTTTTAATTGATTTTCCAGGATTCTCAAAGTATACCATCTTATTGTCTGCAAAGAGTATAAGTTTTTTTTCCTTGTTGCCTAGTCTCATTCCTTCAAATCCTTTTTCTTGTTTTATTGCTATAGCTAGCATTTCTGGAACAATATTGAATAATGGTGGTCATAATGAGGATGTCACATTCTAATGGAGGAGACAACACATATTTAAGTTTTCAGCTGTGAGAGGGAAAGGTCCCCTGGTTCTTAAGATACAACAGCAAAGCGGATGATAATACCTCTACTTTATAATGTCATTTCTACTGATGAAAATATATCGCTTTATGATGCTGAAACATCTGACAGTGCCAAGGACTTTGGGAATAAGAATTCTCCTAGGTCTTCAGAGGCTGTGACTGTAGCACCCACAGGAATGGTTGCAATGCTGAATCTCCATGTTCATAGCTTCCCAAGACAATAGGATGAGGGCACTCTCATTTATAGGATCACATTTAGAGTTAGAGGTGCTAGAGGGGCAATCTAGCACAATTCCCTTCTTCTTTTTTTTTTTTTTTTTACTAATGAAGAAACAAGCTCAGAGAATTGCCCAAGGTCAGACAGGGAATGAGTCTCAGGATCAGGGTTTGAATCTGGGTCTTCTGGTTCCAAATTTGCATTCTTTCCATTGTAGTACACTGCCTGTGTTTCACCTGTGGATTAATACTCCTTTGTGAAGCGAATGATAGTTGCTCATGCTCATGGTGGTTTTTAGGTTACACAGCATTCTCACTGTTGTGAGTGGGTCAGAGTGAGAAGATCGTTGGAGGTGAAGATGGAAGATCTGATTGGATGATACTGGGTGTTCTGGGTAGTCCATTAGTCTCTCTAGGCCTCAGTTTCTTCAACTGTAAAAATGAGAGTGTTCTAGTAGGTAACTTTCCTTTTAGTTCTAAGTCCTGTGATCTCATCTAAGTCCTGCGGAGCGGGTAGTGCAAGTATCATTATTCTCATTTAATGAATTAAGAAGTCAAGGGTCAGAGAGGTTGAGAGACTTGCGCATGATGGCTCAGCTCATAGAAGGGTCTCCAGCTCTTATCTTTGGTCCCTAAATCTGATGCTCTTTATGCTCCATCATGCAGCTTCCCAGGAAGAAATCATGTGTGGAGTAAGTAATCACCCTCTGTCCCCTACTTACCTATTTTTATATTTGTATTTGGATGAACTGAGTTGTTTTAAATGAAAGAAGATAGGTGCTGCCGTGGGTAGAACATAGGACTCGAGTCAGGAAGACCTGAGGTTGAATCCTGCCCTCAGAAACTTACTAGCTGGGAAAGTCAGTCTGCAAAAGAAAGTCTTCAAAATGGGGATAACAACACCTACCTTTCTGGGTTGTTGTGAGGATCAAGTGAAATAATGTTTGTAAAGCGCTTTGCAAGCGAAAACCTCTCCGCAATTTCCATCATCTACACTACTTTTGGAATTAATTGGAATTCTCCGTTAGCCTTCCTTCCCCCAGAAACTCATTGTTGGGAAATCTCATTATACTGCAAGATAAAATCTGCCTGGTTCTCACATGTCATCAGCACCCTTTGCCCCTCTGCTTGGACCCTTTGACTGGAAAGCAGGGCCATGGACTCAAGGGTCTCCATTTAAAGAGGGGGCTCAGCACAGTTTATCTCGCTATTTTCCACCAGCTACACCACTTTGGGACTTCTTTGGAGCTCTCCAGCATGCCCCTGCATTGGGTACCCTTCCCCTCCCATTCCCCTTTAAAGCTTGTTTTTATGTCTTTTCCCATTAGATTGTAAGCTCCTTGAAGGCAGGGCCTGTCTTTGTTTTATTTTTGTATTCCCTGTGCTTAGCACAATGCCTGGCACATAGTAGGCACTTAATAAATGTTTATTTATTTATAACGGCAACCCTTAAAATGTTATCTCCTACTATTGTTACTATTAATAAATTGAGGCACATCTGTATGGGATTTGTCATCAAAAACAAACAAAAACAACAACAAAAAAAACCCCTGGTACCCAATTACCTAAATAACAGATCATATCCATTAATATCTTTCCTCCGGATAATTTCTTATATTCACAAAAAACTCCAAGATACTTGTAACAATAATAGCGACAGTGATAACAACTCACATTAATGTTTGCAAAGTGTTTTCTCACTCTAGTTGTGTAAGGCAGATAGTATTATCACCATCTTACAGATGGGGAAATTGAGACTTTGGAGATTATGTGGCTTGTTCATAATCATTCTGTACATAGAAAAAATGTCTTACTGATCTAGCTGGATGCCACCAAAAATATTTATTGTATAAAAAATGAGGAAAAAAAAGGTTAAAAAAAAAGAACACTATTCCATCTCAACAGTCTGCACATACAGGGAAAGGCGTGGGAAGTGCCATTCAGTATTTTGAGAAAAGAGGGATATTTTCAACATTGTGCAGTCAGTTCCCTTAAAGTATTTTTTGGGTACACTGTACATACAGTTGAGCCTCATCTCTCAAGAGAGATAGGTTCCAGACCTGAGTGGTTCTTCTTTATTGGGATGAAGATGTTTATGGAGAAAGAAAGACAATCACAGATTCTTTAGCAATACTAAGATAACCCCAAGCTCCATTTAAGATTTTAAAATAAAAACTAGGGAAAGGATTTATTTTTTAAAATGTTTATTAATATTCTTCAAAAATGTGACTGTTGGTTTCCAATGACACCTTGCCTTCTCCTTACTTTTCACAGCAGAAATCTCCATGTAAGGAGGGAAATGAAGTTAAGCAGAAAAAGCCAACCCATTGGCCATGTCTGATGATGGATGTCCCATTCAGCCACCTCTATCCCTCTCCCTTTCTGCAGTAAGGAAGGAGGCCTGCTTCCCCGTGAGTCCTCTGAAGGGATGAGTGATCTCTGCCATTAATCAGTGCTCTGAAGTTTTTCAATGTTTGTTTCCCCTCCCTCCACAGCAATGTGGTCATCATTCAAAGGAGATAATTAATCAAATAACATAATATTGGAAAAGTGCTTAGCATAGTGCCTGGCACATAGTAGGCACTTGATAAATACATGCTCCCTTCTCTCCTGTCTTTGTGTAAACTTTTCCTTTGATACTATTTACTTCCTTTTGCATCAATAAGTCTCCCCAAATTTCTTTGAACTCTTTTAATCCATCACTTCTTAAGCACAATAACATCCTATTACATTCCTATGCTACAACCTATTTCAACTATTCCCTAATCAATGGGCACCCACTGCATTTCCAGTTTTTTGCTATTACAAAAAATGCTACTCTAAATAATTTTATGTGTATGAGACTTTCTCTTTTCTCTCTGATTTCAAAAATCCCTGGGCTCTTGTGGGAATAAATTTACCGAAAATAAGACTTTAAAAGGGCAGCTAAGCAGTGCCTCAGCATATAGAACTCTGGGCTGGAAGTCAAGAAAAATCCGTCCTCACACTCTTACTAGCTGTGTGACCCTGGGCAAGTCATTTAACCTTTTTTGCCTCAGTTTTCTCATCTGTAAAATGAGCTGGAGAAGGAAATGGAGAAGAAACAGTATCTTTGTCAAGGAAATGCCAAAAAGGGGCCATGAAGAGTCAGATATGACTGAAAATAACCAAACAGCAACTAAAAAGACTTTTAAGTACCTCGTACCTTTATGAATATGTTCAATAAAGGGTGAAAAGTCTGTTTCCCCACATTTGCCCCCATCTACCTTCATTTTGAGGATCTAGGAAATGTAATTATCCAGGGCTAGTTTTATAAAAAGAGGACCAGGGCAATATAGGCAAAAAGGACGAATGATTAGAGTCAAGGAACCTGCAGCCTTGAGGCCACATATGGCCTTCTAGGTCCTCGGGTGTAGCTTTTTGACTGAGTCCAAGTTTTACAGAACAAATCCTTTTATTTTTTTTTAATTAAGATTTTTTGTTTTTAATTTACAATACTCAGTTCCACATGTTTTTGGGTTCCAGATTTTCTTCCCCTCTTAACCCTCCCCTCTCCCCTCCAAGACGGCATGGAATCCTATACATCTTCTAAATGTACCTTTGCATTAAACTTATTTACACAATAGTCAAGTGGTAAAGAAGAATTATGACAAATGGAATGAATCATGAGAAAGAAGAAACAAAAACCAAAAAAAGAAAAAAAGAGAGCAAATAGTTTGCCTCAGTCTACATTCAGACTCTACAGTTCTTTCTCTGCATGTAGATAGCTCTCTTCATCATGAGTCCTTTGGAGTTATCTTTGAGCCTTGTATTGCTGAGAAGAGCCAAGTCTATCAAAGTTAGTCATCACAGAATCAATACAACTGTAGTTGTGTACAATGTTCTTCTGGTTCTGCTCCCCTCACTCAGCATCAGATCATGTAGGTCTTTCTAGGTTGTAATGAAGTCCATCTGTTCCTTATTTCTTATAGCACAATAGTATTCCATTACATTCATATACCACAACTTGCTTAGCCATTCCCCAATTGATGGGCATCCCCTTGATTTCCAATTCCTTGCTACCACAAAAGGAGCTGCTATAAATATTTTTGTACATACGGGTCCCTTTCCCACTTGTGTGATCTCTTTGGGATACAGCCCTAGAAGTGATATTGCTGGGTCAAAGGGTATGCACATTTTTATAGCCCTTTTGGCATAGTTCCAAGTTGCTCTCCAGAATGGCTGGATCAGTTCACAACTCCACCAACAATGTAGCAATGTTCCAATTTTCCCACCTCCTCTCCAGCATTTATCATTTTCCTGTTTTGTCATGTTAACCAATCTGACAGGAGGGATGTGGCACCTAAGAATTGTTTTGATTTGCATTTCTCTAATCAATAGTGATTTAGAGCATTTTTTTCATACGCCTATAGATATCTTTAATTTCTTCCTCTGGTAACTGCCTGTTCATATCCTTTGACCATTTCTCAATTGGGGAATGATCTGTATTCCTATAAATTTGGCTCAGTTCCCTGTATATTTTAGAGATGAGGCCTTTCATCAGAGATACTGTTGTAAAGATTTTCTCCCAATTTTCTGCTTCCCTCCTAATCTATGTTGCATTGGCTTTTTTATACAAAAACTAAGGGGATTTGTTCTGTGAAGTTTGGGTTCAGTCAAAGGACCACACTTGAGGACCTAGAGGGCATTTGTTCTGTGAAGTTTGGGTTCAGTCACTATAGATCATTCAGATCAACTGTAGCATCAGCCGAAAAACCTGGGCTTTGTCCCAGCTCCATCACTGACGAGTTGTGTGACCTCGGGCACTTCTATTTTCTCGTCTCTAGTGGGGTGATAGACATGATGCCCTTGGTGTTTCCTTTATCTAGCTCTATGAATCTACTAGCCCCCTTTTCCCTCCCCTTAGAGTTACCTAGGTGGCTCTGTAGATAACAGTTAAACTTAGCCTGATGTCAGGGAGACCTGACTTCAAATCCAGCCTCAGATGTTTACTAGCTGTGTGACCTTGGGTTAAGTCATGTGCTGTCTTCCTCAGTTTCCTCAATTGTAAAATGGAGATAATAATAGCACCTACCTCACAGGGTTATTGTGAGGATAAAATGAGATAATATTTGTAAAGCAAGTTACAGATAGTAGACACCCAATAAATGTTCATTTCCTTCCTCCTTCCTCTGGGGGAGAGTCACTTAGGTATCATTTTTTTTATGATTCTTTGAAAAAAGTTAGAGAAGCTTCAAGAGGTAAGCAACTCACATTTTTTCTCACTGTAGGTTTTTTTTCTCTTTTATGTTAACCTTTAGATATCATTTCATCAGATTTTCTTCTCCACCACACTAAATAAGCACCTATCCATGCAGTGAGAGCTTTTGTTAATACCTCTTTGTCTCCATATCAGGCCACTGCAACCTTGACTAGAAGCAAAAGGCATTGATCAAAACCCAGCATCCCAACATAATTCAATCATAGTGCACCGATTAAGCAAAGAAAATTGTTTTCTATTCATTTTAAAAGCACCCAAGAAGCACACAGCTGCACTTACCATTCTCACTGCATTTAACCAACTCATAGAACGAAGAATGGTACTCACTTTAAGTTTCAAACCCTTCAATAGCTAACATTTATATGGTGCCTCAAAGACTGCAACATGCTTTACATATACCATTTCACTTGATCCTCTCAATAACTCTATAAGTGCTATTATTATCTGTATTTTACAGATAAGAAAATGGAGGAAAAAAAGGTTGAATGATTTGCCCAGGGTCATGCAGCTAGTAAAGTGAGGCAACTGGATGGTGCAATGTAGAGAGTGGCAGGTTTGGAGTCAAAAAGACCTCAGTTCACATCCAGCCTCAGACACTAACTAGCTCTCTAGTAGCTTACTAGCTGGGCAAATAATTTCACTTCTGTTTCCCTCAGTTTCCTCATCTGTAAAATATAGACAATAGCATCACGTACTTCCCAGGGTTGTTGTGAGGACCAAATAAGATAAATATTGCCTGGTACATAGTGAGTGCTGTGTAAATGAAAAAAAAATGTCCAAGGTAGGATTTGAATTCCAGTCTATTCTAACGTCAACTCCAGTGTATTTTTCCCTATACCACCAAATTATGAATAATGACCGTGAGATATTCTGAAGTCTTCTTATGACTCTATTAGCATTTTTTGCTATTGTAGCCCGTTATTATACTGTTTATGTTGTTTTGAATTGTCATTTCTTCAATTTATCTAAATTTTTAAACATTTAAGCACCTGCTATGTGTAAAGCATTGTGCTAGGTACTAGGAATATAAATAAGTAAAAAAGTCCCTGCCTCCGAGGAGATTGTATTTTACTGGGATTTCACATTTTTTCAAATTAAAAAAATCCTGAAATGATTGTGATGGTGCTAATAATAATAGTTTACATTTGTACAGAGATTGACAGTGTGCAGAGCATTTTCACATCCACGATCTCACTTATTCCTCATATATATTCTACTTTGTAGGTAGGACAAGTATTATACCCATTTTTCAGATGAGGAAATTTGAGACACCCAGATGTCAAGTGATATATGTACCACATTATATGCTTAGTATAGCTGGCAGTGGAGCTGGAACAAATAACCACATCTGTTGGCTTTAAGTAGAGTTCCTTTGATTCAACCACACAAAAATGTTTCAGATAAGACTGGTCCCTCAAAAGAATAATTCAAACCAGCCCCCTCGCTGTACTCCCTCACAGCACACCATCCCCTGACTCCTAGCATTTTCATGGGTTGTTCTTCATCTCTACCTCCCAGCTTCCCCCCCTGGTTTCCTTCAAATCTCAACTAATGTCCCATCTTTTGCAAGAACCTTTCCTGATCCTATTCATGTTTCCCCACTGTTGATCATCTCTGATCTATCCTGGTTATGTCTTATTTGTACATAGGTATTTTCATATTGTCTCCTCCAGTAGAGCTTGTTGAGAATACAGATGCTTCCTGCAGCCTCCTGGAGGTTTGGTATCCCCACTGCTTAGCACAGTGCCTAGCGCTTGGTAGGGGCTTAATAAATTGTTGTTGAGTGCCTGACTAATTATGAATAGATGGGGCTGGAGGTGCAAGTTCATCTCGATTTTTAAATTTTATTATAAAAGTTGTATTCTTTGTTTTCTGTTTGATCTTCAATTTTCTCCTTCTTTCTCTCTCTTTTTTAAAGCTCCAACTTATAGAGTATCTTATCCATAAATTTAATAACTTTTCTAATAAGTAGATACTTAAGCCTATGTGTTGTTACCTTTTCCCCCAAAAAAAGTTTATCAAAGGATCGATGTGATGTTTCCATAATGAAACTATACCAATGGCAGTATCTTATTTTTGTTGCCTAGGCAGCAGGAATATTATATATACTACTGAAATAATATTTTAAAAAATAGAAGTGTAAAGCTAAAAGTATTGTGGAGATGCAGAAAATGCCGAGGAGTAGGTGGGAGTGGTTTTTGGTGGAAGGGAATAAAGTGAGGGACCGTATGGATATCATAGAACATGCTTGGACTGAAGTGCTGTTTGAGATGGCTTGATCTGGAGTGATTGTCCTGCCCATTAGTTTGATCATGCTACCTACCCCTTTAATGCCTGGGAATGACTTCTCAGCATGTTTCGTGTCACTAGTGAGGTTGGACCCTCTGGTTCAAAGTCTAGATGAATTATATTATAGGAAAAGTGATTTCACTGTAGGGGTGGTTGTTCCGTTTCTGTCTTTCCCAGCTGATCAGCTCTGTGCTTCTGTTTTGTTTGGCCTGGGAAGCTTTAATCATTAAGACGATGAGAAGTCACATGGCATAGTGGAAAGAATATGGACTCAGAAGTCACAGGATCAGGATTCTAAGTCCACCTCTGACACATTTTTTTGTTGATGTTGTTCAGTTATGTCTGACTTTTTTCTGACTCTGGGGTTTTCTTGGCAAGATTATAGGAATGGTTTGCCATTTCCTTCTCCAGCTCATTTTACAGATGAGGAAAATGAGGCAAACAGGGTTAAGTGACTTGTCCAGGGTCACAAATCTGATAAGTGTCTGAGGCACAATCTGAGCAAATTACTTTACCTTTCCGGGTGTCATTTTCCTTATCTACAAAATGAGAGGTTAGACTAGACTTAGTGGACTAGGATGTCTCCTTCAGTTCTAGATTTTTTCTCCTTATAGTAATTGGCAGGTTCTGGGGAAGTGATAGAGGATGCTGTTAGCCACCAATATTTCTTATACTTTAAATGTAATTTTGTTTCACTTTTAAAAACTTAACAAGCATTTGTTTCCTTATTCCCCTTTTCCATCAAAAAAACTGAAGAAAAAGAAAACTCTTGTAATACATAGAGTCAAGCAAAGCAAATTCTCACACTAGTTTTATGTCTGAAAAAATGCATGTCTCATTCTGCATCTGGCATCTATCATCCCTCAGGAAGTGGGTAGCATGCTTCATCATCAGTCCACTGGAATTGTGGTTGGACATTACATTAATCATAATTAAATCTTTCAAAATTTTGACTTTACATGGTTGTTATTTTATAAACTGATTCTTTGGGTTCTGCGTACTTTACTTCCAATCAGTTTGAAAGTCTCCCCAGGTTTCTCTGAAGCCATCCCATTCATCATTGCTTATACTGCAATAATACGGCCTTACATGCATACACCATAACTTGTTCAGCCATTTCCCAAAATGATGGGGACCCCCTTAATTTCCCTTTTTTGCCACTAAAAGAAAAAAATGCTGCTATAAATATGTTTGTATGCAGGTGTATTTTTCCTCTATTTTGATCTCTTTAAGATCTAGGTCTAGTAGTGACACTAGAATTTTTGGAAGGGGAAAGGTTGCAGAGAAGGAGAAATGATGGAATTGGAACCTGGATAAGGGTGTTATGCATTCTTTCTCCCTGCTCACACAAGACTGAGAAACCTGAGCTAGTCAGATCTTCTTGAGCACCCATGGTACTTGTCAGTGTGAAGAGGAGAGTTGAGGCAGAGCAGAAAAGCAGTAACATCAGGGGCCGAGCCAGGATCTCTAGCGTCATCTTAGTGGGCCAGGTGAGTGGCTAACACCTTTACCACTCTGTGCGGCTGTGGGGGGAGAGGTTTGAATCTGAATTTCTGAGCTGTGTTGCTCTGAACTCTTGTATTTGGGGCATATCTGATGCCCATAGTGAGTCTCGGGTGGAAAGATGTTCTCTCCACTATACATATGACTTCTCATTGTCTTCATGATTAAATCTGGGAAGAAGTCACAGCTCACAGTCCCACAACATGTTTGATTTTCTTTCATTTTCTATTGTTAAGATAGGCTTTGGCATTGCGTAAGTTAACAAAATGAACCATTGAGATGCACTATTGAAAGGAAGAAAACAGAGATTTTCTAGAAGTTAAGGAATCACAAAGTCAGATAGAATAAATCCACATACCTTAAATCTTAGATTAATGAGACAGGTGCTATCCACCACAAAAGGGTGAGGAATTATGCTCTTTGAGAATCAGTTTGGCAGTTACTCTAGAACGCCATCTACTGGCAGGTGAAGTTCACAACCTCTGGGAATAGGCATTCATTCTTCAGAGCTTCTTAGTAAATGGGGAGAGGCACTTGGTCAGTAGGGCTCTCTGATGGTTACATAACTATTCCTATAATCTGATCCAGTGAGTAAGTCCTTAACCCCAAAGAACTCAAGGACAGAAAGAATGATCCCACATATACCAAAATATTCATAGCAGCATCTATTTTTGTGGTAGCAAAAAATGTAACAAAGTAGGTATCCATAGATTAGAAAATGGCTAAAAAATTGTGATATGAATATAACAATATTATTTCACAACATAAGAAAGACTTTTATGATATAATGCAGAGTGAAGAAAGCAGAAGCATGAGAATATAGACACAATCATTAAAAGAAGGTAAATTAAAGTAATACTAAGCAGCAGATGAGCTCAAATTAAAATGAAATGACTAGTCTTGACTCCAGAATATTGATGACAAAACACCTTTATATCTTCTTGGTAGAGAGGTGGGGGCTACAGGTGTAGAATGTCACATATACTGTCCAATAGGACTGAAATATTGGTTGATTCTGCTTTACTATTTTTCTTGTTCACAAAGGAGCATTCTCTAGGGTTTGGAATTTATTGGCAGATAGGCGTGGTATGAAAAACAGAGACCATAAAGAGAACTTTAAAGAACAAGTAAGGAAGAAGAAGAGATGATGGTATTCCAAATGGGTGGTAGGGTCAAGGGAAAAGTTGTCGGATTTTTTTTTTTTCAGTGTAACCTTTGTTTCATATGACTCTATATTGCTACTGTTTCTTTAAAAGCCAAATGGAATGCTAGGGGGGAAAGTATGTGCTGAAAATTTCAGAAGTGTCAGTTGAAAAATTTTTTGCTATGGGATGTTTCTCCCTCTGGAGTCAAGGAGATTGTATGTGTTTTTTTTTTTTGTTTTATTTTTGATCTAAGAGGATCTGTGAGACAAGCTACTGAGAAAGTATTAAAAATGATAGCTTAAGAGAAGTTGAAGAAACTTTTTCTTGTGGCTGGGGAGAAGGTGAAGTAGATACTGAAAAACTAAATAGAAAGATCTTTTACTGAAGGAAGTATTTTCATCTTTATTTTGTGAAGAGGATTTTTAAGAAGAGATTTTTACTTGATATATTCAGAGAAGTTGAGTGGTATAGGACTGAGTTTTTGCAAGTGAAATCAACTGGCGTTACAGTGAAGGTTTGCAGTGACATTGGCTATGATACTTCACAAAATTAAAATACTGTTAATAATTATCTTTATGTTTACCATTGATTTCACTTACTAATAAATGATGCATATTCAATAATTTTCATGCCAATTTCCCCATAAGAAATTAAGGTTATTTCCTACATAGAAAAATAAGAGTAATTGCTATTGAGGAAAGAAGTTTCTCTAGTTCACTAAATAATGAATATATAATGAACTGGGGTGGCGTATCAAACTAATTAAATATCGAGAGAGATATTGCAATTTATTAATGAGAAAGACACCATCAAATCATATTCCTATATTGTTTTAGAAAATGGGATGATAAAATTAAATATGGAAATGAGTCAAATTGCAGGCTTTGGGGTGACATTTAAGTCAGTGTGGTTGACCCAAACCATTACTTTGCTACAGTTAGTTTAGTTAAGAGTTGAACTGGTATGAAGACTAATGGAATAGGACCAGGGAAGAGGGAGAGGTTGAAAGTACAAGAAAGAGTAAGGACAAAATGAAGCCCTGGAAGGGAGGGTGTGAAATTGGTTGCATTAGTGGAGGACTTCTGGCCAGAAAGAAAGCTACCTCTTCTGATAGAAGAAAAAGAGGAGAGGATGGGTGAGGACTCAGAAAAGTTTTGAGATAATGAGAAGGGAGGGAGGAAGCTCAAACTTCATTCTTCTTATGAATGTAGTAGGTCATCATTTTTTATAAGTATAGGTGGCAGGAATAGGACTGGGGACTTGAGAAGAGAGAGAAGATTTATAGAGTGGACTATAAAAGGATTGCCTCTTAGTAGTATAGGGCTAGATGAGGTTATGAAAGATACACTTATAGTAGATTTTCATGTCAGCAGGTTTCCATGACTTTCCCTAGTAATGCTATAGGGTGTTCCTAAAGTCTGAACACATAGGAAAAATGCTTATTTTCAAGAAATGAAATGAATGAAATTTTCAACAACATTTTATTTAAATGGAATATTAACAAATAACATCTTCAATATGATTTCCATCATTTGTGATGCAAAGGTTGATGCGCTTTGCAAGATTCACGTGCAACTAGATGCAGTAACTCCACATCGCCATCTATTTTAGCACATTAACTCTTTATGTGTTCAATCATATGTGTTGATCCTGTGATTTTCGAGTACACCTTCTCCTTTAGCATAACCCAGAAAAAGAAGTCTGCTAATATTCCAAATATTTCAAAATATGCATTTTTGCCTATGTGTCCAGACATTAGGGACACCCTGTACATAGTCAAGAAATGGGAATAGAGAAAGTAGTGGAGATTGTCCAGATTTTGGGGATTAGGTGAGCAGGAATAGGAGGAAGTCAAGGAAGTGAGAGAACCCAGGGTGGCGGAGAGCATGTCATTGAAGTAACTGACCATGGGATCTGAAGTGAGTAAGGGGTAAGAAAAGTCAGACAAGAATTGATTTTGTTAAGTAAAGAAGAGTTGGGAAATGAAAAATTATGATATGGAGACCATTAGTTTTATCAGTAGGGTAGTATATAAGAATGTGAGTTTCTTGAGAGCAGGGACTGTCAATTGCCTTTCTTGAATTCCTAGCACTTATTTTGCCTTTGTATCCCTAGCACTTGGCCCAGTGCCTGATACATCACAGGTGCTTAATAAATGCTTGTTGGCTGGATCATAGATAGTTTCAGACTTCGAAATAATGGAGGATGTAGTGGTCTTAATTGTGTCAGCACAATAAGGAAGATAGGGTAGCTGGGCTGCAAATATCTGAAGGTAGCTGTTCTTGCCAATAGCTCTAAGGAATATGTTATTTTGACCCCATTTGAGGGCTTTCTGCAGCCAAAATATAAAAGAAGGGGAAAACAGAGTTTTCATTGCTGTTTTTTTTTATGAAACTTGTCCTAATCATATTACTTGTACATACGACTATAATTAGAAAAAGAAAAGAAAACAAATGGGACCTTGTTTTGGCTAAGTATCATAGAATCATTGCCTCAGAATTAGAAAATTGTAAGTGACTTCAACAGATATCAAGTTCAGCCTGTTCATGAAAGGAAAATAGTATGATTGTGAAAGTCAGATGAACCTGGAAATATCTTTGTATCAACGGTTATGTTTCTCTGTTCTGTGAGTCAGTATAGCCTGCCTAGAGCACGTGATGGGAGATGGGAGTCTTTGTGTGTGTGGTCATGTTTCTGAGCTGGCTGAGGTCTTAGGCACAAACAGAATATTAAAAGAGACATGGCTATGATGACTCTGGGTCACAAGTTTAGCAAAGGCTATGTCCATTCATATATTTAATGAGCATTTATTAGGTTCCTACTACAAGGTAATGTGCTAGATACTGGTAACACTAAAAGCGAAAACATGTCCCTGTCCTCAAGCAGCTTATGAAATAATGTATACAAAACAACAACCAACAACAACAAAAAACAAAGTAGGTTCAGACTAATTTGGGAGAGGGAAACCAGTAACTAGAGAGAATCAAGATAGACTTTCTGTAGAAGGCTGCCTAAAGCTGAGTTTTGGAGATAGCTAGAAATTCCAAGAGATGGGTATTCAAAGAAGAGTCCATGTGAAGGTATAGAGATAGAAGATAAAATATCTTCTGTGTGGAAGACAAGTAGAGCAGTGTGGCTGGATCTTAGAGTGAATGAAGGGAAGTCATATAAATCTCAAAAAGTGGGCAGGAACCATATTATTAAAGGTTTCAAAAGCCAATGAGAGTAGTTCGTGTTTATCTTAGAAGTAAGAGGGGGACACTATAGCTTCTTGAGCAGGGAGTGACATGGGAAGACCTGTGCTTTCAGATTATCAAGATGGCAATTATGCAGAGGATGGATTGGAAAGGGAAGAAACTAAAAGAAGGGATGCCAATTTTGAAGCTATTGCAATCGTTCAGGTGAGAAGTGATGAGGGTTTGTGGTGGTGTGCTTGGAATGAAGGAGATAGACACAAGAGATATCAATATCAAACTAACAAATTGATTAAATATAGAGACTGATAAAGAATGAAGAGTTGAGGATGACCACGAGGTTGTGAGCCTAGGTAACTGGAAAGACATTCTTGTTTTAGCGAGAATAAGAAAGTTGGGGAGAAGAGAAGATTTGAGGGGAAAGATAGTAAATTTTGTTTTGGACATGAGTTTGAGATGCCTACAGGACATTCAGTTGGAGATGTCCCAGAGGCAGTTGATGATGCAGGACTAGAATATAAGAAAGGGGGTAAAGATGGATAATATATAAAGGTATAAGAGTCATCTGAATAGTCACAGTTGAACCCAAGGGAGCCAATGAGATTACCAAGAGATGTATATAGTGAGGAGATGAGTACCCAGGACAGAGCCATGGGATGTTTTCACACTTTGGGGGTGAGATATTGATGATACTCCATCAAAGGAAACTAAAGTGTGGCCAGAAAGACAGGAGAACTAAATGAGATCTGTGCCATCAAAACTTAGAGTATAGGATACTTAGGGTGTGGGGAAGGGAACAAGCATTTCTTAAGCACCTTCTATGTGCCAGGCACTGTGCGAAGCACTTTTATAGATATCTCTTTTGATTCTCACAACAACCCTGAGGGGTAAGTGCTAGTATGATCTCCATTTTACAGCTGAAGAAACTGAGCCAGATAGAGGTGAAGTGAATTGCCCAGGGTAGGTGTTTGAAGCCAAATTTGAGCTCAAGTATTCTTGACTTCATGCCCAGAATTCTAGTCACTATACCATTTAGCTGTATTATAATATGCTTTTAGATTTATTCATTAAGTACTTTTAATAACCACGATGATAACTTTTGCCCCAACTCCTAAATAAAACATACATTATATACTTGTAATGATTAAATATACATTTTCCACCTGTAAATGTGAAATTTAAATACAAAATTATAAAACTGCGGTGATAAAATAATCATGAATCTAATATGTGAGACATTCTGTAAGAATTAAAAGTATTCCAGCATGAGCTCATATGCTCACTATTACCTGTAAGAATTCACATTAAATTTCTTTATTTCATAAATTTTGTCAAATATAAATAAGAGTTTTAATGAAATAAATTGGAAGACATCAAAAATCATATGATAATCCTATATTAATTTCATTTTTGAATTCTTTTATTTGAACAAAGATTTTCAGTAATTGGCTTAACACCAGACATAGTCTTAAATCTGGTTCCTCACTGAGTGCTTAGGAAGAGGAGGTAGTGTAAAGAACTCCATAGGGAGATTAAGAAGGAGGAGGACTAGGAAAAGATCATTGGATTGGCCAATTAAACAGTCACTAATTATGACCAATTCCATTGAGTGATAAGGTAGCAAGTCAAATCGTAAGGGTCTGAGAAGAGACAGTGAGGTGAGACAGTAGAGGTCATGAGCATAGACAACTTCTTCTAGACATTTGTGTAAAAGATGAGACATAGAATGAGAGCTTGAGGATATGAAAGTACAAATAAAATATTTTTAAAGGATAAAGGAGTTCTGATTATAGGAATAAGCAGAAGAGATTAAAGCATTGGATAAGGAAAGATGGAGAGTTAAGGAGAAAGAAGGTATAGTTTTAGGGACAAACTCCCAGAAGGTATGGGAAGGGATGGGATCAAGAATACAAGCACCTCTAAAGTACTTTCTGAGTCATTCCCTGTCCCTTAGGGTCCCTCATGGTCAAAGGCTTAGGACTATGATGGTCAGAGGTACAAGAACCCTGGCAGAGTGATGGCAAGGTCAGAGGAAGCAGAGTATAGATAGATGTCATTGGAATATCAGAAAGGTCATCATTGTGGACTATTCAACTTGCTGAAGATGATGTGTGGAGATGTAGCAGGAAGGATGGTTATGCCAAGTGGTTTTGAAATCTTGAGGAGGGAGGGAGAATATCCTGGAGGTTGGTAAATAACAGCCACAAGGATGAGAAGGGAGTCCATTGCATGAACAACAGGAAGTGAAAGTATGCTTAATGAAGGCTATTGGGTAACAGCCTGGAGGTATCAGTGAGGAGCAAAGGATACTTGCCTTGAGAACTGGAGACAGTAGGAATGCCTTCTATTAGAGAAGCTTTCCAGGGGTATTATATTTTCAGGTAACAAAATCCAGTGCTACCTGAAAGTACTGCTAAATTAATGGTGGGGTGTGTGTTTGGAAAAATTGGTTGGGGCAGAGGTCATAGAATTAAATTAATATTAAGAGTGAGAAGGGACCATAGAGGCCATATTGTCCAGTGTTCCCAATAATTTTTTTGTCCCACAAACTCCTTTCAACAGCAACAAAAAATGTGCTGTGAATCCCCAAGGTAATTTAGTATACTATTCATAATATTCTTTTAGGTTTATTCGTTAATCTGCTTGACCCCACAGGGTAGGACAAAGAACAATGGGTGGAAGTTGTAGAGAAGCATATTTTAGCTCAAACATAAGGAAAAACATCCTAACAATTAGAACTTTCTGAAAGCAAAATGGGCTATCTCAGCAAGTGCAGGGGAAATGACCCCCCCCCCCCCGCAAGTCTATAAGTGAACTTGGCAGAGATTTTGTCAAAGGCAAAGGTGTAGTTGGACTCTGGAATACCTTTGATGTTCTTTCTACCTCTGTAATTCTATGATAATAAAAGATAAAGAAAATAACACTTGGAAATTATGATTAGATTGTGAGCTCCCTGAGGGCAGGGATTATCTTTTGCCTCTTTCTGTATCCCCAGCACTTAGCACAATGCCTGGCACAAAGCAGGTGCTTAATTTTACAGATGAGTCTTCTCATCTGTAAAATGAGCTGGAGAAGGAAATGGCAAACTACTCCAGTATCTTTGCCAAGAAAACTCCAAATGGGGTCACAAAGAGTCAAACACAACTGAAAAAAGCCTGAACAACAAATAAATGTTTATTGACTGAATGTCAAATTATTTTTTAAAATAGTTTTATTCATTAAGTGCTTACAGTAACTATAATAATAGTTTTGCCCCCCAAAGTTACAAATTAAAATGTACATTAAGTAATTGTAATAAAATATAAAATTTTATCCTATCTGTAATTATGAGAGCTCTAAATGTAAGATTTTAAAAACAATTATGAAATAATTATGAATATTTTATGTGGAACATTTTATAAGAATTAAAAGAAGTAATTTAATATGATCTCATATGCTTACTATGATCTGTAAGACTTCATGTTAAGTTATTTTATAAATTTTGTTGATTATAAATAAGATTTTTAATGAAGTAAGTTGGGAGACATTTAACATAATGTAATAATCACATATTAGCTTAATTTTGACTTTGGGTGATGTTGTCTGAACAGAGGCTAGTAATATTTGACTTAACCCTAGAAAAACACAATTTTAAATCCAATTCTGCCTAAAATGTATTTTTATATTTTGGTTTAAAACAAGAACAAAATGAAAATGCTCACTCATGCAAATATGTGATTGAAAATGGTAGAATTTTATAAACTGTTTTGTTGAGAGATGGAAATTGATTTTTTATTTTTAGTCACTTAACTAAGCCATAAAAATGAGGAGGTAGTTGTGATATAAAATATTTACTCTTCTACTGACTAATGAGAAGTGTTATATTAAATGATAAATATGCTTAAAATTCAGTTGCATGTATTGCTTCATTTAAAAAAAATTGTATAGAAACTAACCCTTGTAAGAAAACAATCTCATCAGACATGACTTGGTTCTGTTGTACCACTGACACACTGGTCACAGACTCATAGAAACTCTACCGAACCAGTATTGTCAAATAGTTCATTTGAAAATCCTCTAGATGGAAAAAGAGCAAATCAGAAAATGTCCTTAATATTGTGATAAGAAGAAATATAAGGTTTGATTCAGCAGAATGTTTGTAACGGTTTCAATATGGCTTATGCTATACATGCCCAGAGATCATGGTTTTCATGGCGTTTGCATTGTAAGAACGCAAATGGTTGTAATATCTTGATCACATGATTGCACAGCTGAAGAGGTTCGATTACAGAGTAAGGGAGAGGAATAAGGAAGTTACTCTGGTGCAGTGGAGAGAATGCAAATGAAGTTATATGCACTGTCTCACCATCAACTGGGATTCACACTTGAATGTAGAAACCATTGTAGCAGTTTGTAAACAATTTGATGACAAGTTGAGAAACTAGAACACATTGCATTTCATCAGAAATAGTCTGAATTTGATGTAATTACTGCATGAACATCAAAATTGTTATAAAAATGGTTTTGAATTGTTGCAGAAGTAGACTGTAGAGTTTCAAACATGCACATGCTTGATGCCACAGAGGAAAAACATTTAGTATATAATTAAGCATTTATTTACCACCTAAGACACCGTTAAATAATTTCTAATGCAAAACCCATGGACCATCACAATGAAATGATTCAAATGGGAACCATTGATCTAGTTCAACTGTTTTGAGTAGCCTTTTGATTGGCTAGTTCCTTATATGACTACTGTAACTATGATTTGAGGTACTGACAGATGAATTTTCTCCTCTAGAAAATAGGCTAAGTGGTTTGATCAAGTCTCTGCATGGGACTTAGTCCATTGATCACTCATTGCTTATTGTAATCATAAATAGGTTTCCCTATTTGGAGAGACTCCTTTCCTAAATAGAAGAAACAATTTTATTAAGTATAATTTTTTGTTACCCTTTTCTGCTCACATATTGAGTTAGTTTTCTGCCAAGTATAATCATTTGCAATTTCTTTGGTCTATTAAAAATTCAAAAGGTTTTCTTTTTTTCTTTCTCTTTAATCTCAAATGAAATAATATTTATAAAATCCTTATCACAGTGCCTGGTACATGGTAGGCACATAATAAATTCTTGTTCTCTCCTTGAAGAGAAACTACTCCGGAAGGCCTACTTGATATTATTCCTCACACACGGTTCTTCATCTCCAATTTCTCTGTTTTTGCATTGTCCCGCATTTCTATGGCACAGTTTCTCTCCTTACCTCCACCTCCTAGTTTGCCTGTTTTATTTCAGCTCAAGTCCCACCTTCTGCAGGAGGACCTTCTTTGTCTCCTCAGATGCTAGTGCCTTTCTCCCTGAAAGATATCATATCTTGTATGTATTTGGTTATTTATGGGTTGTTGATCCTATTGGGTATCACAGTGAATAGAATGGTGGGTCTGGAGTCAGAAAGACTCATCTTTCTGAGTTCAAATCCAGCCTCAGATACATTCTAGCTGTGTGACCGTGGATGAGTCACTTAACCTTGTTTGCTTCAGTTTCTTTATCTGTAAAATGATCTGGAGAAGGAAATGATAAACCACTCTATTATCTTTGCCAAGAAAACCCCATAGGGATCAAGAAGAGCCAGACATGACTGAAAACAACCAAACAACAACAAAACCCCCCGTTAGAATATTACCTCCTTGTAGACAGGGACTATTTATTTTTTTAACCTTGCTTTATATTCCCAACACTTATACAGTGCCAGGCATATAGTTGATGTTTAATAAATAGGTGTCACAATGGATAGAGCTTGGGCCTGGAATCAGGAAGACCTGAGTTCAAATAGAGTCCAAGACACTTACCAGCTATGTGACCTGGATAAGTCACTTAACCTTTTTCTCATCTATAAAATGAGGATATTAATAGCACCTACTTCCCATGGTTGTGAGCATCAAATGAGATATTGGTAAAACACTTAGCATGGTGCCTGACATACGGTAGGTGCTATGTCAATGTTAGCTATTATTAATATTATACCGTTGTTAATTTCTCAATGGATTCCTTCCAAATTGACATCAAACAACTTATGTCTAATAATGAATTCATTAATGAATAACTCTGGATCTGGTCATTCAACCAGTTGAGTCCTAATTTATTTTCATCTGGTCCATATCTCTCCATTTTCTCCACAAGAATAGTGAGAGAGATTTTGCTTTGCTAAAATCTAGCTAAACTGTATTTATGACATTCCCTCAATCTATCTGATAAGTGTCTTCATTTTTAGAAAACGAGCTCATTCTGAAAGGACTTGGTCTTGCTAAAGTTATGGTGACTCTTTGTGATAACTATTTTAGAATTTTTTCATAAATAAAAATTTAGCTCAGTGGCCTTTAGTTACCATTAGACTGTGGGCTTCCTGAGAGCAGGGGCCTTTTTTTTGCCTTTCTTTGTATTTCCACCACCTGGCACATAGTAGGCACTTAACAAATGCTTGTTGACTTGCTTATTGAATCCATTATCATCCCCTCTTTGAAAATCATGTGGTCTACACCGTCTTTCAGAGATAGGTTACAGTGGCTTGGCAATCATATCCACCTCTTCTTTCAGGAGCTGGGCTGGATTATTTGAACTCACCAAGAGCAGCTAGTTGGCTTCATACAATCTCCCTACTCATCTTGGATATCAGGTATTTTTATTCTGTCATTCCTAGTCCAATGATCATTCTCCTTGGCTGTAAAAACAGAAATAAAATTAAAATTTACCTCGTAGCAATCATATCCCATCACTCCAAACAGTGTTCTTATTCCATCTTTATCCTTTTCCCCCAATAAACCTTCCCCCCACCAAAAAAGCAACCTTTTCATGTTTTTAATTTTCCTTGACGGCTTTAGGAGTCATTCTGACCTTTAGTATTGCTGGTTTTTCTATTTTTACAAGACCATCCTCTGCTGCTTGACCTTACTTTCATCTTCTGTCCGTCTTTTTAATATCTAAGTTGGCCTTTGGTTCCTCATGTATCTTTTGCGCTGACTTGAATAAAGGCATAGTTGGCACAATTATCAAATTTGAAGTTGACACTTAGCTCAGAGGGACAACTAAAATTTTGGTTGACAAAGTCAGTATCTGAAAAGTTCCCAGAAGATCCTAATAGGCTGGAAGAATGGATTGAATCTAGTCATATGAAAGTTCCTTCAGTATGTCAATATTTCACACCTGGATTCCCTGTCTCTGATAGATGAGTCTTAGTCTTATCTTGCCAGAACCTAGGCCTCCTCCCAGCTATGTCCTCAGCATTGCTTCTCTTACCCCTTCTCACCCCTGCTTTGGAGAACCTCTTTATGTGTTGTGTTCTTCCATTAGAACGTAAACTCCTTGAGATCTTTTTTGTCTGTCATTTCACCGTGAATCTCTCCATTGGTCTTCAGTTTACTAAGAACCTGAATTCTTTAAAGGCTAAAATGTTCCTGAATTCCCAGACATTCAGCATGACCTGAAGATTATCTCTGGTAAATAGATGGGTTTTTAATGGGGAACAGTTTGAGATCATTAAAGATAGTACATAATTTACCAAATGCAATCTAATTTATTCTTTTCCTCCTATTCAATTCAGGACTTAACTCCTTGTACCTGTCCTGGCTATGAACTCTGATGTACCAACTCAATGGACCAACTATTCAATTGCACATCATCTTTTTTTCTAATTCCAAGAAAGATGAAATTTAGTGGAAATTAATGTCAAGACTTTCTTTTGGGTTAAAAAAACTGGACAACTTCATTATGGGGAAGGCATGACTAGGCAACAGCTGAAGTGAAGTTAAGAAGAGATTTGAGTCTACTGCAAGGCAATATACATTAATGGTGTGACAATTTAGGATGAGAGAGACCTCGCTTTCCTATAAGATGGTAGATTTGGACTATGTAGCCACAGTTGGCACATTTGTATAATGCTTCAGCATTTATATATATTTCCTCATTGATCTTCTCAACAATGCTTTTATCTCATTTTGTCCTTTTTTCCCCCTAAATGGTGTAAATAGTGTGAGCGTGATCACGTTTACAAATCGGGGTCATGGTGCACTTGGGCAGTATCTGCTTTCCCTGCTGAGATCAGGATTAGCAAAGTCATACATTACTCTGATTGTTTCAAGTAGTTAGAAATCAGCAAAATTGAAACTTGCATCTCGAGGTAAAGACACTACCAGGATCGGTATGGATCATCTCTCCTATGAAAGTGCTAATGATGACATTATTGTAATCGTCATCAGCCTACCTTCCAGAAGTGTTTGAAGGGTAGAAGACATGTTGTCATTTAATATTTAGAATTCTTAAAAGAAGAAAAAATACACATACACTTCATAACTCCTCCTCTTGCCTTTCCCTCGCCAAACCTGACATGCAAGAAACTTCTTTTCTTTATTTCTCATCAAGGCTCATAGAGAAGTGTCAACAGTCATGTCTCAAGGTGAAAACACTTCTGACTTTCACCTCTTTCTCCTTCCACTGGCCATGGATGGGCACGACAGATATGCAGGTCAGTGAAGCATTTTTTCTGTTGCCTTATGATCCCTTTAAGAGGAATACTGCCTCCTGTACTATAAGGGAAGGGACTACATGTTTATATAGCTCTTACTGTATGCTAAGCACATTTAAAAACATTTAATCCTCACAACAACCCTGTGAGGCAAGTGATGTTTTTATGTCCATTTTGCACTCAAGGAAATAGGCAAGTGACTTGCCTAAGGTCACACAGCTAGTAAGTGTCTGAGACCAGACTTGAACTCAGGTCTTCCTGACTTCAGGCCTGGGGTGCTCTATCCACTGCACCAACTGTGTAGTGGTGCATTTGTATCATGGCACATTTATATGATACTTCTAGGACTGCCTTTCGGACTTTCATTTTGAGAGGCAGTGAACAATTGACAAAGTGTTGGTCTGGGACTTTGAATGATACAGGTTCAAACCTTGCCTCAGACACTTAACAGTTGTGAATTTCTGGATTAGTCACTTACCTCCTCTGACTCTTTGGATCCTTAATAAAATGGGGATGATATTAGCAGGATCTTCCTCACAGCACTGATATTAGGATCAAATGAAATTTTATATATAAAGCACTTCAAAAATCTTAAAGTGCTGAAAAAAATGAGAGCTATTATCCCATTACTCCTCTGCAAGTATTCTTTTCTAGATGTTGTCTAAGTGGGGTTTTTGATTTTTGCCTTTCTGCTCAGCTCTCTTCATTTATGGAGAAGACCTTTTCTCATGTCTGGAGAGTACTCTCTTTTCACCTTCTCCATCAGTTGCTGTTCAGTCGTGTCTGCCTCTCCATGATCCCGTTCGGAGTTTTCTTGGCAAAGACACTGGAGTGGTTTGCTATTTCCTTCTCCAGAGCATTTTACAGATGAGGAAACTGAGGCAGACAGGGTTAAGTGACTTGTATGTTTATAAATATGTTTATGAAAAACTTTTGTGTTTTATATATAATTAGTTGGAAATGTCCCATCATATCTCAAAATCCAACAATATAATCACTAAAACTATGTAGGCAGGAAATTCTACATTTATATACTTCGATGACGCTGATCTCAGTGATAGCAGTATTCTCTCCATTGGTGCAGGTCACAATCCATTGACTCCATCTTATACTATATGACTCTTTTATTGTACATCTGTTTTGTTCTGGAAATCTTCCACAGGGGTCCACTT
>CM053626.1:273990952-274010310 GCA_028646595.1 Phalanger gymnotis
AGATCCATGTTTTAGGAAGATTACTTCATCACCTGTGTGTAATATGGATTGGAGAGGAGGAGAGAACTAAAGAAGGGAAACCAAGCAGCAGCTATTGCAATATTTCAGAAGAGAAGTGATGAGGGCCACAGGAATAGAGAGACAGGGATTGATCTTGGATATATTAATGGTTAAAAATAAATCTGCCATAGCTTCTGCCTGATGTTCCATTGGCATGTAATCCTTTGATATTAAGAAAAAAAGATAAATATAAAAATCAATATAAATAATCAAATTAATCAATATAAATAAGATTGAAATAAATAAATCAATGTAAATTAAAAAATCATGTCTCAGTAGGTTAAATGCTCAGCTAAAAACTTAGAAATGGTGGGCTTACATGTTATTTTTATCACTAATGTGTTTTGTGACCACGGCCATTTCATGTGTGCCTCTTCTATGAGATAAAGATAACAAAATTAACTTCCCCTTCAGGATTAAAACAGGTGCATAAAATGAGGAGACGCATACTTATCAAGGTATTTAGCACTATGATGGAGGAGGTCCAGGGTCCAAGTTGAAGAGAGATTTTTTTTGTGGTTGGTGGGGGGTCCTCCAGATACTCCTATTTGCAGATGACGTTCTGCTGGTTGTATCAAATCCTGGAACACTATAGAACTTCCTGGAAGACATCTGTAATCACTTAAAAGGGTTTGGTCTGATTGTAGATATAGGAAAGACAAAGTGGATGAAGAATGTTTATTGCCCTGATTATGACATGCATTTGGATGGACATTTTAAGAGCTTGCTGATCAGTATGTACAGCTGGGGCAGACAGTATGAATGGATAAAGAGTTGGGCCCAGAATGGAACAGAAGGAAGAGAGTGGGCTAGCTTGCCTTCAGGAAATTACAAAGCTTTTTTAATGATAATCTTCCCATAGAAATAAAAGCCAATCTTTCTAAATACCATTATTTTCCCAGGATTATCAACTACGAAAACAATTTAGAGGAGCATTTGAAACTGTAACAGGAGAAAATCATAGTCATACTAGTAGGTCAAATCTCCCTCAATTGTGCCTGAGAGTAGGCCTGGTCGATTCAGGCCTATGACTTTGAAGTTCAGCTGAAGGCTACTGATAATGGACTCAATTGTTGAGTGAGAAAGCACTGTATACCGACCCTGAAATTAGCAGGTAACCAGAAGCACTTTAGTATCGCCTTTATCAGGCAGAGGCACAGAACACTGGATGAAGCTGCACAGGGCCCTCCTGTAGCTGATAATGCATGACTTGGTAGCATTTTGAATTTGAGAGTCAGGAAGGCCTGGCTTCCAATCCCTTCTGGGTCACTTCTTAGCTTGGTGACTTGAGGCAAGTTAACTGAAGCTTCTCCCAGCTTCAGTTTCCTCTTCTGTAAAATGAGGCACTTATCTCACAGAGTTGTTATAAAGATCAAATGAGATAATATATGTAAATAAGATAATGTCAAAGATATCGCAAACCTTCAAGCATATTTTTTAAAAAGTTTTAAGTGCCTTTTATTCCCCAGGCATTGTGCTAAGTGCTTTAAACTATTAACTCATTTTATACTCACAACAACCTTGGGAAGTGGGTGCTGTTATTATCCCCATTTTACAGATAAGGAAACTTTGGCAAAGAAAGGACAAGTGACTAGTCAGGATGACATAGCTGATAAGTGTCGAGACCAGATTTGAATCCAAATCCATGGCTCCATCTACTGAACTATTGTTGGGTTGTATCTTGGCCAATCAGAAATGGTTTGTCAAAACCTTTAAGAAAACTGACAGGTTACACCTAATTGCATTTACAAGGGGAATAACTTCAAAAACAAATATTTGAAGCTGTTGGCATTCCATATGTTTAGGGAAGGAAGAGTGATTACATTTTCTTTATCTTAAGCTAACATGGTGGCTTGACACACACACTGCAGGCGTTAAAAATGGGATTAATAATTAAACTATAAACCTATCATTCCTTGTTAACCTAGGACAATTGGCTTCAGCAAAGTCAAAAACCCTTTAAAACAAGGGGCCAGGATAATTCCCTTTTATTAAGCATGTGTTCCTCACTTAAGGTGGAGGTTTGTAAGAGCTGAGTCTAGCCTTGCAATTAAGCCCCAAACTAGTATTTCAGCACTGTTATAGCAACATTAAAAGGCTTTACACAAATCTTTTTCTTGTACTGTGAAATCTACATTCTTTGCCACCTTTTCCGATACATGAGTTACAACTCATGCCAAATTATAGATTCAGGCAGGGTATCATCAGACAGCTCTTGATGCATCTTGTTGTCAATTTCATTTCTCTGAAGGTAGAGGTAATAACCAGAGTAATTGGTATTCTGGATATGCCACTGGCCGTCAAAGAGGAACTGATTAGGGAAGTGGAAATAACAGAAGCCTTAGAAGAAAATAACCATGCCATCTTGAGGCTTATGGCAGATAAAGAGGGGAACTCTGGCTAGAATCTGACAAATACCCCAGACTTTAGAAGAATGGATTGCAGCAAGTTCAGAGAAGAGATAGATAGGATTTGTTGTTTTGTTCATCCTTCATTCTTGAAGAGGACCATTAACATCTAGACTGATTTTTTGACTTGGAATTGGATTTAAGTGAGGAAGAGTTGCACAAAGTCGTCAGCCTCATTCTCTCCTTCAGAGACATGGAAATCTGCTGGAAAGACAAAAAGCAAGACAACAGGTGATGGCTGGGGATGCAGTGGGTGACCTGGACCTTGCTACATTAAGGTCTTTCCCAGGTGTCAGTTTGTCTGATGCAATGCCTTTTCAATGGCTAAGGGCTAGGTTAGAACTGAGACAAAAGATGGCCTGATTTACTATCACAAAAGTATCAATCTGGAAGGGAAAGACCCTCAGTGTTTCTGGCAAGAACGGAAAACAATTGCTATTTATGCTCATTCAACAATTGCTATTCACACTCATTCTAAGCCATCTAAACCTAAACCTCATCGCTATTATTGGGTATTCAATGAAAGCCAGAGTGATTTGGGTTTAAAGGTGTAGTCAAGTAAGTAGCTCCATTTGAAAGACTGTGGGCTTTTTAAAAGCCTTTTTTCAGAGCTATATTCCAAAAAATCATAAATGAAAACTGCAGAAGACAAAGAGAAAATTGTCCCAGCTTTTTGGAAAAATTTTAAATAAAAAAAATCTAACCCCCAACCCCCAAAAATATCTTACAAAAGACAAGAAACCAAAAACCATATTTTTACAGATAGAGGACTCATATATAAGGATATGGCACCCCAACAGGAGAGATGAACCACATGTAGTGAGGGAAGAAGGAGGGAGGGGGAAGAGAAAGAGGAGGAGGAGGAGGAGATGATGATGGAGAAGCAGCAGCAGCAGAAGAAGAAGAACAAGAAGAAGAAGAAGAAGAAGAAGGAGGAGGAGGAGGAGGAGGAGAAGAAGAAGGAGAAGAAGAAGGAGAAGAAGGAGAAGGAGGAGAAGAAGAATCTCCAGATGGCAGCTGCTACTACTCTCATGATTCTAGACACAATTCAGAGACTATGTTTCTCCTAATATAGGTTCTGTGTCCAGAAGTCCACATTGGTTTTTTACTAAAGATATTTGCTCAGATAACATGGTAGGCAATTCATGCAAAATATTTTCTGAGAGACTTCAGAATATATGCCTCCAGGGAACAGGTGATCCAGTTCTAGAGACAAATCACAGGCTTCAAGATTTTGTGGAAAGCCATATAAATGCCCACTTTTGGAACAGTGTTTACACTTAGCCAGGTCATGTACTTAGCCTTTGGTCATGTACTCCATATTATAGCCAGAATACACTACTTTCTATGTCCTAGTCTCTTCATTTTCCTCCTCTCTCCTTTGCTCACCCTATGCCTAGAATGAATTCCTCTCCTATTTCTAGGACCACTCTCTTCCTGCAAGGATCAGTTTAGGTGCTACTTCTCCCAAGAAGTCTATCCCAATCCACCACATAGAATGAGTTACATCCTTTCCCAGCTAAAATTGATCTTTCCATCTTGAAATTTCTTATAGCATGTTGGATTTTTCCTTTGTCCTTTTTACCCTTGACCACTTAACAAAATTATTTGCGCAAAAGTCTTATTCTTGCATTAGATTGGAGACTCCTTTAACATTGAGAATGTGTTTTTATTTCATATTTGTATCTTTGCCAACTGGCATAGCACCTGTACAGTTTATTTAGGGGAAGGGTTTGGTCTAGATATGTATTCCTTGGTGGAGGAAACTTCTATTGCAGAAATTCCCTCTGTTGTCACAAATCAACAATTTAATTTGTGCATTCCATTGCTTAATAAACATTTGTGGACTTAAAAAAGTGGAATTATCTCACTAATTTTTCTTGTGGTTTCTCTTTCAAGGAAAAGGAAAAGAACAAAAATTATTATCATGGAATTGAAATCCAAGATAATTATGTGAATAGCAAAAGAAGACCTCATTTCTTTAAACATGTTCAAATTTTTGGTCTTGACAAATCACATTCTAGACTTCTTATTGAAAGACAGTGGTTATGTGATTTCAGGATCACTACCAGTGATTTTTGAAGAATGTTAGAAAACAGAAATAGTAGTCTAGGATTGCAAAGAAAGGAGGAAGAAAATAAGTATTCATTGAGTACTTGTTGTGTGCCAGTTACTGTACTAAGTGCTAAGGATACAAATAGAAGCAAAAAGAGTCTCCGACCTCAAGGAGCTTATATTCTGACGGGGAAAGATAACACATAAAAGGGAAGTGGAAAGGAAAGAATGAAGGTACCTGGTGAGGGAGTGCTTTAGATCAGGAACAGCACCTCAAGAAGACTAAACACAAACCTGGAGTGGTTGTTGTTGGTGGTGGTGGTAGTGGTAGTGACTCTTCATTTTTGAAGAGGGCCAATTATATCACAAGGGTGATATCTTGACTTGCACATGAATTGTATTTAAGGGAGGCAGAGTTGCACAAAGTCAGCTAAAGTACTTCCCACTTCCGAATCCTATGAAATCTATTTGGAGGAGGGATTAGACTTATTCTGCTTGGCCATGAGAGTAGAGTTAGGAATAGTGTATGAAATTTGCAAAGAAGAAAATTCAGTGTAAGAAAATTTTCCTAACAATAATTTTTCTGACATAGAATGGAATGTTTCTTGAAGTACTAAGTTCCCTGTCACTATAGGTCAAGAGGGGACTGGATGACCATTTGTCAGGAATCTTCCAACTCCAAAGCATTGTGTTAGTATAATGGGAAAAGAGTGGTAGACTTGGAATCAAAAGACCTGGGTTGGAATGTTAGCTCTACCATTTTCCTAATCATGTGACAATGGACAAGCCATGTAACTTTCCTGGGCCTCGATTTCCTGATCCATAAAATGTATGTAATAATACTTACAACATATGGGGAAATAGATACCTTGTTGGTTTGATTGTAGATGGGTGAATGCACTTTTGAAAGCCATATGGCAATATGCAACTAGTTACAAATCTTAACATCCTTTTTGATTCAATGATTCAATTGCTAGGATTCTATCCCTCCAAAAATCACAAAAGATGAAAAAAAGGATTATCTATACAAAAATATTCATAGCTGCTCTATCATAGCAAAAAATCAGGAATGATCAATGGAGAATAATTGAATAAGTTATAGAATATTAATGTAATGGAACATTATGATACCATAACAAAAGACACACATGAGGAGATGTGAAATGAAATCATCAGTAGCACAACCAGAATCATTCACACATTGATTACACTACATTTAAAAATAAAGGCAGGGAGGGTAGAGAAGGAAGAGAAAAGGAAAGAAGAAACTAAAACAGGGACAAAGATGCCTGGCTTATAGAAAGTGTTTAATAAATGTTTATTGACTACTATTAGCTGACTGGTAGGATTTTGGATAGATCTAGAAGGGGATATAAAACAAAAGCGTATTATTTGCTTATTTGTCATTTATTAATTCTTTTGGGTCTGCTTGTGTAATAGTAATTAAGGTGGGACTTTTTGCTGTTGACCTTTAATGATTCTGGCCTTTGTTTGAATGGGGCAGATAAAGTGGAATGTTTTTGTATTTCTCAGCACCCAGACAATTGGGAGCCATTGATTTGTATCTGATGTGATATTGGGGGTGGGGAACTTCTCCAGGCTCAGCCTGAGTGAGGTCAGGGCCCTCCAGGCCCTGAATAGGATATATAATCGAAAAGGTTATCGTTCTTGCTTGGAGCTCTGAGCCACAGCAGGAGTGGCGCTTGACTCTGGGCCAGCCGTTCTAATGAGCTCCCCAGCTGTACATCCAGATGTTGAATCGTATTTGGTCTGTAATTCAGGGTGCTGGTTTTTTCCCCTGAACTAGGTGGATGTTATTTGTATGCTGGATTAAAGTAAGATTGTTAACCCCTTAACATTGCCTTCCTTAAGTAAAGCAGATCAAAAGGACCTGTGTTTGCAGCTTTCTGGGTGCTGGTTGTTGGTAGATCTTACACTCCCACAGCAGCTGCTAGCTGGATTGTTGATACAGCTTGGTAGGGGATTGGGACAAATTTTTGCCCCTTGCTTTGTATGTTTATTTGGTTGGTTATTTTGGTTGATGGTTGTTAAGTTTAAAGCAAAATATTTTTAATATAGTACTTGAACCACGCACTTCACAGTGCATTTGGTAGGAATCTAATTAATGTGTGTAAAGCTCTTCATAAATTTAAGGTCCTATATAAATGTAAACTAGTAGTAATGTTATAAGCCATCAGAAAATGTTTCACTGCAGAAAACAATTCAAGACATGGAGAATAATGACAAAATGATAATACAAATCCATGATCCTTTGCTGCATGTACACTAATGACTTAGGATGGTAGGATGTGAGGGGAAAGGGGAGGGAGAGGAAGAGGGAGAGAGAAAAGGGAGAGGGAGAGGGAGAAGGAGAGGGAGAGGGAGAGACAGATAGACAGCTAGAAGACAGAGTAGATATAGTGCTGCGCCCGGAGTTAGGAGGACTCATCTTTATGAGTTCAAATCCAGTCTCAATCATTTACTAGCTACTGGGCAAGTCACTTAACCTTGTTTGCCTCAGTTCCTTATCTGTCAAATGAGCTAAAGAAGGAAAAGACACTCCAGTGTCTTTGCCAAAAAAACAACAACAACAACAACAAAACCCAAATGGACACCTAACAACAGCAATGTACACTGAATTTATTTCTTACTAGGGATACAAATACTAAGAGGAAAGATGGTCCTTACCCTCAAGGAACTTATGTTCTAAAGACAAAAAAACATAAAGGGGAGCTAGAAATGAGGCGAGCAAGGGAGGATGCTCCCCCAAAGGCAAGTCTGCTGACGAGAAGTCCAGAGAATAATGAGGGGAGGCAGGAGTAAAGTAAGCATGGCCTGGGCACCTGATGAAATGGTGGTCTGCTTCAGAGGCGATAGGACAGAATCATCTCCAAGGTGAGAAAGCTGCAGGTAGAGACATGGAGAAGCCCAGAAAGTGAGGAGCTAAGCCACTTCCTAATACATAGTGGTCTTCCCTGCACTCTGTATGGCCAGGCTGGTCTTCTGGCTGTTTCTCACTCCTGATACCATATCTGCCATTTCCATGTCTTGGAACTGGTTGACCTCATGCCTGGAATAGACTCCTTCCATGTCTCCACCTCATAGAATCCCTCGTTTCCTTCGAAACTAAGTTCCAGAGCTACTTTTACATGAAGTCTTTGCTGATTTCTCTCAGCCACAAATGCAGCTGGAACATGAGTTCCATGGTCTGTATTTTGTATTTATGTTGTACACTCTTATATATACAATATATATTTGTATATACTATACCTACTCTCTCTTGATAGAATGTAAGCCTCTTGAAGGCAAGCACTGATTCACTTTTATTTCTGTATGCCCAGAGGCTAGCACAGCAGCTGGCCTATAGGAAGTACTTCACAAATGCTTGTTGAGTGATAATTCCCTTATTTATTGATAGCATCCCCTTTGCTCAGTTAATAATTTGTTAGAATAACAAATGCTCTTTTCTGTGGGAGCCTATGAGTCATTCTCCCTTTTCACAGCTTTAATTCCCAGGAGACCCAGGACACAAAGAAAGAAAAATTGTTGGTATTTCTCCCCCAGTCTCACTTGCAGACATCAGGAAGTGTTTGATAAAACCTTTACATTTTTCCCCCTCTTCCATTCTTCCCCACCCTTTATCCCCAGGCTATGATATAAACAGCTCAGGACTTGAGCAGGCTGAAGCCACCTTAATCTGATCATGCCAATCTTGAAATCTGCTGATTGCCAAAATTCCAGTGGTTCTGCATGTATTAAGGAGGCACTGATAAGGAAACAGTTTCTCCTGCTCTTCATCATAGTCATCTCTCTACTTGAGTTAGTAGGATATTCGACTCATGGTCTGTACACCATGTGCTACTTGATTTCTCCATTCCGATGAGAAATAGTTTGAAATTAAAAGGCCAAATAGTGAGACTTAGGAGTATTAGCCCTTTTTATGATAACCAAAATTCCGTTTAGCTTGGCTTGATGCTTTTATCCGATGACTATAAATAAATTTTAATTAGCAAACTGCCAATTGACTTCCAAGGCAGCTGCTAATAGCTTTTATTTTTTTCATAAAAGTTTCATCTTTAGCAGGAACAGATTTAAAATCATCATATCAGTCAACAACAGCACAATCAATTGTCTCCCCAGTGTATATAGCTTTAATGAGGCTCAAAGAAATGTTGACTGACTGGTAAGTATTAGTTGAGTTAATAACATGTAATGAGATTCTAATAAATGGGCCCCATTGGATGGGATTTAGTTATAGTAAAGTTCACATTTTATTGGAAGGGATCACGGAATAAAGAAAAGGGGAGTGGCATCCACCCGTAAGAGTCAGCTTACATAGTATCCTCACCTTTCTCTATTTTAGGCCCTTTGATATATTGAGTGTGGAATCAAAAAGGACTCTAGGACACATCTGATGCTAAAGAAAGAGACAGACAGACAGACAGATAGATAGATAGATGCATGGATGGATGGATAATGTTTGAAAGGCTTACTATGTGCTAAAATCTAGGAAATACAAGCAATGCTAATCTCTGGCTTCAAAGAGTTTACATTCTAAGGATGCAAGTCAGCACCTAAAGGCGAGCTAGAAAGGAGAAGGAGTAGCTATTAGCATAGTGTTGCTGTTTGTCTTTCATTCTCCAAGAGGACCATGATGTCAGAGAGGTGATGCCATGACTTGCAAGTGAATTGGATTTAAGCGAGGCAGGGCTAAAAGTAAGATAAAAAAGCATTATCGTGGTTCATTCACTGTTTCAGAAGACATAGGTTTTTTGTTTTTAGACTTTGTTTTTAGATTTTCATTTATTTAGTTCCTTAAAAAAAAACAACAACAATGATATTGTCTTCTTTATAAAGATGTAACATTCAGTTTTTCATTAACCCAAAGTTCTCAGGTCTATGTAAACTGGATAGGGTTTAGCGGAAGCTGAAATTACAAAGATTGTAGTGCTGAAAAGTTAACCCGCCACACATCAGTGCGGATGAGATGGGATAGCATTCAGCACACCAGAAAGGCCTCCCCCTCTAGGCTGAGTCAGGACAGTTCTGATGGGCAGTCGGAGCTTGAACTTCCACGAAGAGGCATGATTCCAGGAAGAGAGAGTCAAAGAGAAAGAAACCTTTTAAAACACCCGAGTTATGTTTTCTGTTTCCTCAGTACTACCTACGATGAACCGCAGCCGGATCCTAGATTTAGATTTACAGAGAAATAACAGAGATGTTATCTTAATCTAGTACAACATTTTAAAGGTGAGGAAACTGAGGCCCAGATAATTAAAGTGAATTGTCCAAGATTAGACAGGTCAGTGGAAGAGCTGGGATATGAACCCAAGCCTTTTGACTTCCAGTCTATCGGTTAGTTCAACTGAACTAAGGAATTAGCTTGTTTCATTGCAAATCACTAAACTTGTACTTTTTTTAATGACCAGTCAGAGAGTCACATGGCAGTTATTACAGGCAGCTAGGTGGTGCAGTGGGTAGAGTATTAGTCCTAGAATCAGGAAGATCTAAGTTTAAAACTGGCCTTAGACATGTAGTAGCTGTGTGACCTTGAGTGGGTCACTTAAGCACTGTTTGTCTCAGTATCCTCAACTGTGAAATGAGGATAATAATATCACTTACCTTCCTTACCTTTGTGAAGAACAAATGAGATGATATTTGTAAAGCACATAGTAGGCATTATATAAATACTGCTGTTACTATTTTTATTGTTTAGTCAATTTCAGTCATGTCTGACCCCTTCTGGGAGGATTTTCTTGACAAAGATACTGGAGTGGGTTGCCATTTCCTTCTCTAGCTCATTTTACAGATAAGGAAACTGAGGCAAACAGGATTAACTGACTTGTTCAGGGTCATACAATTCTAAGCGTCTGAGGCACAATGCTTCTATGCCCTGCATCACTTAGCTGCCCCATTATTACTTTTAGGCACTAACTTTGTGCTAGGTTGGGGTTAGAAAACATAGGCATTGGGGCTAAGTGCTAGGAATACAAAAAAAAAGGCAAGTCTATTCTCAAGGAATTCACAGCCTAATGGGGGGGACAACATGCAAATGATTGTGTACAAACAAGATTGATGCAGGATAAATTGGAGATAACCAATAGAAAGAAGGCACAAACATGAAGGAGAATCAGGAAAGCCTTCTTGTAGAAGGTGTTACCACAGCTACACACAGGCATTTTCTCTGTAGTTGGCCAGTGATGTCATCTAGGCTGTTGCTGTTAAGACTATGGCAGAGATTCCAGATGAATTCTGGCTTTCCATCCAGGGATGTTGAGTCATTCTGACTGCCAGGTTGACATTTGCCTGTAACCATCTGAGACCTAAAAGTAGTACATTTTGGGGACAGACTGGGAGGAGCCACAGACTCCACAGTGAGAGGGTTTGTGTTACTAGGTAGAAATACAAAGCTAAAAATAGAACAACATGTTTTCTTTTTACAAAAAGCCTCATTGAACAGCTGCCTTTCAAGATGTGGCATGTAGGACTGACGCCATGTCCACAACTTTGGATGGACTTTGCCATCGAGTGAGGCTAAAAAGGGATAACTAAGCCATTTCTTTTTTAGAGAAACAGCTGCTGGGAATGCATGCTACTTTATAATTTTTGTTTTCAAAATTCATCCACAATTCCCTCTGGACTCTGAGTCTGAGGATGCTGACATTTTGCCAGCCCATGTGGCCATCGCATTCTGACACTCCACGATGACTCCAGAGCAGCATCAGCATCTCCTTCCAAGTCAGCCCCAAGTCCATCCCTAAAGTTGCCCTCTACCAGGATGTTGCTTTTATAATGCCTCAATTATTCTCCCGTTCAGTTGGAATCAACTATCATCTCTTGTCATATTGGGCTCACCTTTTCTTCCAAAAGAACTCTGAGTTCCCTCCAATCAATCAAAAAGTCAACCCACAGGCATCTATTATGTGTTTACTATGGGTCAGGCACTGTGCTAAGTGCTGGGGATGCAAAGAAAAAGTAAAAACAGCCTCTGCCCTCAAAGACCTTACATTGTAATGAGCAAGAGGGCATGTGTATAAAGAGGTATATATATATATGTATATATGCATATATGTGTGTGTATATATATACATATATACACATATATATGTATATACATACATATATATGTATAAGAAACATACATAGAAGACTGGGGTAAGCTTGTGCATCTAGGGAGATTGGGGAAGGGCTCTTTCAGAAGGCACCTTGAAAGAAGTCAGGGATTCTGAGAAGTGGAGCAAGGGCATTCCAGGCAGAGGGGATAGACCGTGCAAGAACAAGGAGATGGGAGATGTAACATCATGTGTGAGGAACGACTAGTAGGAGTACTTTCTTGGATTGCAGAATATATTGGAAGGAGGGATGTGCAAGAAAACTGGAAAGATAGGAAGAGACCAGCTTTCAATCCTGAACAAAGAAGTTTATGTTTGATCATGAGGTCACAGGATGGCATTTGAGTTTAATGAGAGGGCAAGTGTGTCAAGAGCTTTATGAAAATTTATTGGGCAGCCAGGTGGAGGCTGTATTGGAGTGGGGGAGGGGGAGAGAGACCAATTAGAAGATTCTTACTATAGTCCAGGAGAGAAGTAATGGCCTGAATTCAAGCGGTGGTTGTTTGGGCTTAGAGCAGTCGAAAGAAACATGGCATAAAGAGGCAGAAATGTAGCAAAGGGGGCCAGCAGGAAGGGGCGACTGGAAAGGCAGAGGGGATAAAGTGGCTATGGTCTGTGAGACGCGGAAACAAAAAGGCCCTGTGTACCAGACCACCTGGATACACTAAGCACATGCATGAAAAATGGAAAGGCTGTCCGGGAGATTCTGGAACGGTAAAGAGTTAGAAAATAGTTCTTCTATGCAACCTATTCCCACTGACCCAGTGAATGAAACACCCAGCTTCTGGTGATTTTCCACACACTCACCATACTCTCTGGTGTCCTTCACCCCAGCCCAGCTGTCAGCAGCATCATGGCCAGGGAGCCAGATGGGCTCTCCTTTCCAGGAGAGGCAGAACTATTTCCCACAGACTAGTTCCCCTCACTTTCATATTTTCTTGCTTTTCAGCTACATTTTGATCTTCCCCAATGTTGTCCTGCCTTTCACCCTTCCCCACAGGGAGTGCACAGCCCAGATGAGCCCTCTGAAACCATGGGTTTGGCGATTTATGTCCTATTTCGGCACATCTTTATGTGAGATGGAAAAACAGATGGCTCCATCCAACTTGCTGAAAACCCATCTGGTCAGCAATGTATGAGGAAGGCCTGGGTTTGAGAAGCTGTGTTTTCCCTGGAAGAGTTTTGGACAAGTAGGAAAATTGGACTGACCATTGAACCAGAACATCGACTCAAGGGTTCCCAGGACTCTGCTTGACCACAATACCTTACTTTCTGCTGCTTCAGGGAAGGAAGGAACATAGTCCTTCTGCAAAGCAAGGGACATCCTGCTTCCCCCCTCCTCCACTTCATTCCTTCTCTCTCTAAACCCCAATTTTGTGTATTCCTGAGATGTCACCGACTTTCATGAAGGAGACTCGGAACGCTGCACTGTTGTCTTTTTGCAGGGAGGGGAACAAGAAGTTGATTTCTCTCCTTTTTATTTTTTTTTTGCCAGCTATTGTGGCAATTGTGATAATTGACTACTGTAACTTGAAGAGCCAGATTGTAGATAACTGGGAAAAAGCAGGAGAAAGACCAGGTTCTGTAGTGCTAAGGAATTAAGTAACAATGATAAATGGCATTTATATAGCAATTGAAAGTTTTCAAAGCACTTTACTAACAAATGTTATCTTGATGGAGCTTTGCCTCAGACTTGTAAGGTAGGTACAGGTAGGACAGGTAATGCTATCTCCATTTTACAAGTGAGGAAATGGAATCTTGGAGAGGTTTGACCACAGATCTTCCCAGCTCCAAGCCAAGGTCTCTCTCCATTATATAGCAAAGTCTCTTGGCCTCTCTGAGCCTCAATCTCTTTACCTATAAAAGGAATTGGTTGGATTAGATGATCTCCAGGACTTTTCCTACCTCTAACAGTCTGTGGTTGTATGAATGAGATGACTTTTTTTTGAAGGTTTTTGAGGAAAAGCTTTTGTCCAGCCGCACTTCCATGAAGAAGAGATGCCAGTTATTCCTGGTTCCACAAAAAGTGGCTGTGGCTGCCTGACAGGTGCGTGGCAGAGAGAAGACCTTGGGCCCCACATTTATTGGTCTCTTTAGGCACACACACATACCCAGAACTGTAATCATGATAAGTAGCATAACATTTGAATGCAAAGGACAGCAATCTATGATATGTAATATATACATATACAAATAGTATATACATAGCATGTACATAATATATACATAGCATATGCACATACACATACAATACACTTACACATACACATATGCATAGGCTTATGCATACACATAGGCATACACATACACACACATATACATATACATATACATGTAATACACATTTATACACACACACACATATTTTGGAAGAAGGTGTTCCAAAAGTCTTAGTGCTGTTTCAAGCTATTAAAAAATCTTTAAAATGCACCAAGACGTTTGAGACACTATACATAAATATGTGTGTATACACACATGTATATATGCCCACACATACATGCAGATGCACACACAGGTGTGTGTATATACACACAACATATTGTGAAGTACACATGTATGCATACACAGGTATATAAACATACATTATACATGTGTTACATACATTTATAACACCATATGTAATATACACATGTATATGTGTGCACACATATACACACAGGTATATAAATTATATATATGGTGTTCCAAAATTACCCTAATGTGCAGTTTTAGGCTTAAAAGTTTCCGAAGTATAAATGCTAAAAGCTTACCAAAAACATTCGAAAGGTTAATTGTTTAAAATTTTAAAATATTGGTGTTTCTTATTAAAATCCAACTTTACTATATGCATCTCTCTAGTCAATTTTCAGACTTTGTAAAAAATGTTCATCGGCTGTTGCTCAGTAAGTGAAAGGTTTGTATTTGTAATCCTAGCCTTAAGATCATCCAAAGAAGGACATTTTGATGCATTCATGACAGCTGTGACACATCTCCGTGAGAAAAAGTCTAATGGGGAAAGATCAGGTGACCGAGATGACTGGGTGTGAGGATGTCCTCTACCAAACCATTGGTCACCCAGAAAGTGCAGCATACACAATGAAGAGTGATGGGTGTCTCACCTTGTTCAGATTGTATACAGGATAAATTGGGAATGATCAGGAGAGGGAAGGCACTAGAATTAAGGGGGGGGGTCAAGAAAGGCCTCTTTTGCGAAGGTGAGATTTTAGCTAGGACTTGAAAGAAGCCAGGAAAACCAGGAGGCAGAGATGAGGAGGGACACTATTGGAGGCGTGGGGGACAGACAGTGAAGATGCCCAGAGTCAGGAGATGGAGTGTCTTGAATGCAGAAGAGCAAAGAAGCTAATGCCACTGGATGGGGGAGGCAGGTAGGGAGACACACACACACGCACAGAGAGAGAGAGAGAGCGAGACAGTGAATCAATAGGCTTTAACAACAGACTGGATATGGGGAGTGAAAGTGAGGAATTGGGATTAATGCTGAGGGTGTTAACCTAGGTGATTTCGAGGATAGTGGAGCCTTCAACAATAATAGGGAAACTTGGAAGAGGAGTAGGTGTTGGCAGAGGAAATAATGAAATCAGTTTTGGATACAGATGTCTATGGGACATCCAATTAGAAATGTCCAATAGGCAATTGGATATGTAACACTACAGGTCAGCCCTAATGAGAATCATTAGCCTACAGATGATATTTGGATCCATAGGAATTAACGAGATCGGATGAAATAATATAGAGGGAGAAGAGAAGAGGGCTCAGGACAGAGACTTGGGGTACCCACGATCAGCAGCAGGTAGGACTTGTATCTTAAGGTATGTTGTTAGGCATATTGTAGCGAGGATTCTGGTTCAGGAGCCATTTGGACTAGCAGACACTAAGATGATTTTGAAATCTGACATTTTTAGATTTTATGATTTCTCAGCTCCAGTTCTAGTATTCTTCCCTTTCAGTGAGGTTAGAAATTTAGTCTGGGCAGACCTCCAAGGTTTGGGCTAGGCCTTCCTTCTATTCAGAGAAGCTTCTACTTGGAGCACTATAACAATTCAAGCTTGAGTTCTTGTGTGTGTGTGTGTGTGTGTGTGTGTGTGTGTGTGTGTGTGTGTGTGTGTGTGTGTGTGTGTGTTTAACACATAAGAGCAGATCCAGACCTAATGTTATTGTTGGAGGGAAATTGGCCACACATGTCTGGCACTAAGCAATCTTTTACTGAACAGTTACATAAAACCAAGGAGGGTCAGACTATATGTATGAGATATTCCACCGGAATTTATTTCTGCTCAGTGGGGGCCTGTCTCTGTACGTGATAAGTACACAGAGAAAAAGGAATATCTGACCCAGGTTTTTTAAAAAGTTGAATTTCGTGTGGGGACATGAAGCAACTTCTTGAGGCTCAGATTCTAAGTAGAGATGACTTCTGTTGTCCAAGCTGGATTTACATTAGGTATTGACTGTTCAAAACTTAGCTCATCTAACCCTTTTGGCCACCCCCAAATCACAGGAGAGTGATTTCTTCTAAGAACTTCTCAATGGCTTCATTTCTTTCTGGAACCATTATTCTAAGAGCGAGCACATACTTCAGAATTTGTTGTTGAGAGAGGCCATAGAGACAACAGAAAACCTCTATTGATCATCTCCAGTTTGCCCTGCAAATATCAGATATTTCACATTTTTTTTTCTATTTTTTCATTCTTTACATTTTGTTTTACTACTTCTTGATGCCTCATAGTCATTAGCTTCCACTTGCTCAACTCTAATTTTTAATGAGTTGCTATCTTCATTTTGCTTTTGAGTCTCCTTTTCCAATTGGTTGATTTTACCTCTCAGGGTGTCATTTTCTCTATTTAGATTCCAAATCTCCATAGCCATTTCACTAATCTTACTCTTTAAGGGACTTGATTTCGTCAGTGGATGTTTTTTCCACTTTTTCAATTTTTTTTCTTTTACCTCCCTAATTTGGTTTTTAAAATCCTCCTTTAGCTACTCCAGTAATGCTTTTTGGGCTTGAGCCCAGTTCACATTCCCTTTTGAGGTATCAGATGAGGCTATAGTGTCATTGCTATCCTCTTCCAAATCGGTATTTTGATCATGCCTGTCTCCATAAAAAGAATCAATGGTCCTCGGTTTTTTTTGTGTTCTTCTTCATGTTGGTTAGCCTTTTCCTGGCTTTACAATAGATTTCTGCCTTTGGGGCTCAGGGCTCTCTGTCCCAGCTTTCTTATTCTGGGGATTGTGAGTCTAGTTACTGGCTTAGTGAATTATAGCCTTCACTTTCTTGAGGTGTGGGGGAGGGGTCTGGCTGTCTGAAGTCTCTTCCCCTAGGGTTGCTCTCCAGCACTGTTGTTCTTCAGCAATGGTCTCAGTTCTTTGTTGTTTGAGCTGGTGTCTGGCACTTCCCCTGGGGGAGCAAGGGCAAGTCTGGGCTCTTGGCGTTGACTCCTGCTGCCTCTGCCCCTCTGGGACTCTGGAACTCCCACTACTTGGCCACTGAAGCCCCACTTCTGTCTCCTGTATTTCAGCATTTTTTTCTGAGGAATTCTCTGGGCCAGGTGGGGAGGGATTAGAGTCATTTACCTGGCCATTATGTTTCCTGGAAGTTCAAGAAGAGGCACTTCATATCTTCGGGCTGCAAGCAACAGGAGTTGATGTCTCATGGCTGGTGGCATTATACTGCCTCTCGTCATTCCACAGATTGCCATCCTGTGTTGGGAGGCCTGGGGATCTCTTGCCAGTTTCGGGCGCCCAGTTTTCTCTCAGCCTGTCTCCCACATTGGTTTTCCCGGCCAGCTACTTCTCCTTTGGTGCTATCTGAAGCAGCTCCCCACGCCGAGTGCTCTCCCAGCCTACAGATTGGTCCCTGCGGCCTTTCAGACTCTCCTGGCTTGGAAATTTGCCTTACTCAGACTGCTTCCGGTTTCTACCTCTCAAATCTGCTCAGATTCACTTTTTTATAGGAATCTGACAGAACTTGTGAGAGAGTTCCAGTAAGACGCTGTTTTCACGTGGCCATCTTGGCTTCGCCCAGCTCTTGCCCTGCAAGTATCTTGTTTGCATATGATTGTTTGCATAATGTCTCCTCCTTCAGTCTTGTGAGCTCTTGAAGGGCAGAGGCTGACTTTTGGCTTTCTTTGTATCCTAAGAACTTAGTACAATGCCTGGCACATGTTATTCAGTCATTTCAGTTGCATCCAACTCTTCATGACCCCTTTCGGGGTTTTTGTGGCAAAGATACTGGAGTGGTTTGCCATTTCCTATTCCATCTCATTTTACAAATGAGGAAACTGAGGCAAACACGGTTAAGTGATTTGCCCAGGGTCACACTGCTAATAAGTGTCTGAGGCTAGATTTGAACTCAAATCTTCCTGACTCCAGACATAGCATTCTATTCACTGTGCCACCTAGCTGCCCCTCCTGACACATAGTAGACACTTAATAAATATTTATTGATTGTCGCTAACTGTGGACAATGAGAGACCTTTACTTTATTTTCCTCCAATTTGAACTTTTTTTGTAGGGTCTTCAGCTTAAGTATTTGTCCTTCCCAGCCTATTAATTCTCCAATTTGTCCAACGACCAGGTAAGACATAGCTCTTTGGTATTCTCTAGAAGAGAATTTAGCTTTTGCCAGCATATACAGAAGAACAAGACATTCCATCTCTTGGCTCTGGTCGTTTTCTCTAGATGTGTCTCATACCTGGAATGCTCTTCCTTTTCCACTCTGACTACTGAACTCCCTGGCTTCCTTTAAGTCCCAACTAAAATCCTACCTTCTGTAGGAAGCCTTCTCCAACCCATCTCAATTCCAGTGCCTTCCCTCTGCTAATTTTTCCCTATTTATCTTGTGCATAGCTGTTTTGTATATATTTGTTTGCTTGATTGATTGTAAGCTCCTTGAGGGTGGAGACTTTTTTTTTTGCCTTTTTTGTATTCCTGGCACTTAGTAGAGTACCTGGCACATAGTAGGTGCTTAATAAATGTTAACTAACTGATTTATTGATTGAAATACAAAATAAATACAAGGTAGTAAAATGTGGTAGGGGCAGGAAAATACTAATAGTGAATGGATGGCACTTGAGTTGCACACTATAGGAAAAAAATGGATTCTGTGAGGTAGGATAGCTGTGGGACTAAAGCCGAGGGGGAGAGAGAGAGAGAGAGAGAGAGAGAGATACAGACAGACAGAGACACAGGCAGAGACACAGAAACAGAGACACAAAGCTTTAGACAAAAGACACAAAGACAGAGAACTTTTTGTGTCTTCCTCCTTTCCTTTCTTCTCTTTCTGCCTATAGTAAATTGATTCCTTCACTTCCCAAATTTTTATCTCTTGTGTACAGTAGCAGTTCTTAAAATGTGGTTGATAGATTTAATAAGGGTTATCTGAGGAACTTATGAGCTAGTTCCTGTATCAGTAAGGCAAGATTCATGACTTCAAGTGTGACTATGAACATGCCTGTGTGGTTCAGAACTGCAAAGCATGAAAAACTCTCTAGGTAGAAGGCAGAGAAGAGGAAGTATAATATTTATTTAGACACCAGAGGATCCAATTCCAAGAACAATAATTCCAATTTGATATAGCAGTAATTATATTCCCTAAACCAGTAAGCCCACCTCAATGTAGCAAGAAGGAAATTATAACATAGTATTATAGCAAAGAACCAAGTCATCCTGTAACCCTTCCCCCTGCTAGGGCCTTCTCGTAAACAATCATTCACGAATCCTAACTGTC
>CM053626.1:274010810-274033171 GCA_028646595.1 Phalanger gymnotis
TAAGGAAAGCAAGGTTAAGGAGTTGACAAGCTTACTTTAATTCAGCATACAAATACAATTCACTTAGTTCAGGGGAAAAAGCCAGCACCCTGAACTTCAGAACAAATACAAACAAATTACAAACATCGACAGACAGACCTTGTCTGATTCAAAACCTGATACGTAGTTACCAGAGTTAACAAAGTCTCAGCATCCGGGTTACAAACTAGAGGGCTCCTAGTTACAGCTGCCCGGAGTCTCTGCCTCAGAGCGCTTGTGCAAATGGCTCTGTCCCCCCTTCTTATAGGGCTTCAGATGTCATCAAGCGTCATCTGAATGACCACAACTTAGGCTGCTATGATTGGCTCTTGATTTAGCCCCTCCCCTTAGGACCCTCGGAGGTTCACATCCACATAGGTTAGGTTAACACCTAATAGGGGTTAGAGCCTGGGGCTTAGCACTTAGTAAGACTCAGTGAAATACACTGAATTACTCAAAGCAAACAAAAGCCAAACTCTTCAAGGGTGCTTGTTGAACTAAGGGCTAAGAGCCCATTTTGCTTACCAACACAAATGTCAAGATTCTATGGTATAATTCCATGACTGTAGGCAAATTTCCCCATATCTTCAGTTATCTTCTCAATGGTAATAATACATGCAAAGTCATGAGGAAATAACCTTATAAAGCATAACTATGTTATTGAATGAGTAAATCCTAATGATCCATTGCAGGGAAAATGAATTTCAATTTCCAATAAATACTATTATCTATAAATAAATAAATAATTACCCAACTGTCTATGAAAATTTTTTTTTTAAATGTCTATATAAACCATTCCCATAGTATCTGTGTGAACTTGTTTCTCCTCTTTCAACTTCATTTTCCATATCTATAAAATGAAAGGAGCTTGACTTTGATGCTGCCTTGTACCTTCCAAATTTAAATCGATGATCCTATGAACTTATAATTTTAAATTAGCTGGCCTCACTAAGGTTTCCAAGAATTGAACCTTTCACTCCTAACCATTTCAAACCCTGGAGGGTCTAAGTGTATTAGCATTCCCAGTTAGCACTCCAGAAACAAACCCCAAATTAAAAAAAAATATATTCTATACCAACTAGGGAACACACCAGAGAAAAATCTGCATTTTAAAAAACATGCCATTTGTTTCTATGACAACGCTGGAAACATGCAAATATTATACGTTCTAGCAAAATCCCACACATCAGAGACCAAGCTCCCAGCTGTCTGGGTTGTTCCACAAGTTGCACTTTCCATCTGACATTTCTCTTTGAAGGCTGGAGTTTCAAACTAATACAAAAAAAAAGAAGAAAAGAAACTGGTCTTCTCTAGTCAAGGTTCTTCTTCTCTAACCCCTACGGATTAATAATGCTCCAAAGTTCTACATAAGAGGCTATGAAAATTTCAAAGAATACCAATCAACCTTGAATGAACATCAAACTGTTAACTTCTCTTTGGGTCCAGTCAGTCAACCAGTTCTGAATCTCCTTAACTATGTTAGATGAAGCAATGGATACAGTGCTAGGTGTTGTGATGGTTGGAGCCCTGGGCCAACAGTCAGAAAGACCTGATTTCAAATATGGCCCCAGAAACTTACTAGCTGCATGATCCTGGGAAAGTTACCATCTGTTTGCTTGTTTCCTCACTGTAAAAAGGAAATAATAACAGCACCTAACTTGCAGGGTTATTAAGAGGACCAAATGAGATAATTATGAAGTACTTAGCTTGGCTACAATCATGGAATCATACTATAGATTCTTGAAATTGAAATGGTTCTTAAAGACAAACCTGTAACTGACCAGGAGCTTGCTCTGGAAGATGGAATCTCAGAACTCCAGCAATGGGAAACTCAGTGTCTTCCGAGGCAATACATTCCATTTTTGGACAACTCTAATTGCAGATTTTTTCCCAGTCTTGTCCCTTGCTGCAACTTTCATCCACCATTTCTAATTCCACCCTTTGGGAGGTTTGAATGGAACTAGATTGTTTCCACCATCTGTCTTGTTGTAGAGAAAAACTTAAATTTGATGCAGAGACAACAAGAGAGTCATTTTTGAACATGGGTTTATGTGATGGATATAGTGCTTTCAGATTTGGCTGGCAGCAGCATGCAAGAGAGACTGGAGTCAAAGAGACCATTTGGGAGCCATAGCAATATAGATGTGAGGGGATGAGGTTCTGGACTAGAATGGAAAGGGACGTACTGACATGAGACATTCTGAAGGAAGAAGCAAGAAGAATTAGTGACTGGATAAATATAGGAGGAGGGAGAAGTCAAAGATGATGCCAAATATTTTTACCCTGAAAGCTTGCAAAATTGGGTTGGTATTGTTGAAAAGAAGAGTCTGTTTTGAGTGGAATACAGTAAGTTTGATTTGAAGAGGCTGAATTTTAAATAACCATAGGACAGGCAAATGGAGATGTATTATAGGCATTGGAAATACAAGATTGCTGTGCCAGTGAGAAGCCAGGTTCAGATGTGGAGTTTTGGGAGCCATTTTTACAAATCTAGTACTCGAAGACAAGAATCTCTTCACGAACCTACTAGTGGAGGACAATGTCTCCTTGATCTCTCAAGGAGACATTACTGACTGCAACAAGTAAGGCATGCATTCTAAGTTGTTATTGTTTTCTGGAAGCAGTGACCAGTTAAATTTGATAGAATTCCATTGGATCATAAAATTAGAAAGGACTTTATAATTCATTCAGTCCAATCTGATCATTTTATAGATGAGGAAACTGAGTTTCAGAGAGGTCATACAAGGTAGTAAATGGCAGAGCCAGAACTCAAGTCTAATTTTTCTGACTCTAAATCCAGCATTACTGCCCTTTTATAATACTGGTTTTATAGATCATTTTAGTGGTCACTCCTTTCATGTATGCATTGGATTTGATGGCGACTGAGGTCCTCTCTAACTTTCAGGGTCTGTGATTCTGTGATCAATTCACATGCTTTCACCCATTTGCCCTGTAACCAATGGCATGGATTACTTGTAAGAAAGCTAGCCAGTTTCAGGGTGTGGCCTTGCTATGGAAAACAACAAAGCTAAAGTACCTGTACTGAAAATGCTAAAGATATTTATCTTATTGGTACCATATTCTAAGCAACTGAGTTAAAGTGGAGCTCAGCTTGTGTGTGCTTGTGTAGCTTGTTAAGCTGCAGATGAGGACATGAATGATACAGGAGGATTACCAACATATTTCCACATGAGATGATATTCCTTCAAGTATGTATTCCCAGAGAACATTAGTCAAAAGAGCCAAATCCAACATATGCAGCCAGGAGAATAATGAGTGACTTCCACAAGTCTGTATGAATATGTCACACTTTCCACATAGCTCAAACCCTTAAGTATTTGAACCAAATGAACTATATTTCCTCTTTTTTATTTTATACAAAGTGATATTAATTAAGAAGATACAGCAATAACAAAAGTGCAAAAATATATCACTCCTGAACCAAAGACATACTCATCCTTCTAGTAGATCATATTCTAAAGAATAAACAAGATGCAGACAACTCTGTACGTGCATAATGTATACAGTGTAAAGAGGAGGTCATCTCAGAAGCAAGGTACTACCAGTGGGGAAGTGGGGCCTGGTGGGAGGGAGCGATGAGAAGGCTTCTTTCAGAAGGTTGCCTCAATGTTGAGTCTTAAAAGAAGCCAAGGAAACCATAAGGTGGAGGTGAGGCTGGAGAACATTTCAGGCAATGGGGGACAACTAGTGAGAAGGCACTGAGTCTAGAGGTGAATGTCTTGTTCAAGAGCAGCAAATAGGACAGTATCTCTGGCTCACTAGGTACATAGAAGAGAATCAAGTGTAAAGAAGACTGGAAAGGAAGGATGGAGCTCTGGCTATGAAATCAAATCAAGTCAAGCCAAGAAGCATGTATTAAATACCTACCAAATGCTAGGCTGAAGTTTTATGAATGAGAAGAAAGGGAAAGATTAAGGCTCCATATCAGACTCCTGATCCAATCCAATCAATACAATAAATATTAAGTTAAATAAATATTAAAAATTCCAATTAAACATCTGCAGTGTACAAAACACTATGCTAAGCACTGGGAATATAATTAAGAAAAAAAAGACAGTCCCTACTCTCAACAAGCTTACCATCTAAAGTGGGAGATAACACAAAAGGAGGCAGGAAAGGAGGGGGAGAGATGGGACAAGATACCAGGGACATCTTGTTTCATGGAGTTGAAACCAAGCAGGGCAGTGGATGCAAAGTAGAGTGATCTGAGAGTCCAATTCCTGCCTTCCATAAAGAAAGGCATTGGGTAGAATTTGGTACTCCACTCTCCAGCCCCTTTCCCCCCTTAACAGAAGGGAGAGTAGAGGGTCAATCAAGGCTTGAGTTAGCAGCATGAAGCATCTGTTCACTAGTAGCTGTGCATTTAAATATGAGCTCTCCAACTCAGGAAGTCCTGTCAAGGATGCAGCTTCCCTTGGCTTTTTTGGTGCTGATTTATCACAGCTTGGAGAAGTAGCATAAGCAAGATAATCCCCTTGAAATATTTTGTGCTTGAAGACCTCGGGAAGCCTAGCAGCATGACCAGACACATGATGCCTCCTAGGGAAATAGTCACAGGACAAGGAAAACAAACCAAGTGATACAAAAGGAAATGCACCCAAGAACATTTGACTCCTACAGCTGAAAGCCTTGCTAGAATAAACCCTAGCCTGTTTCCTTACTCCTTTCTCCTTCCTCCAAGCGCTATGTTCTGTGCACATATATTATATAGGAGGCTAATTTCCAGATGCCCAAACTGAAAACTGTGCTTCTCCTTGTTTCCACGTATTAGCTGGAGGCAGCTCCAACATGGGAGATAGGTCGGTGCACCCCTGAGGGTGGGGCTGACTGCAGCTGCTGCCTTTCTACTTACCCAAAATGGCTCCACTGCAGCACACTTCCTCCTGTGCTCTCAGAATTACTGAAGATATAGCAGCTGTAGAAATATCATTATTGTATGCCTTTTGGTAGATTGACAGGTAATGGTAGGACATCAGTGTGATATAAAGATTAAGAAGAAAATAAAAATCTATGGACTTATCCTACTGTCAATAACCTTTTAGAGAGATAGACGACTCCTAGATTTGCTCTGATCCACACATTCCGTTAGTAAATTCCACTAGCAGTGTCACCGACATGTCATATTTGCTTTCCTATGGGAATTAATGCAATTTCTAACTGAAGTTCTGCTTACATGGATGTAGCACCAGCAAGAACCTTATTGTGTATTGTATTTATTTAAAAAATATTTAATTTACTTATTTTTAGTTTTCAACATTCATTCCCACAAGATTTTGATTTACAAATTTTCTCCCCATCTCTCTCTTCCCCCACCCCAAGATGGCATGCATTCTGATTACCCCTTCCCCCAGTCTGCCCTCCTTTCTATCACCCTCCCCCCTTATCCCCTTCCCCCTTACTTTCTTGTAGGGAAAGATAGATTTATATACCCCATTGCCTGTATATCTTATTTCCCAGTTGCATGTTAAAACAATTTTTAACATTTGTTTTTTTAAAACTTTGAGTTCTAAATTCTCTCCCCTTTTCCCTCCCCACTCACCCTCATTGAGAAGGCAAGGAATTCAATATAGGTTATACATGCGTAGTTATGCAAAACACTTCCGTGATGGTCATGTTGTGAAAGACTAACTCTATTTCCCTGCATCCTATCCCACCCCTCATTTATTCTGTTTTCTCCTTTGACCCTGTCCTTTTTGAAAAAGTGTTATCGTGTATTTTAAAGACTATTAGTGACTTACAGACTTCAAGTAGAGCGGAATATTTACATTTCATGAACTCCGCTGGTTCCTCCTTAGAATTGGTAGTACTAAAATATTTGTAGCAGTTCTTTGTATGGTGGCAAAGAAGCGGAAATTGAGGAGATGTCCGTCAATTGGGAATGGCTGAACAAGTTGTGGCATATGATTGTAATGGGATATTATTGTGCCATAAGAAACGACAAGCAGGATGTTCTCGAAAACACCTGGAAAGGTTTACATGAACTGATGCAAAATGAATCAAGCCAAACCAGGAAAGGATTGTATACAGTAACAGCAATGTTGCATGATGATCGACTGTGAATGATGTAGCTATTCTTAGCAATACAGTGATCCAAGACAATTCCAAAGAACTCCTGATGGGAAATACCATCCACCTCCAGAGAAGAAGAACTAATGGAACCTGAAGGCAGATTGAAGAATATTTTTTTAAACTTTCTTTCTTTTTCTTTTTTTTTGTCTGTGTTTTCTTTGGTAATGTGACTAATACAGAAATATATTTTGCATTACTGCCCATGTGTAACCTATATAAAATTGTTTGCCTTCTCACTGAGGGAGAAAGGAAGGGAGGAAGGGAATTTGAAACTCATAATTTTGAAGAACAAATATTAAAATTAAATATTAAATTAAATATTTAATTATTTATTATTATTTATTAATTATTATTAATTATTTATTAATATTTAAATATTAAATTAAAATAAAATATTTTAAAAAGTTTTTTATTGATATCTTTTGTTTTTATATCACTTTTGTTTCCAAATACAGCCCTCTTCTCTCCCCTACCCCAGGAGCCATCCCTTGTTTTATTTTATTTTTTGAGGGGGGAAGGCAGAGCAGTTGGGGTTAAGTGACTTGCCCAAGGTCTAAAGGCCAGATTTATCACTTGTCAAGTGTCTGAGGCTGGATTAGAACTCAGGTCCTCCTGACTCCAGGGCTGGTGTGCTACTCACTGTGCCGCCTAGCTGCCCCAAAATAAAATATTTTTAAAAAGAATTGGTAGTGCTATATTACATAGGTCTCTTACCTCTTATTTAAGATGGCTTTCACTATCCTCGACTACTTGTAACTATGTTTTTTTAATCTCTTGTCATCTTTGTCCAATTGACAAAACATCTGCTTCATTGCTCTACAGGTAGTGGCCCTAATCAGAGACCCACGTAGGTAGAATAGGAAGTGCTTTAGTCCATCTCTTAATCTTCAGAAAGCATCGCCTTTAAATCACTGACAGCAGATAAGAATCTATTCAATTTCCAAAGTAGTCCAGAGAAAAAGTTTTAACAGAGCAAATTGTGGTGGCATTCTTCCTTCTAGCTAATCTCCATCCCTCTATTTACATTTATAATATAAATGAGGGGAGGATATAAGATCTTCCTGCCCATTAATGGTCCTCAAGTGGAGCCCATTAAGGGAAGCTTGCTTGCTTGTAGGAAAGCTTGCACACCTTTTGTTAATGAGCTAATTAGGCACTGAGTCAGATTGTGATGCCTTCTGGCTCTGAGCCTATTAGCTGAAAGAGTATATATCATGAGAGGTCAGCTTTTGCTTTGGGGGTTTGCTTATGAGAAAGATGTTATGGTTCCCTGCTCAAGACTGAGTGGCCATATGTTCAAAGCTCCCCAACTCCTCACAGGTAAAGGCTCTCTCGATTTCATGGTGGATGTAAAGCTTTGATTCAGGCAGTAGAGCCCTGTCTGTTGGTCTTTATTTCTCTTTTCTGTATTTCCTGTGTTTTTATTTTATGTGGTTATATCTTTCCTTAATAAAGCTGATAAAAGAACCTGCACTAGCAGCCATCCTGGGTATGCCAATGTGATTGCGGCTACAACATTATAAGCCTCTTTCTTACTATTTTGTTTTCCTTAGAGCTAGAAAATAATTTCCCATTATCTTCTCTGCAGGGTTGTTTTGGCTTTTTTTCCCCAAACATTTGAGGTGTATGTGAAACTTTTGCAGCCGTGTTTCTAGTCTAATCATTCAACAGCATCTGTTCTTTCTAAAGTTACTAATGATCTCTTAGTTTCCAAATCTAATGGCCTTTTCTCATTCCTTATCATTCTTGACCTTTCTGTAGGCTTTGACTCATCTTGTCGATACTTTCTCTTCTCTAGGTATGCTCTCTTTATCTCCTGGGTCTTCATCCAGGTCACACTCCCTAACTGTGGGCATATCCCCCAATGCTTTATCCTGAAGCTTCTTTTCTTTCTATATTATTTCATTTGGTGAACTCATCTGCTTCCATTGTTTCACTATTTCTCTGTAGATGACTCTCAGATTTACATGTTTATTTCTAACCTCTCTCTTGATCTCCAGCCTCACATCTCCAGCTGCCTATTATACATTATGAACTAAATGTCCCGGTAAACATCTTAAACACAACATGTTCAAAAATGAACTTGTTGGGGCAGCTAGGTGGTTCTGTGAGGGTAGAGCACTGGCACTGGAGTCAGGAGGACCTGAGTTCAAATCCAGACTCATACACTTACTACCCGTGTGATCCTGGGCAAGTCACTTAACTCTGATTGCCTCCTCCCACCAAAAACAAAAAAACAAAAAAAACGAACTTGTCATCTTCCTTCTTCTCCCAACTCTCCTCTTCCCTAAAATTCCTATTACAGTTCGGGGCACCACAATGCTTCTAGTCACCCAGGCTCACAACTTAGATGCCATGCTTGACTCCTCACTGTCTCTCACTCCCCCCTTCCCCATATCTATCAGTTGTCATTTTTATCTTTGTAACATTTCTTGTATTTGCTCCGATTTGAGCTTACCATATAAATGTTTACCACCACAGTGTCTGTAACAGAATAGATACTCAATAAATGCTCGCTGATTGACTAACATGAGACCATACCACTTCAAATGCCTCCGTTTCACCCTTTAGTGAAATGTTATCACTGTCAAACGTCATTATTATTAGGTTTAATTATTCATAGTTCCATCTTTAAGATAGGGTACGAAAAGCAAGTCAAAGAAGCATGGTCCCTTTTCCTCCAGGCACTTTTAACCTATCTAAAGTTGTAAGGAAGGCTGAGGGTTGCAGTGGAAAGACTGCATTTTGAGTTCAAGACCCTTGGTTTAAATTCTGGCTCTGCCACTCATTACCTGGATATTAATTATTGGGCGCATCTCAAACTCTCTGGGATTTAGTTTTTTTTATTACTAAAAATGAGGGAGTTGGGCTAGATTATCTTTGGGGTCCCTTCCAGCTCTAAACCTATGATCCTCCTAAAAAAGGATAATTTAAAATCTCCTTGGGGCCATGTGTTTTCCAGGTCCTTTCCATTTAAGCAGAGGATCTAGGTATGGGAGTAGGCACACATGATTTTCAAGGCAAACTCCCTTTGCCAGATCCTGCTTTTTTTCTGAAATGCTCCATGTTGTACAATTTTTATTACATAATTATTTCATAAATAAGATATACTCAAGCCCATCTTCACAGTACCTTATTCAGAAGTATGAGCAAAAATATTGACAAGGATATATTGCTGAAACTATGAATATACACACTCAATAATAAGGGTAAAGTCAATCCTCAACATTTGTGCATTTAAATTTCACAACTTCAAGCACTGGTGTGATTTTATTAATAACCTCATTTGTACTTTTACACTGGCAACTGTAGACATTCATAGCTCTGTGCAGTGGAGGAAAAAAGAGAGGTGTGGTGTGTGCAATTGTGTGGAGAGGCTGGTATCCTACAAGGTGTTCAGTGATCTTATTCACCTCTACTATTGCAGAGCAAAGAGTTCCCCATGCAATCACTGCATATTTTCATTGTTTGCCTTTAAAATTGAAGTTTTGTGTTACAATAATGCTCCTAAAGCACAGTTCAAGTCCTTTGGGCCTGAAGCCCAAGAGTTCCAAGTCAGTGATGTGGCTTAGTGAGAAAATAAAGGTGTTAGATAAACTTCGTGCTGGAATGTCTGCAGAAAGATTACAGTTTTTGATGGTAGTGGTAACTTGACACCCCTATTTCCCATAGGTTCAGTGTATCAACATTGCACTTTTTACTTTCACACCATTTCTGGGAATATTATCCTTCATGAAACTTGAGGATTGACCGTATTTATTAATCAATACATAGGGAGGTAGTGAGGTTTTGAGATGGTCAGAATATAAGTGAAAAATCCTGGGATTATGTGTATGTTCAATAAATGGACAGAAATGTGGATTAGAAGAGTAAAGGGTAATGGTCTTGTCTCTTCACTTAGCTTTTGTTCTTGCTTAACTTATATGTGCATATCAATCAGGGAGAATCTTGAGAGCAAGGCGAACTATTAATACTATTGCTAAGTCTTGTGGAGTTTTAAAAATATTGTCTAAAAATAGTTTTGGGGAGCACAAGATCCCCATTAGAGTTTAAATGGAAATTACAAGGAATTTTCTAACCCCAAGTCAGATAGTTTGCCTGGGATCATGGACTTTAAATTAGTAATAGGTATAAATAGTCAAAATAATAGAACTAATCTTAGAATGGAGATTTTTGGATAACTTTTGTTGGCTATCTTTAGCCAAATATGGAGGCTCAAAGTCTTGGATAGGGACCAAAGGGGCTATTAACATATTTATCAAGGAAAAGCTTCCCTGTCACCATATCTCAGTAAATTGGAAAAAAGAGCCAGGAGAAAGGTTCAGAAAGCAGCTCACCAACCAGAAACACCTAGTAGAGAGTGAAGAAACAATACAGCACAGAGACCTAAGATCCACCTGAGACAATAGGCTCTGTAATGGTGATATGCCTAGCAAAGGGTACAAGTGCAAGGCATCATAATATCACCAAAACATATTGACAACCTTGCGGAGTTGGAGAATTGCTCTGAACATCTGTGTGTTCTGACCAGTATGTTTCTAACTCCTGTATCTTTCACATGTATACATTTACCACACAGGTTTCTGGCATTAGATGTTCTTTCATGACTCTACTTGCTGCCAAAGGTCTACCCTCTTTCCATGTTCACATTCATATATGGTCTCTGTGTTTATGTCTTCTCTCCCACTGGTTGTATGGTAATTTGTAGGATATTGTCCCCAGGGGCTCACAGGGAACCCTTCTCCTGTCACTTTATTTGCTGCGTTCCTTAACTTAATGTCTTTTGTTTTAAACCCATGTGTCATATGGCTGGAGGGTAAAAACAAATTCATCATTTCTGGGTTTTTAAGGCATGATTTTTAAGTACTTTATATTTGGGGGAGCTTTTACAGAGGCCAACAGTGAGAAAAGGTATCAGTGCTACAGGTACCCTACAGATTAAATAATGTCTGTGAAAAATGAAAATTCACCTTATTAATTGTCTAGTGTTCACATAGCAGCTGAAGATGTCTTCCTCATAAAACAAATTTTTCAGTCTTGTATAAAACTGCATTTTAGGTCAATGTATATCTATCAGTTTCATTTAAACAACAGCTATAACAATGCATAGACCTAGTTGAAGCTCTTAAGTGGGAAATTAACTAGATTGTGACTTGGGAAAACACATGAAGAGGTATGAACTGAAGATCTGGGTAATTTTAGCACCCACATATAGTAAGCACTTAGTAAAAATATGTCGATGACAATTCTATATATTTCCCCTAACCCCATCCCCCAAACATTATGAAAAGTGTGTCTGCTGCAGGTTCTGTTAGTGTATGTATCACTTAAGATATCCTTAAAAAGTCTGAGACCAGACTTTTGAGGAACACAATATTCTAAATATTAAGCTCTGTTTGGGACTGTGCCCAGAATGAGATTCTATGAACATAAAATATTTACATCATCCCTAAGGTAAAGCTACTGATGAAACCCAGCCAAGGTGAAAACCCACTGAGGGCCTCATGAGCCTTCAGTCCTTACCTGACAGATGGGCCTTTAGGGGTTCCCTCAACGAAAAGCTATCCAAAATGATGATGATGATAATGATTGTCAGCCAAAGTATTCACATGATGCTTGATACTGCCTTAAATTAAAAGGGAATGACACGACTGCCAGTGTACTTTCAGTGAGTATCAGATAAAAGGAATAACCCAGAAAGCAGGATGAGTAAGCCTATCAGAGCTAAGGGTTCCCATGAAGAAGCCAGAGAAAAGAAACTAAAGGGTGAGCCATGAGAGGCTCCATCGTGGACTTTGTGATTTGCAGTAGAATGTACTCTCAAAATGAAGTTCAGGCACCCTCCGATTTTCCTTGGGGACTGATGAAGTCCAGTTTCTCAACTCTTAATCTATCCTTTTCTAAATTAATGCTGTCTTGATTGGCACCTGGGGAATCTGAAACATACAAAGAAAATACCAAAAGATAAATCAATTACATCGAGGTATAGAGATGTCCTTCCATTCACTTCTTAATGGATTTTAAACAGTATTCAGCTCATCATATGAAGAGTTATTTAACTAAGTGAAATCACTAAGCCTGAAATTAGGGGCAGGATCCAAAGATCGTCCCCCAGATGATGATACTATTTGCTTTTCTCCTACAAGGTGGCTCAGATAGAGGCAATTTATTTAGGCCAAGCTCAGCTAAGTGCTGGTGAATGTTGTATTATCTTCCTGTACTAATCTGTTTTATTGGCCACTATCTGTGTATGCATATAAATGAACTTGAAATCCGGGTGGGTTACAGCATGCCCACCAAAAATAAAAGCCTAGTTAATGGAAAGGAGGTGAGATAATTTCCTGAATCACTGATCTGGGAACTAATCATTAATCAGGATCATATTCCACAAAACATTCAACTTTGCTAGATAGCAGCTTGTTTCACAGGATTTAGATTCTGGCCTTGCAGGCACGTTCTCCACTTCCCCAATTGCTATATTAAAAGGAAAGCTGATTTTATGACCTCTCTTAAGTGTGCACCCTTCTCTCCTCTGACACTGCTGCCACCTTGGTCCAGGTCATCATGGCCTCATGCTTGGACTGTTGCAATAGCCTGCTGATTGGTCGGCCTCCACTGAGTCTCTCCCTAATCCAGTCCATCCTCTACTCAAAGGGATCAAAGGGATCTTCCCAAAGTGCAGATCTGACCAAGCCACTCTCTGACCCCAGACACCATCCAATCGACTCCAGTGGCTATTACCTCCAGAATCAAATATAAAACTCTCTGCCTTTTAAAGCCATCCATAACTTGGCCTTTTGCTACTTTTCCAGTCTTCTTGTTTCTTACACTCTCTCCTTACTGGCCTGATTAATGTTTGGCCCTTCTTGTTCTTCCTCCAACAAGACATTGTATCTCCCACCTCCGGGTATGCTCATTTGCTGTTACTCATGCATAGAATACTGTTACTTATTTCCTCCTCCTAATTCCCAACCTTTCAGCTAAACTCTTGCCTTCTCAAGAAGGTTTTTCCAATCTTCCTTAATGCCAATACCTTCCCTCTGTTGATTATCTCTAATTTATCTTGCATATATCTTGTTTGTATATAGCGGTATATATGTTGTCTTCCCCATTAGACTATGAACAGGGACTGTCTTTTGCCTTTATTTGTATTCCCAGTGCATAAAACAATGCCTGGTAAATATTAGACACTTAATAAATACTTGTTGATTGACTGGCCCACATATTACTTAGATCCATGAAAATAATTATAAGAGACCGTTAATTTGGCAGCATCTGTTCCTGTACTATAGGGGCCTGTCATATCTGGCTTGTTTGGAAAGTCAAATGTAGTGGAGATAGCATAGCCTTTGTTCTCTGACTACAACATCATGTCCAGTTGTCATGTCTTTGTTCAGGAGGTCTTCCACTTAAAAACATGATCCTTTTTAATGCCTCCAAAATTTTTCTGCTCTTTTACGACAAATACCCTATAAAAGACTGAGAACGCTAGACCTATAATATAATTCACAGGTGAATAACCATATTCATAGTTGATATGGCACTTTGGAATCGTTAATTATTCCTACTATATTATCAGTAATAACAAAGAAAGTTTTCTCTGTCTTTTCTGAGCTTGTTATATCAACCACAACTTCTTCCACTTGATTTTTTTTATGTCTCAGAAGTGAAGGTAAGAAAACACACAGAGAGAAATATAAACATATATTTTGGCTTTCTTAATATCCAGGTCTGCTTTTATACCTAAGGGAAAATACTATCCCCACCTCAAGCTTTATGTTGGCTGAAAAAATTTCTTTACCAGAGTTGTAGCTAGAACTCTAATCACTCAAATAACAAGCCCAAAAGCAGATATTTTCCCATTAGTGGCTACAAATATCAGACAGCAGATGTTCGGCAAATGTTATTTTTGCTCCGTTGTTTCTCTTACCTACCTATGCTAACTGACAAGAGCTATTTTCACAGGCTAGAGAATGTCTGAGATGAAAGGGACCTTAGAGAGTCCAAACCCCTCATTGAACAGATGAGGAAAATAAGATTCAGAGAGATGACGTGACTCTACCCAATGACATCTAGCTAGGTGGAGGCTGAGCCAAGATTAGAATCCAAGCAGTTGAGTGGTAGTGGAAAAGGCATTGATTCTGAAGGCGAAGAAATAGGTTCAAATTCTAGCACTGACTCTTAGTCACTGATTGATCTGGGGTATCACTCTAGGCATCATTTTCCTCATCTATATATTACCTGGAAATACTCCATAACTATCAATCAAGGAATACTTTTTAAGCACCTACTATGTGCCAGACACTATGCTAAACACCGAGGATACAAAAAGAGGCAGAAGACATGCATTGCTCCTATGGAGCCTCTAATCTAATGGGGGAAATAACATGCAAATAAAAGTACAAAGCAAGATATGAGGCACTAGAATTAAGCAGTTGGAGAAAGCTTCCAATAACATTCAATTTTGGTTGGGATTTAAGAAGCCAGGGAGGTCAATCTGTGGAGCAAAGGAAGGAATGGGAGAAAGCTGGAGAAAATGTCCAGAAGAGATGGAGTATCTTATTAGTGGAATAACCAAGAGGTCAATGGCAGTGGATCAAAGAGTACATGTTGGGGAACAATGTTTAAGAAGACTGAAAAGACAGCTGTCCCCAGGTTCAAGCTACTTTCTGTGTCCACAGCCACTAAAAGCCCTAACTCGTGACTTCCCACCGATGTGTTAACCTTAAGAGCAGGCTATAGGTCAAAGACATTTAATGAAATACTATAGTTTAAGGTAGCAGTGAAACATTTTGCCCATAAACCTGGGGCACACTCTGTCATTAATCCTTAAAGTTATCAGTAGAAAGAGTGGCTACACGTAGAGAATGCATATGCCCACATAGAGGGAACATTTACAGTTAGGTACACACCAATAGGAAACACACGTGGTCAGGGCACACTTATGGAGAGAACAAATAAAACCTTTGACATTGGAAGACTGCCGATATCTCTGATGATATAATCTCACTGCTCCCAATGGTAAGATCTGAAGTCTCTCCCGAATGCAGTTTCTGCTAGGTGGGCAGTGCCTGAAGGGCAGAGCCTAGAATGGATACCCTCGAAGCTTTGATTTTATGAAGAATACAGAGAAAAGAGAGAGACCAGAGCATGACCCTGTTATAAGGGTCATGAATCAGAGAATCAGGGTCTAAAGTAAACAGAGAAGATGGATAATAAAGAGAGAAATCTTTTTGGAAAGGAGTAAAAAAATGAAATTTTAAAAACACATGCACAGGAGCAGAAGGAAAACAGGCAAATTGATGGAGCTCTGAATTGGTCCAGCCATCTTGGAAAGCAGTTTGGAAATATACTCTAAAAGTCAGTAAACTGTGCATTCTTTTAGACCCTGTAACACAATTACTATGTCTACACTCCAAAGAGAATAAGGAGGAAAATTAACCCTATGTACGCAAATATTTATAGAATCTCTTTTTGTGATGTCAGAATTAGAAACTAAGGAAGTGCACATTATTTGGGAAATGGCTGAACAGATTGTTACATATAAATGTAATGGGATTCTTTGTTGAACCATTTCAGTCGTATCTGACTCTTTGTGACCCCATTTGCGGTTTTCTTGGCAAGGATACTGGTGTAGTTTGCCTTCTTCAGCTCATTTTGCAGATAAGGAACTGCGACAAGCAGGGTTAAGTGACTTGTTCACGATCACACAGCTAGTAAGTGTCTAAAGCCAGATTTGAACTCAGGAAGATAAGTCTTCCCGACTTCAGGCCCAGCGTTCTATCCCGGTGCCACCTAGCTGCTCTAATGAAATCCTATCAAGCTGTAAAAAATTATGAAAAGGATAGTTTCACAGAAACTTGGAAAAGTGTATGAAATGATGCATATTTAAATGAGTAGAACTAGGAGGATGATTTATAAATAACAATAACATTGTAAAGACAAACAGCTTTGAAAGGCTTAAGAACTCTGATCAATGCAGTGACCAACCACAATTCCAGAAGAATTATATAGATGATGAAGCAGACTACCCAGTTCCTGACAGAGAGGTGATGGACACAAAGTGCAGAATGACACATGTGTTTTGAGAAATGACCATTATGAGGATTTGTTTTGCTTGATGGTGCATATTTGTTATGAGAGTTTTATTTTTATTTTTTTATAAGGGGTAGAGGGGAGAAGGAAAGAAAACACTTATTAATTGAAAACAAGTTTTTAAAAAAGAAAAGGAATCACTTACAATAGCTTAACAATCCCATCCAGTTGGTTTTTTCAGGACACTGGGATGTAGTTCATTTGGATTTGCTGACTGAAATTCATCAGGACAGCCAGAGGGTCTCATTACCCCTTTAATTATCTTGAGTTTCAACTATCCATTCTCCATTTTTGTTTTGACTTTTCCAAGTCCCAAGATCATTCTCCTCAGAAGAGAAAACAGAGGCAAAAAAGAATCGAATATTTCTATTTCTCTTTATCACATTATAGTCCCCTGTGCCCTTATTTGTCTTCTTTTTTGTCCAGTATTGCTAAGAATAGCTTTTGTCTTGTCTTTTTATCCCTTTACCAACCTCAGCTTACTCTGAACTTCCCGTGTTGTTCACACAATCTTTACAGAACACTTCAATACTCTTCACACCATCCTAACAGAATAATTTCAGTATTGTTCACACTATCCTTGATACTGTACTTTTTCGTTGATCCTCCATCATCTACCTGAATGAATCTTTTAAAAATCTAAGTTGATCAATCAGTTCTCTGAATACACACACAAGTCTTTTTAGCGGTGTCCCTTGCATTCCTCATCAAAGTTGCTTTTATTTATGCCTTCAGGATTCTATTCTTGAGCACTACCTATTTCTCCTGGGTTGATTTCCTTTGTAGTCAAGTCAAGTCAATAGCATTTATTAATCACCTACTATGTGACAGGTACCATACTAAATGATAGGAATATAGATTGTAGAATTTTGGACCTTGGACTCTTACCTATTATTCTTCTGAATTCTTAAAAATGTGTTCTTCCCAAATCTAGGATGAATATCAGATTAGATCCATGTTTTTTTTTTCTTTTACTAGGGTTAGATGTATTGCCACTTTTCCTCAAATTTCTCATCTTTTCTACTTCAGCAATTATTTCCTCTTTGATACTGAGAATCAGATGCAATATAGCAGTTCTCCCTCATTTCTTTTACCTTTTAGAAGATGAAATTATTGTTAAAGAAGCCCCAGAAAGCATTAATTTTTCTGCTTTTGGCAGAAGGCATTCTACTAGGTATAAAGGCTACCATGACAATATCAGTGATGATTCTTGCTCTATACTCAAATGCTATCAATCATATTTCTTCCACTCTGATTCCTAGATATCTTCTCATGAGTCTATCTTTAGAAAAATATAAGATGTCTCCTCCCTGACCCCCTCTCCATTTTATTAAGTTTCTTTTGAATAATGTAAATTCTTCTTGAACCATGTTCTAGTCATAGGTGCCCTTCCACCAAGTCTCAGTGAGCCCTATCAGGGCAAATTTGCCACCTATCATCAAGATCTCTAGTTCACTTAGTTTGTTATCCATACTTTGGGTACTTGTACATAGATATCTGAGGCAATGCACTTTATTGTTAGTAATCTGTTAGGCAGCATCCCTTTTTATTACTTATCAGAGTGTTTTTTTATGTCTGCCTTCAGGATTTCATTCTTGAGCACTACCCCTTTCTCCTGGGTTGAGTCCCTTTGTGGTCAAGTCAATACCATTTATTAACTACCTACTGTGCGTCTTCTTGGATTTTTTTATGCGTTGAATTACTAGTCATCTCTGTCACTATTCTTCCTTCTACATTGTAAACTATTGTCTATGATGTCTAGTTCGATAGATTTTTGTCTTGGCTGTTTTTATCCTCTTCCTTCCTTTTCACTTTAAAGTCTAAAAGAATGTTATTCTGAATTTAACAATTACCAATTAAAATAAATGCTTCCTTATGCTGAGTAAAAGAGAAAAAGATTGTACATGAAAGTGTGAATCACATTTATATGAAGCCTTTTTGATTATAATCACATCATTATAATTCCAGGAAAATACAATCTTACCAACCCTCGTTAAGGTTACTCTGTCCAAGTTCAGAGGTCTATCATTCTTATGTTTCGAACCATGATCCAGAAATCCAAATCTCAGTCTCTGACATCATCTTTTAAAGCAGTTGTACATTTCCCTAATCTGCTATTTTCTTCTTGAAGCCTTTGCTTTTAATTGGCCATGGTTATAAAAACACTACTGGAGTTTTCAATCAGGACTTCAAAATCCATAGCAATGTTTTCTAAATCCCTTCTGGCAATAGAGCTTGTCTCCATGTGAATCACTAGAAGTGAGGAGCAGTTTGATAAATCTTGGGAGTGTCTGTCTTCTCTTTAATCTCAGATTAAAGCTTTAGTGAGGAAGGCATAGCTCCCAGATGTTGTAATCAGGCTCAATGATAGTTACCAATCATCTATTGAGTTCTTATTCCTCTTACGCTTATGAGATCATCTCTCTTTAGAAAGATTTTATGAATCCCCATATCTTTGCTTGGCCCACAAGGGCTTATTCATCAAAGGATCTAGCTCCTCCCATTCCCCTTCCATGAAAACTTTGCCGTCTGGTCCTTAGCTACTATCTCTGATCCTAGTCATCTATACTAGTCTGAAATCAGGGATAGCTGAAATCCAGAGATAAAGAAAGAAACAGTAAGTCAGGCATAGAGACAGAGAGTTCTGGTCCATTAGGTCAGAGAGAATCTTTTAGCTGCAAATAGGAACAAATATGGTAAGTTGTCCATGGTATCTTTTGGGTGATGGACTGGGAGTCAGGAAGATCTATGCTTCAAATCTAGTTTCACGACAATGATAAAGTCACTTGTCAGGGAGGGAATAGAAGGGAATAAGGATTTCTACAGTGCCTGTTATGTGCCAGGCACTGTGCTAAGCTCTTTTTGCAAATATTATATCATTTGATCTACATAATGACCCTGTGAGATAAGTGCTGTTAGCCATTTTACAGTTAGAGAAACTGAGGCAAACAAAGGTTTAAGTGACTTGCCTAGTAGGTATCTAAGACTGGATTTGAACTCAGGTCTTCCTGATTTCAGGCCCCACACTCTATGCACTATGCCAACTAGCTGTCTTAGCACCTCTGAGAGTTTCTTCATCAGCAATATGAGGATAATAATGAGACTACCTTCATAAGGTTGTTGTGAAAATAGGACAAGATAATATATGTAAATCACCTTATAAAATTTGAGGTGGTATACAAATGTGAGTTATTATCATTATTATTACCTATTTAGGCGGAATAAATGATTTTCCACATGAGATTTTATAGGTACCAAAAAGATACCTTTTCCCCCCAAATACACCTTCCCATCTGTGTGGGAAGGTTTGAGATTTTGCTATTAAGAAATAAAACTATCTATTCTAAAATTAGTGATAAAATTTAAACTTCAAATATCTCTGAGAAAGATACCACAGTAGCTCACATTTACACTAATTTATAAACAAAGGTATTCAGATCCTGGCTTTTGACAGGGAGGCCCTTCCAGGAGGGAGAAGGAACCTAGCTGGCACACGTTGGTCCACTGTGAAGAGGAAGATAACAGAAAAGGCACTGAGCAGAACAGTCTCTTTTCCTGTGACCACAGTATTTGTTAAGAACTACTTTATACCGGACTCGATTCCTCTAGCATCTTGTCCATGGCTTTTCATCTCATTCCATCCTTCTCCCTACTGTCTAATACTGACCTGGCTTTGACATTCTGGCATCTCCATCTAGAATGTATACTTCTATTACTCTTGATTTTGACTTTTATTTTACCTTATGGACTCCATTTTTGAATGTAAAAAATTATTTTATTTTTATCATTATCATTATTTAACAAACTCCAATTTTTTTTAGCAAAGAAACTAATTTATCCAAACCTACAGGAAAATAGAAATCAAAGTTGTGTGTGTGTGTATACATATATTTGCACACATGTGTATATAATTCATATATACTAGACAATAGAGAATAAATAACACTCCCATCAGTTCTTTATCTGGATATAGATAGCATTTTCCTTTGTGAGACAACTCGGCTCACCTGAGAAAGAGAGAGAGAGAGAGAGAAAATGCATTTTGACTTTTCCTCCTGTTCTGGCTTTCTGGTTGACTCCTCCACATAACATCATACTGTAATTTTCTCTGTATTTCTTCTGAGATCCTGAGTTAGGAGATAAGACTGAGTTGATCCATGGCTGGCGTTCAGTGAAGTCTCAGCAGTCGAAACAGGTTAATCTTCTTGTGTTTATTTTGACTTTCTATAGTCTTCCTCAAAAGTGCTGTTAAACACTGGCATGATGGCCACTTTTGAAAACCTCAGGTAAGACATGTTGTGAAATGCCTCCCTGTAGTCCACAGACTTTTAGCTCAGCCCCTCCTATCTCTGAGCCTGTTACCTAATCACTTGGCAGTTGCCCAGTTCTTTTGTTTCTACCTCCACATTGCCCTATTTAAGGACAGTGACCATATTTGGATGTGAGAACTCCAATAGAGTTTTATAGGATGTGAATCTGACTAGACTTCAGCACTGGAGGTGAATGGCTTCATCAGTAGGGGAAGCAGCTGAATGCTTCATTAGCCTGATGTGTGTAGTGTATAGCACATTCAATTGTTGTGATAACCAATGACAAGAACAAGGCTTAAAACCTTCCTTTATGTATTGACACCTTAAATATTTTTTGAAGCTGTTTCAAAGATTACCTTATTTTTCTATTTAAAATAGTATTTTTTCCCAATTACATATCAAGAAAATTTCTAGCATTCATTTTTATAAGATTTTGAGTTGCAGATTTTTCCCTTCCTCCCTTCCCTCCCCTCCTCTGAAAAGGTAAACAGTTTGATATAGTTTATATATGTGCTATCATGTAAAACATTTCCATATTTGTCACAGTTGTGGAAGAAGAAACAGATTAAAAGGAAATAAAACCATGAGAAAGAATAAAGTAAGTGAAAAAAATGCTTTGATTTTCATTCTGAGTCCATCAGTTCTTTTTCTGGATATAGATAGCATTTTCCTTCATGAATCCTTTGTACTTGTCATGGATCATCGTGTTTCTGAGAAGAGCTGAGTCATTCATAGCTAATCATCACATGATGTTGCTGATACTGTATACAGTGTTTTGCTGGTTCTGTTCATTTCACTTTGCATCAGTTTGTACAAGTCTTTCTAGGTTTTTCCAAAATCTGCCTGTTTACCATTTCTTATTGCATAATATTATTCCATTACATTAATACACCAGAGCTTATTTAGCCATTCCCCAGTTGATGGGCATCCCTTCAATTTCCAATATTTTGCTGCTATGAAGGGCTGCTAAAAATATTTTTGCACACATAAGTTCTTTTCCCTTTTAGGATACAGACCTAGTAGTGGAATTACTGCATCACAGGGTATGCACAGTTTGGTTACTCTTTGGGCATAGTTCCAAATTGCTCTCCAGAATAGTTGTATCAGTTCACACATCCACCTACAGTGCATTAGTGTCCTAATTTTCCTACATCTTCTCCAACATTTATTATTTTCCCTTTTTGTCATATTAGCCAATATGATTGGTGTGAAGTGGTATTTCAGAATTGTTTTAATTTGCATTTATGTAATCAAAATTGATTTAGAGCCCTTCTTAATATGCCTATAGATAGCTTTGATTTCTTCATCTGAAAACTGCCTTCTCATATCCTTTGACCATTTATCAATTGGGGAATGGCTTGTGTTCTCATAAATTTGACTCAGTTCTCTATATATTTGAGAAAGGAGGCTTTTATCAGAGACACTTGCTGAAAAGATTGTTTCCCAGCTTTTTGCCTTCCTTCTAATCTTGGTTGCAATGTTTTTGTTTGTACAAAAGCTCTCCTGTTTGTCTTCTCTCTCCTTTCACCCTTTCCCACCTCACCAATGTTTTGCTTCTTCCTACCTCTTCCCCCGCTCGGCCCTCCCCTTTATGTCAGTCCCCCTCCCGTTTACTTAATCTGCTCCCCTCCTACTTCTCTGTCGGGTAACTTAGATTCAACTATATTCAACTGATTGTGCATATTATTCCTCTCTTTGAGCCAATACTGATGAGAGTAAGGTTCAAGAGATGCCCATCTGTTTCAACAATCCAGCTAGCAGCTGCCGTGGGGGTGTAAAACCAACAACAACCAGCTCACAGAACACTGCAAGCCCAGGTTTTTTTGATCCGCTTTACTAAAGAAAGCA
>CM053626.1:274033271-274083472 GCA_028646595.1 Phalanger gymnotis
CAGGTAAGTGGTGCAGTGGATAGAGCACTAGGCCTGAATTCAGGAAGACTTGAGTTCAAATGTGATTTTGAACAGTAGCTGTGTGACCTTGTCTGAGTCATTTAATTTGTTTACAGTGTCTACCTCAAAAGATCAAATGAGATATTTGTAAAGTGCTTAGCACAGTGTCTGGCATGCAGTAAGGTGCTGTACAAATGCTTATTCTGTTCCTCCTCAGACTCTGCCCAGGCATTTTACAAATAATCACGATGGAATGAAGGTAGATTATTTTAACTCCATCCTCATTATTGAGAAAGCAGCTGAAAGCCAATGTCCCATTGGTTCAAAACCATAGCACCATCTTTGTATACTAAGTATCGCACTACATCAGTGCTAGTGCCCTCCCTTACCCCCTTCATAAATAGCTTGTATTTAACTACTTCATGTGTATATCTGTGTGCTTTGTTGTGTCAGCCAGGAGTGTCCTGTGATGTGTCTCACGGGAAGGTATAAAAAGATATCTCTAGAGTTTCCTCCATTTACTTTGCCAGTGGTGTGCTAGTAAATGTCTAACAACCAGATCTCAAAAAAAAGTACTCACAACACACTTTTCATTTTGATCTGCATTATTGTCATTTCTCCACCAGTTTAAAAGTTTAAATAAACAATAATAAACTAAATCAAGCCCTCATTTGTAGCATTTGCCAATTTCCAAGGTATAAAGGGCAGCTAGGTAGCGCAGAGTTCTGGGCCTGGAGTCAGGAAGACTCTTCTTCCTGAGTTCGACTCTGGCCTCAGACACTTACTAGCTGTGTGATCGTGGACAAAGTCACTTCACCCTATTTATTTAGTTTCGTCATCTGTAAAACGAGTTGGAGAAGGAAAAGGCAAACTATTCCAGTATCTTTACCAAGAAAACCATAAATGGGGTCACGAAGAGTTGGACACTAATGAGACAACTAAACAACAAAAACAACAAAGGTGTCAATGCTTACACTGGGAATTTAGCAATCAGCTGTCTCAAGTGGGTACGAGTTGGCTCTAGCACACCCTTGCCCTTCTTCAAGGGAGACTTTGATTTTTGCCAGAGGGGAAACAAGAGATTGGTTCCAGAGGCTGACTATTCTACTCTCCTCAAAGAAAGAATATTGAGCTAGAATTATGTCTATCTGCTTCCCCATCCTTAAATATTATTAGCTTGGAGGAAATATTTTTTTAGGTTTAAGCTGAATTTCTGATTGATAGCCCTTAATAAAAAAGTATAACCCTAAGCTATATGTCCAAAGTTTAATTCCTTCCCCACCAAGTGCCAGTGCTACAAAAACCACACGTAGCAAATAGCAAATATACCCATTTAATCAAGCCAATAACAAAAAGAAATCAGAGGAGGTACATAGATGAGACTATAACCAGAAAATATACAGAGCAACTGAGCTCTCCCTCTAGGAACAATATTATTTCAGATGGGTCAAGAGAGCATCCCAGATCTCACCTCAAGGGAATATTGCCCAAATTGAGGATAAAGACGATCTAGTTGCTACCTCCTCTAAATGTTGCCTTCTTCCCAGAGACTTTCTTTCCCTTCAGAGACCTCTCCCTGAAGAGAATCTGAAATTGTGCCTTCTCTCTTGATGTAAGAAGCCAGAAGACTAAGATATATCTTTTTTTTCATGTTCTCTCCAACACTCCTCTCATGCAGAAGAAGTATCTTGAGTAATCATTCTCCACCAAGGAGGAGAGTCCCATCAAATGGGCTTTGAGCCACTGGTTACATTTGGATTTTGATTTTTTCTCTTGATATTTATTCTATACCTACATATAGATACATATATAAATGTAAATTTGTTGTCTACCAGCTAGGATGTCAGCTCCTTGAAGGTAGACATTATTTCATTCTTTGTATATCCCAAGTACCTTGCACAATGCCTGGAGCATTGTATATGCCTCAAAAATGCTTATTGATTGGCTAATGGGAGAATAAGCCATTCTTCTAAAAAACGATCCATTCAAAAATTCTTCTTTTTCCTTGCAAAAAGTATTTTCTTTACTTTCATCTTTTTAAAAAAGGTTATTTCATGTATAATCTAGTTCAGCTCCATCATTTTATGAATGAGAACCACAAAGCTCAACATGACTTCACCAGTGTCACATAGCAGATTAATGGCAGAGCTGTGACTAGAAACCCAGGTCTCCTGAATCTCGGGCTAATATTCCTTCCATTAGACTATATTGTTCCTCAATATGTGAGTAAATCTGTTATCTTTTTTGTGTGGTCATTTTTTTCCAATTTTATGCACTACAATGCTGTGTGATTCTTGTCCTTGCCTTTCTGCAGTGTTACCATCCATTAAGGATCCATCTAACATCCCAGAAGCCTTCCTCTGTTTTTTTTAAATTCTATCTAAAATATTTCACAGTGTGTCTTTGAATGAATAACGCAGAGGAATAATTTGGGAATGCATAGAAAAATCATTCCACAATAATCTGAAATCTGGCAACCTATCTAGAAAACTGTCAGAAACCAAGAGGTAAGCAAAAAAAAGTCCTTCATATAGCCAAAACTGTTGTAAAAATCTGTGTCATGAAGCTCATACACTTTGTTCATATGAATTGATATTTACTGTTATAGGAGAGTCATCCAGGGCATCACTCAAAGCCCACTTATTGTCACTTTACACATGTTTTGAGCAGAATTAGCTGTTGTTTCCAAATTCATAGAACACAAAGCAATAAGTTGTAAGAGGGAAGAGAAGTTGCTGTAAGTAGGGACATAGACAGCGGTTGTCTTTCATGATAGACAGCTTGATAACAAAGAAGGAAACAGATATAAGAGAGCATAAAAGGCAGAATCAAGAACTCAAAAAGTATAGCAGTCTGGGGTTATTTAATTTAAGGGCAAAGTGCTATGTCCTAAAGTTGATCATACAGGATATTTATGGAGTGTTCAAGGGGGACTAGCATGTCTGGTGTGAGGGCTTGCTGAGCCCTTTTCAGAGCTGCTCTTCCACCTTTGGTGTCTACCTGGCACTCAACTCTTACTTATGGCTCTAAGAAGCTATGTCTTGCACAGGGTCCACACTCAGGTGAAAACAACAGATCCTGCTAGACCTGCTTTATTAATTTTGCTATCTAAATTAATTTGTGTTGGTTCTGTGCCAACCAGACTTCCTTTCTTTTAAAACCTTTCTCTTCTTGTAGAGAAGACAGATTAAATTAGCTGATTGGAAGAGGTCAGTTTGGTTTGGCTTCATTATCCACCAGTGGCTCAGGCAAGGCTTAGATAAACAGAATGTTAGATTTTGGTGGGTGTGTGTGTGTGGGGGGGTGTCTTTGTGTACAAGTGCCGATATTACAACCCTTTCCCATCGAATGCCTTAATGACACATTAGAAACAGGGGAAAATGAAAGACTTGCTTGTTCTGCTCCCTAATTAGCATTTTTATCTGAAAGCTGAAAAGTGACTTCTAAGTGCCTAGGGAACTTCGATTAAAAAAATGAAAGATTTGAAATTGGTAAACAGTCCATTTCCTCATGGGAAAATCATGTCCAAATTTATAAGCCTCTTTTTTCTTCTTCCAGATCTACTCCATCTTGTCACAGGGCCCTGAAACCAAATATAACTGGGCCTTAGATGAGATTTGATCTATCTGAATAAATCAGCAAACACTTATTGCATATAAAAATGTTGCGGCTAGGTAGGTGGTGCAGTGGATAGAGCCTAGAGTCCAGGCCTAGAGTCAAGAAGAGACCTGAGTTTAAATCTAACCTCAGACATTCACTTGCTGTGTGACCCTGAGCAAGTCGTTTAATCACTGCTTGCCTCAGTTTCCCCATCTGTAAAATATGGATAACAACAGCATCTACCTCACTGGGTTGTTCTGAGGATCTAATAATGAAATAACATTTGTAAAGCACTTAACACATTGCCTGGCACATAGTAATTTGTATGTAATTGTTAATTATTAAATTATTATTACTGTTTGCAGTACGAAAAGGCCATGGATTTGGAGTCATAGGCTCATAAGATTATAGATTAGAACCAGAAGGAGACATTAGAGGCCATAGAGTTCAACCTTTTCATTTTATAGTTGAGAAAGAAGAGGCCTGAGAATTTGAATTTGAGTCCTTTGACTTCAGATCTAACACTCTGTTATACCACGGCTAAGTCAGAAAATACGGATTCTAATCCTGACTCAGTTACTGGTTCTGTGAACTTGAGCAAAGCCCTTGCATTCTCTGGGCTTCAGTTTTGTCATCTGCAAAGTAAGAGGGTCTTACTAGAGCCCATCTCTATGGTCTAGTTCTATGTTCCTGTGTTTCCCTATGGCCTTCTACGTACAAGGCACTGAGCTCAGTATTGTGGAAATAAGGTATATACATGCCCATGTACGATGTATATTATCTACATGGCTATGTCTAAATGTATAGAGACATAGCTCCAGGGTGGGCATTGATAGGTATCTATGGAATCTTGCCTAATCCTCTCCAAGGGAGACTATGATCGTCACCTTGAGGGGAAAGCAGGAGAAATGGCCATGAGGAGAGGCATCCTTTCCCTTCTTCTGAGGGAGGACTATTAGACTGGAATTACATCTATCCATCCTCTTAAATGTTGCTATTCTAGGCACATGATTGGTTCAGAGCAAGAAAGCTAATTTAGAAAATATGGATTCTATGGAATATGGAATATGTTCTATGTCCTATATGTTCCATATGGTATGGAATATGGAACAGTTTCTCTGTTCACTATTCTCTAAATGGGTGGGGGGGATAGACCTGAACTTATATTTACCAGTTTGACTCCTTCCCAAACTAGTTACACAAAAGACCATAACAAATAATGAAGAATGAGTAAACTCATTATCCAGGCAAATAGGAAACAGAAAGAGAAGCTATACAGATGAGTTTATGGTAGAAAATGAATAGCATGAATGAGATTTACCTTTGGGAGTAAGATGTTTCAGCTTAAAACCTAGAGAGAGAGCACATTTCACCCAATGGGAAATTTCTTAAAGTCTCTAGAAAGGCAAGTAGGAAATTGGGTACATATTGAGGAGCATGGTTCCTCTATGTGTATATAGCATGGTAGATAGGAATCAACTCAGGGAAGGTGGCAGGGTATATCATGCGGGTGGAACGGTATGAGCAAAGGCAAGGAAAAGGGAAAACTTTTGGGAAAGTTGGGTGGGGGTGTAGATTATTCCAACTAAACTGTAAGATTCATGTAGGAAAAATAAGATTGAAGCCAGGATATAGAAGACTTTGAATGCCAAACTAAGGAGTTTAACAATTAGTCTATAAACAACAGGAAACTGCACAAGTTTTTGAAAATGGGAGTGACACAAAGGTGAGAACTGTCATTGTTTGAGGGGTTGTGGAAAGACAGGCATTCTGGTACATTATTGGTGGAGCTGTGAACCATTCTGGAAAGCAATTTGGAACTGTATAAGTAAAATAACTAAAATATCCAAAGCCTTTGACACAGAGATAGTGCTGCTAGACTTGTAACCCAAGAAGATCACTGATAAGAAGCGAGTCCCTATATACACCAAAATATTTGTAGCACACTTTTTGTGGTAGTAAAGAATTGGAAACAATATAGATACCCATTAATTGGGGAAGACTAGACAAATTGTGGCACATGAATGTAACAGAATGTTACTGAATTGTAAAAATCAGCAAATATAGTGAATACAGAGGGGCATGGAAAGATTTACACCATCTGATGTAGAATGAAGTGAGCAGAACCAAGAAAACAATATATACAATGACTACAACAATGTAAATGGAAAGAACAACCACAAAACAATCAAAAGTGAATACTGCAAAATTACAAACACCTAACATGGATCTGGGAGGTTCACGAGTGTGATACATTGCGTGTTTTCAGAATTTTTTGATATGTTGATCATTTGTTTTTTTTTTATCTTTTTAAAAAAAATATTATTTGTTATATGTAGTAGCTGGAGAGATGTAAAAAAACCCAAAAGATGCCAATAAAAATATATTTTTAAAAAAGAAATTAGAACAACATTTGTGGGAAAATTAATCAAGAAATCAGGTGACCTAAAGGACAATGGACAAAGAAATGGTCAGTAGGCTGCTGTATATTCAATTCAATTCAATGGTTAGTTGTTAATCAATGATGTGTAAGGCCCTGTGCTAGGTGCTGGGAACATAAATACAGAAGCTTACATTCTACTGAGGGTGGTGGGGGTGGGGGTGGTGGTGGTATACATCATGTGCAAATACAATAGACACAGAACAATAGCTTGAGTGCTTGACAAGGGGAAAATCTAAGCATATCTTTAGGCAGCAGGGAGGAAGCCAGTAGATGGGGGAGGGGGGGAGGAATTGAAAACAGGAAGGAGAAAGGGAAATGATCAATGGGGCCAGCTCCTGAAGGAGATAGGAAGAGTTCACATTCAGGACATATATCTAAGGGATTCTCATTGGCAAGGACTGGAGTGAAAGGGGAAAACACATTTGAAGATGTGGGAGTGTTGTGTAGAGCAAATGAGAAAGGACATAACAAATGCCGTATTCTTTGTAAAGTGGAGGGCATCAGTTAAAGGTCAGAACAGCTTCTGTGGGGTCACGATAGAGAGTAAATCAGGGAAGAATAAAAAGGTTAATGGGCGGCAGTGAGGGCCAAATTAATCCTGGAGTAGAGTACGTGAATTTATAGTGGACCCAGATGATTCCATTATCTGACACCATTCAACTTTTTGGGAGCAGGAGTGGAGAAGAGGGTAACCAAAGCTTTAGGCTGTGAAGAGCAGTAGGATGAGGGGGCATAGCTGTACTGGTCAAGTATTCCACCAAGACCATGAAGAGAAGAAAAGTGAAGCCAAAGCACAGGCAATAGATTGAGAGAACAGGGAGGTACAGAGAGATATAGGTCATGACAACAAAGAAGGGTCAAGTAAAGGGAGAAATGGAGGAATAAGAAATTATAATCAGATATATGATCATATCATCAATTATGATTTCCATAAAAGAAATGTCACAAAATATATTAAGCCGGAATTAGCAGATTAATTACCAGAAATTACAGAGAAATAACAGTCCTGGGATCAGTTGGTTAGTATCCCCACTTCTGAGAGGGACAAGCAGAATTCATCCACCCAAGACTGAATAAATGCAAGATAGGAAGCAGATATGGGCTGGTAATATAATGAGGGCAAAAGGTAAGACATCCTACATGCTGTACTAGTACCATGGAATATTATGATTTCCACAGGTACATCTTCAGTGCATTGAGTAGTTCCTTTATGATGGATACATAGGATTATAGGTCTGGAGCTGAAAGGGTTTTCAGAGGCCCTCTGGTCCAATGCCCTCATTTAATGGACGAGGAAAGCAAAGCAGTGTCATTAAAGAAATCAAGAACCATGATTAATGGCAGCAGCAGCAGCAACAAAAACCGATAGCTGGAGCTGGGAGAGTCCTGTGCAGAACAGTGAGCAGAAAAGAGAACATGTTTACTGCCTTCAGCACTCTTCTACCTCTTGTTTAGGGCAGCACAGCTTCCTCCTTCCTCTTCCTCCTCTCCCTCTGTTCATTCCCTCTGTTCATACCCTCATCTGTGTACTCTGCCCAAAGGAATGTAAATTTCGAGCAATGAAACCTTACAAGAGATCTTGGGATTTATGGGCTAGATTTCTTTTTTAAGGATGATGCCCTGAACCCAAATCACTCTGGCTCTTATAGACTGGCCAACGATAGGTCTCAGCCCAGGCTTCACTTGGTCATTATTTGGGCCCTGGTGGCTCAGAGTGAGTATAAAATTTGCTGCAGCAACTTTATGCCACAAACTTATTAAAAAGTATTATTTTGGTTTTTACTCTATAACAATTTTCTACAATCCCCTGCCCCTTCCATCAAGCCAACTTTTGTCACAAAGAAACACAGTTAAGTAAAACTGATGGCTCCCACCTCCAAGGGTGACAGTGTATGTAATATCCCATATCCTTAGTGCCCCACCTCTTTATGGAAAGGAGAGAAGCGTGTTCATGCTCTATTCTCCTAGCCTAGACCAAAAACTGTCATCAATCCATTCAAGTCCGGGTGATTTTTAGTATTGTTTTCATTTATAATAATATTCTAACTATCATTTATATTTTTCTTGTTTCTCTTTACTTTGACCTATATTCATTCATGCATTTTTTCTTATGTTTCTCTAACTGCTTCACATTTTTATTTCTTACACAGAAATAGTATTTCAAAACATTCATGTACCACAGTTTGTTCAGCCATTCTCTAATTGATGAATGCTCACTTTGCAGATTTCTTTTCTATTGTGAAATATGCTACTATGAATATTTGGGCATTTGTGGAGGTCTTTCTGTCTGTAATCTCCTTGAGGTCTTGACATAAACTTTTTTTAAAGCTATGGTTCTCAAACCTTTGAAGTCTGCTGGACACTTCAGTGAGGCATAATATCCCAGGGAACACATACCTAGCTATCCCCACTCATCTCAAGAATCCCCAGAAGCAATGGCATTAGTTTTGATAACTCACCAATAAGACTGGTAGGATTACTAGTTTATGCCAGAAGCAAGAGTATAAGTCTTGTTTTGTCTTACTCTTTGTGGTTTTCTTGGCAAAAATACTGAAGTGTTTTGCCATTTCCTTCCCCAGCTCATTTTATAGATGAGGAACTGAAGCAAATAGGGTGAAGACTTTCCCAGGGTCACACAGCTAGTAAATGTCTGAGGCTAAATTTGAACTCAGATCTTCTTGACTCCCTGCCTGTCACTCTATCCACTGTGCCACCTAACTGCCTATAAGTCTTCTTAAATTACACCAAACACCATTACAAGAGACTCTGAATTAGACAGTCTGGAACAGAGACTCTGGGTCCATAAGTTTATTTTTTAAAAATATATTTTGAAAGCTATACTTCAAACCAATTGGTTTCCTTTGCAATCCTACGTATTTTATGAATTTCAAAATGTAAGTCTGAACAGGGGTTGATAAGCTTTACCATTCTTCCCAAGGGGTCCATGACAATGGATCCAGAGGAACCTCTCTGTTGGACCTCACTTTGAGAGACAGCATTTTTTTTACGAGGAGCAAAGAAACACCTACACACTAATTGAATCTTGAATTGAATCTTTCTGTGAGATTCCGTCCCACCACTGAGAGAGAGGAGGCCTCGGGAGTCTCTCTGTGGCAAAAGGAAGGAAGAGGAGATGGAGTATGCCAAAGCAGAATATTCTGGTTTGTCCACTAAGAGCTGGGTATCTACCAGAAGGCTGTTTATAGCAATTATTAGAACACCTAAGTGCAGGGGAATGGCCTAGCTCCTCCAGTATACAATGTCTCTTCTGTGGCCAAAACAAAGCTCATCAAAGAGGTTGGCATCATTCTGCAGATGTTCCTGTGACTCTAATTCCAGCCTCACGAATAGTAGAGTGCTGAGAAGTGAGAGGGGGTGCAGGGTTCTCCCTTGAAATAACATGGCTTTTTGGCACATAGTTGACATGGTAACAGAAATCAGTGGCAGAAATGTCTATGGCTTTTGTAATGTCAAACCTGGGAGAAAATAACTGGGCAAACAGCAAATGCCAGGGCTTAGTTTGCATGGAGATACCTTGTCACTACATTTTGGCAATTTCTTCCTGCTGTTGCAAAATGCACTCAGTGAGAGCCTGGTTCACCTTCTTGTTAGCTTGGATTATGTCATAGACACCACTCCTGCTCTGTCTCGCTTCACCTTGAAATTGCTCCAGCACCCACTACAAGTTTATTTTTTTCTTCTCTTTGCTCTTTTTTTTCCTCTTCTCTTTCTATTGTCTTTTCAAAAACTAGATTGAAATGACCCAATCTCACCCTAGGAATCAGTTTTAGGCAGTGCCCTTGAAGTGTGTGGGTATGAAAATGTCTCTAATTTCAGGGCTGCCTTTGTCAATAGCTACAGCTTCTCTTTGGCAGATTATAGCTACTTCTAAACAATCAGGCTATGCAAGTGCTTCAAACATCTGCCTCCCACTTGCATCACCTTACATTTGCCTGTGTTAAATTACATCCCAGCAATTTTTTGAAAATCAGATAACACTTTGCTTTGACTCCCATACATCCTAGATCCACATTTGTGAATGTCAAACAAAATTTTGAGATGGATTCTTCATTTATGACCCATATGGAACAAGTAAAGGGGGCTATTTTCATTTAGTATTTAAATGCCTCTTTGTATTTCAAAGCACACTAAGATTGTTAGGTTAGTTAATCAAACACAGTAAAACTGAGGCATCCTGTTTTTAAATAAGGACAGAGTGGTATCAAACGGTGGATATGGAACCCAGGCTTTGTGTGTGTGTGTGTGTGTGTGGTGAGAGACAGAGAGAGACAGAGATACAGTGAACTATGAAAGATACAGAGAATTATAATGGAAACCCCCCCAAAACAAAGACTAATTAATCAAGTTAGAATTGGTTGGTTGTGCTTCATGCTCGAAGAGGACCACAATAACATCACTCTGTTGGGGTCAAGGTCCAGTATGTTCAACTGTGGCTAATCAGACCAATAAAAACTCAGAAGGATCTACCGTAGGTTGGGCACAAATAGTCCATGTGAAAATTTGTGCACCTCTCATTTCTTTCGTGCTATTGCAATTCTGCTTTGCTCATAGAACACACTACCTCCTTTGAGGCAGGCAAACCATGCAGGATGGTCCCGGGCCAATGTCTTCCAGGTCTCACAATCAATTCCAAAGTTCTTTAGAGAGAATGGGAGAGCGTCCTTGTATCACTTCTTCTGACCTCCATGTGAGTGCTTGCCTTGTGTGAGTTCTCTGTAAAATTGTTCGGCAAGTGTATGTTGGGCGAACGTACATCTTCACAGAAAGGCTAGCTCTAATCACTCCCGTAGAAACCCTACCAATTGAACTATGAAGCCCAGGCTGTGTGTGTGTGTGTGTGTGTGTGTGTGTGTGTGTGTGAGAGAGAGAGAGAGAGAGAGAGAGAGAGAGAGAGAGAGAGAGAGAGAGACGGAGACACAAAGAGAGAAGACCTATAGAGATTAGGTGCAAATGCAACGAACAATGAAAGATACAGAGAATTAAAATAGAAACCCAAAAGAACAGAGACTACTTAATCAAATTAGAATTAATAGGCAGCAAGATGACACGCTGAATAGAGCACAGAACTTGGAGTCAGGAAGAATAGAACTCACATCTGGATTCAGACACCAGCTATGTGACCCTGGGCACGTCACTGTAATCTCTCTGTTCCTCATTTTCCTCATCTATAAAATGGGGATAATAACAGCCCCAACCTTCTATAAGGATCAAGTGAGTGAACATATATTAACATATACATATACATATTACAACATATGTTAAATGTAACGCATGCATTAGGAACTTGAAAGCACAATGTAAATATTAGCTGTCACCATTACTAAATCTTATCCTTATTACCATTACTTATCCTTATTTCTATCTCCTTATTCCCACGAGTAATATCAAATCAACCGATCGAAGCTGAGAGCCGTTAATAACGACATTCGAGGGCTTATAGTGATCTAGTGCATCCCCAGATGGCTGGAGAGCTTTTCAAACAGAAACCATTTTTGTCGATGACTCGGAACTGCTTAACAGACTCCCCGGGGTTTCTCCATGACCCTTCTGGTCAGCGACTTCTCAGCTTGGAAGGTCTTCTCTCGGAGCTTTCTAGTGGATTCCTCTGCTCAAGTCCAACGGCTCAAGGAATCAGGGATATGATCAGGTATTCGATCAAATTTTCCATGCAAATCTTGCCACCACCTCCATGACTATCCAGGGTGGGCATGCTTTGCTGCCCTATACGGAACAAAGACTATCTTATTTGGAAGAGATCTAACTGAGGCCTTTGCACTGGCTATTCTTTGGGCCAGGAATATGCTTCCTTCTTATCACCGCCTTTCAGCATCAACACTCAGCTCAGATGCCACCTTCTACAGGAAACTCTTCTGTCAGTGCTTCCTCTTTCCCACCAGAATTGCCTTGTACATATTTTGAGTACACCTATGTTGGTACATATGGTGATCTCTAATAGTAAACTCCATGAGGGCTGGGACTGTTTCAGCTTCATCTTTTTACTCCCAGAACCTATCCTATATGTCTGGCATGTAGTAGGTGCTTAATAAACGCTTGCTGATTGAATGAGTGATTGAAGGTTCACCAGACACTTGTTTAAGGAAATAAGTTTCCCAAACTCAACTTCCCCTCTGATGGAAATAATTGACCCTTATCACTAAACCATGGTTACCAGGCTTTAGAAGTAAATCAATCGTATTTACTTATTCAGTTGGAGCCATACCAATATTTAACTTTTGCCTGAAGCCATTAGGTAAAGGAGCAACAACTCCCATTTTCCATCTACAAGTAGCTCTCCCATTTTGGAGTACAACAGTGCCTTTGATCCAATGGCATGGCTTGGTTTCTACTGTGTGCTTACTTCTGTGTAAGTATGGTTTAGGGGAAAGATCATTGGACCAAGGGTCTTGTGAGGCATGCGTGTAAAGGTTGCCTCCACACTTACTGGTTATATGTTCTTAGGCAAATTGCTTAAGTCCATTGGGCTACAGCTTCCTCCTATGTGAAATGGTGATAGTAATACTTTCCTAAAGTGGAGGTCTGACCATATTGTTTCTCCACTCAATAAAGTCTGATGAGTTCTTGTTGACTCTATTATGATAATAATAGCTAGCATTTATATAGCACTTTAAGGTTTGCATTACAAATGTGTTACAAATACATATAGCTTATGTTATTCTCACAATAACCCTAGAGATAGGTGCTATTATTATCATCTCCATTTTACAGATGAAGAAACCGAGGCTAAGTGATTTGCCCAGAGTCACATAGCTGGTAAGTGTTTAAGGCTAGATTTGAACTGAGGACTTCCAGACACCATCTACCTCTGTCCCTGTCTCTCTGTGTGTCTCTCTGTCTCTCTCTATCTCTCTCTGTCTCTGTCTCTCTCTGTCTCTCTCTCTGTCTCTGTCTCTCTGTCTCTGTCTCTCTCTCTCTCACACACACACACACACACACACACACACACACACACACACACACACACCTTTTTTTGTCCCTGCCTCCCAGTGCAGAGAATAAAAGACCATTCCTGCATCCTGAGTCATGGTGACTTCCCTGCAGTAAAGCAGCAGTATCAATCTGATTCATTTCTCCTTCGATTTTTTTTTCTTCTTTCCGAGTCTGCACGTGGACTAGTGGAACAGAAGTACCCTTACAGAGTCAAAATATGAGTTCCATGGGAACATTGGGGTTTGGCTTTGAGTAATATATTTCCAGTTAAACTTCATCTACTATCAATTTTTTTTAAACCACTTAAGTGAAATCAATACCAGTGTTTGATGATGTCCTTCAGTGAGGTCCCTGTGGACTCAGGGTCGGACTTACTCCTCCGAATGTGCCAGACTTATTTCCATGATGCCAGGCAGCCTTTTTGAGAAACAACTCTTCTGGGACTGGGCTTCCTAGGTCTTTAGGACAGAGAGGATATAGAATTCCTCGGTCAGCCACTACTGTTCCCTTCTCACCTCCTCTTCCTCATCCCTTCTTCAAAAGTAGAGACTCCCTGGTCTTCAGAGTAACAATAATTTGTCCAAATTCACATTAATGACATAGCCAATGTGGATATTTGTTTTTCATATTTGTTCTTTCTGTTTGTTCATGGAAGGGGGATGGATGAATGACAGGAACAGAGTAATTTATGTTCTTTTTTCAAAAAAAATTATTTGTTTTTAGTTTTCAACATTCACTTCTATAAGACTTTGAGTTCTAAATTTTCTCCCTCTCCCCAACATGGTGTGCAATCTGATATAGACTATACATGTACAATCATATTAAATATATTTCCACATTAGTCAAGTTGTCAAGAAGAATCAGAACTAAAGGGAAAAACCACAAGAAAGGAGAAACAAAAAAAGAGAGACAAAATAATATGCTTCAATCTATATTCAGACTCCATAAGTCTTTCTCTGGACATAGATAACATTCTCCATCATGAGTCTTTTGGAATTGTCTTAGATCCTTGTACCGATGAGAAGAGTTAAGTCTATCAAAGTTGATCATCGCACAATGTTGTTACTGTGTACAGTGTTCTCCTGGTTTTGCTTACTTTACTCAGCATCTGTTCCTGTAAGTCTTTCCAGATTTTTCTGATATCCACCATTTCTTATGGAACAATAGTATTCCATTACATTCATACACCACGACTTGTTCAGCCATTCCCCAGTTGATGGGCATCCCTTCAAATTTCCAATTCTTGACCACAACAAAAAGAGTTGCTGTGAATATTTTGGTACACGTGGGTCCTTTTCCCATTTTTATGATCTTTTTGGGATATAGAACTAGAAGTGGTATTGCTGGGTCAAAGGGTATGCACAGTTTTATAGGCCTTTGGGAATAGTTCCAAATTTCTCTCCAGAATGATTGGATCAGTTTGCAACTCCACCAACAATGCATTAGTCTTCCAATTTTCCCACATCTTCTCCAATACCCATCATTTTCCTATTTTGGCATGTTAGCCAAACTGATAGGTGTGATGTAGTACTTCAGAGTTGTATTAATTTGCATTTTTCTGATCAATAATGATTTAGAGAATTTTTTTCATATGACTATACATAACTTTAATTTCTTCCTCTGAAAACTACCAGTTCGTATCCTTTGACCATTTATCCATTGGGCAATGACTTGAATTCTTACAAATTTTACTCAATTCTCTATATATTTTAGAAATGAGGCCTTTATTAGAGATACTGGCTGTAAAAATTGTTTCCCAGCTTTCTATTTTCCCTTCTAATCTTGGTTGCATTGGCTTTGTTAGTGCAAAACCTTTTTAATTTAATGTAATCAAAATTATTCATTTTTCATTTCATAATGATCTCTCTTTTTTGGTCATAAATTCTTCCCTTCTCCATAGATCTGACAGGCAAACTATTTCTTGCTCTTTTAATTTACTTATAGTCTCACCCTTTATGTGTAAATTATGTACCCATTTTGACCTTATCTTGGTATACAGTATAAGATATTGGTCTGTGCCTAGTTTCTACCATACTGTTTTCCAGTTTTCCCAACAGGTTTTGATAAATAGTGAGTTCTTATGCCAGAATCTAGAGTCTTTGGGTTTATCAAACAGTAGATTACTGTAGTCATTGACTACTGTGTCTTATGTACCTAACCTATTCCACTGATCTACCACCCTTTTTCTTTGCCAGTACCAAGTAGTTTTGATGATCGCTGCTTTATAATACAGATATAGATCTGGCTAGGCCACCTAGAGACAGAGTAATTTACAAAAAGAAAAAAGAAATAAAAAACTAAAGATATCAATAAAAATCTGAAATTTTTTTTAAAAATTGATGCCTGGAGTGGAAAGATCACTTAAAGGAAAGGGATAAGCATTTATTAAGTGCCTACTACGTGCCAGGAACTGTGCTAAGTCCTGTACAAAGATTATCTCATTTAATCCTCATAATAACCTTGAGGGGTAGCTGTTATTATCCCCATTTTATGGTTGAGGAAACTGGGGCAAATGGAGATTAAGCATCTCATGTCACATAGCTCGTAAGTGTCTGAAGCCAGTTTTGAACTCAGATCTCCCTGACTCCAAGCCTCTTATGCCACCTAGCTGTCTATGAGAGGTAAAAGTGTTATAGTCTACTCTCTGGCGCCATATTTCATAGAACAAGGTAGCATATGCCTCTACTGAATCAGGAAAGATTTAGGTTACATATAAAGATTTTCCTAAAAGTGGGATTTATTACATCCCAGGAAGAGTCTTCTGAAGGAAATGTGGGGGTTAAATATTTGAAGGTCATTTGAAATGAGATTTCCATCTGACCATGAAAGGAAATGGAAAAACACATCTCTAAAGATTATTTACCATCCTGCAATTTCCTGCTTGAAGTCAGAAAGACCTAGGTTTGAATTTTTGTGGTTATTTGGTCGTTTCAGTGGTGTCTGAGTCTTCATGACCCTATTTGGAGTTTTCTTGGCAAAGATACTGAAGTGGTTGCTATTTCCTTCTCCAGCTCATTTTACAGATGAGGAAACTGGGGCAAACAGAGTGAAGTGACTTGCCCAGGGTCACATTGCTAGTAAGTGTCTGAGATCAGATTTGAACTCAGGTCTTCCTGACTCCAGGCCTGGCACTCTATCCACTGCATTACCTAGCCGAGCCTTACTTCTGACACATACTGCTGTGTGACCCTGGATAAGCCACTTAGCCTTTGAGTATTCTAGGCTATTCTCTAAAATGAGAAATTTCAGAGCAGTTCATAATTTGCATAGGCAGAGAGAAGTTCTTCAGGAGTAAGTTTCCTATACCAATGAAATCACAGGGTGGTTAAGCCTTTTTTTTTTTTGTCAAAAAATAACATTTCATGCTCTAGATAATCCCTTGAATTTAAATCCATGCTTTGACTATTCAGAAACTTGGAAGTATGTGTGTGTGTGTGTGTGTGTGTGTGTGTGTACTGCATTGTGTTTATGTCTAGAGTAACCATTCATATCATAAAAAAACATTATCTAAAGCACACACTTTGCTGAAATGGCATGATTCAATCCAATGTAATTTATATTTAGTAAAAACCTTATATTTAGAAGGCATTGAGCTGGGTGCTGGGGGCAGAGAATATAATCTTGAGGAAAATAATTTCTGCCCTCAAGGACTTTGCAATCTAAGTGGTAGCAGTAGTAACAGCAGCAGTGGCAGGAACAGCAGTAGTAGAAAGAGCTAGCATGTATGTATTGCTATCAAAGTGATACATTGCTTTGAGCAGCTAGGTGGCTCATTTTACTGATGAGGGAACTAAAGCCAACAGGGTGAAGTGACTTGCCCAGGGTCATACAGCTAGTAAGTTGTCTGAGACCAGATTTGAATTCAAGAAGAGTATTCCTGACTCCGAACCCAGCACTCTATCCACTGTATCACCTAACTTCATAGGCTAATTTGGTACATGTCAGTCTCAATTAATAAAATAGATTATTTTTCTTATTTTTTAAAATTGGAAGATAGTGTGGAGTGGGGGTAAGTGGGGGAGAAGGGAGTTATTTTTATTGAGAAGCGATCAATGTATCAAAGATAAAATTAATCAAGTAAATGTTTTCTAAAAAGATATAAATATACATATACACATATGTGTATACATATACACACATGTGTATATATGTACATATATGTATATATAATAGAAATGCATGTATATTTAATATATATGTATATATATGTGTGTGTGTGTGTGTGTGTGTGTGTGTGTGTGTGTGTACATATATATATGGAAATATGGACAAGTAATGAAGAATGAACCAAAAAGCATGGAATAATCATGAAATACTAACACTCAAAATCAGTTAAAGTTGACAAGGAAGGGGAGCAGAAAAGGCATGGAAAGGAGATTGATCTATTGGGGAAAACAAGAAGATCAAAGAATTGGAATACTGCCTGAGGTGAAGGGGACGATGATAATGGCCAATAGGGAGAATGTAGAGTCTCTCAATTTTTATTTTGCCTCTATTTTCTCTGCCAAGAAGAATTATCTTTGAGCTACAAAGGAGAAGATTAAAAATATCTGATAGGGAACTGCAAATCCAACACAGAGAGTAAGAGCTAGCTGCCCTTGACGCGTTCATAGCTAGATCCAGACGAATCACATTGTAGGCCACTGAAAGAACCCGCAGCGGTCTTTGCAAGACCATGAAAAATGGGAGAGGTGCTACAAGATTGGAAGTGGGCAGATATTGTCTGGGTTTTTGGAAAAGGTGAAGCCACGGAGATTGACTTCTATTCCTGCGACACTTCAACAACATACTATTATCATCTAGAAAAGGAAAAAGTGATCACAGAGAGAAGCATGACTTCACTTCATTGACACCTGGGCACGCTAGGTTGACCTCATCTCGTTTTCTGACAGGGATATTAAACTGGCAGGGGAGTGGGGGGGGGATAGAAAGGTGGGGGTAGTAGATCAAAGATATGTTGTAGACACAGTTTACTGAGATTTTAGTAAAGCGTTGATAGCCTCTGATGCTGTTCTTTTGGGGGACATAGAGTGATACAAGATAGTCTAAAATATAGTAAACTGGTTCTGAAACTCTTTGAATGGATGAACCCAAAGAGTAGACATTAATTTGTCGATGTTAACTTGGAAAGTATTCTTATGTAGAGTGAACCAAGCGTCTCTCTTTGGTCCTGTTTTGCTTATCATTTTTTATAAATGACGTGGATGAAGTCATAGATGATGTGCTTATTAAATATTTGGATGACACAAAACTAAGAGTACTAGATAACAGGTTGGATTACATAGTCAGGATCCAAAAAGATCTTAATAAGCTAGAACCATGGGCCACATCTGATAAGGTAAAAATTTCATAAGGAGCAAATCTTACACTTAGGTCCAGAGAAGTGACTTCACAAATAAAAGATAGGGGAGGTATGATTAAACAAAAGTATATATGAGAAAGATCAGTAGGTCTTAGTAGACTCAATATGGGTCAACAATGTGACATGGCAACCAAGAAAGCTAATGTGATCCTAGACTGTATTAACAGAGTTTTCTTTCCCACAACTGGGGAGGCAATGGTCCCATAATATGATTATATTATCTGTCCGCATCTGACACACCATATTCATTTCTGGATACCTCACTTTAGAAATATGTTGTAGAGAGTCTAAAAAAGGTTGATAAGGATAGTGGTCAGAACTCAAGGACATGGATGGCAAGCTCTCCTGAGCAAAGAGGAATAATTTTATTAAGAGGGTTTTTTTCCGATTTTATTGTTTAATCTTATATATTTTATTCTTAGTTATGTTGTTTAAATATAGTATTTATATATTAGAATATGATACATAGCCTATTACATACTCTTTTATTTATTTGTTTGTTTTTATTCCCTATCTGCCACGAGGCACACTAATCTCCACTCTTTCATTTGCTTCACCATGGTGAAGGCTACATCATACCATTTGAAGATCAGGCAGAAGAACAAGGCATTTCAGACTGGAGATGAGAAGACTTATTTGGGGATGGGGAGATGGAGAATGTCTTCAAGCATCTGGAAGGTTATCATGCGAAAGAGGTCTTAGATTTGTTCTGGCTGGCTCTAGAGGGCAGAACAAGGAATCGTAGGTAGAAGATGCAGATTGGTAGATTGGGAATCAATGTAAAGAAAAACTTCCAATTTGAGCTATCCAAAAAGTAGAAAGGGCCTCTTTGGCTGGTAGTAGGTTTCTCTTCACTAGAGGTCTTAAATCACTCTTCTGTTCTAAAAGTTCCTTTCCTGATTGAGTTTAGGTAAATCATTACTCGACATTTCTGTGCTTCTGTTTCTGTATTGCAAAAATTATATATTTGAACCAAGGTCCCTTCCAACTATAAGAGCCTATGTGTCCTAGAACACAATGAAATCCTTCAGATCACAGCGGAACACATTTGGTGCTCATTTCGGCAGCACATGGAATGAATCTCTGTGCTTCTCTTCTCATGAAAAAGAAGTACAAAATATACCAAATAACTGTTATCTTTGAATAAGTATACATCTTGGAGAAACATATCACATAAAATAATAGGTTGCCTCCATTCTTCTTAACAATGTCTCTTCCATATATTGAACTATTCAGAGATGCTTTGGGGTTGCAAGCTCTAAAAATAAAATATTACCTGAAAGGTTGTCTTATTTGTACCTTAACGTGACTTCATTTAGACAGATAATCAGGTCTATTGGCAGAGGGGTAGGAGGGCTGGCTTTAGAAGCTGGAAAATTTGTGTTTGAATCTTGCCTCTGACATATTTTAGTTGTGGGACTCTGGCCAAGCAATTTAATTTCTCCATCTCAGGCAGGTTTCAAAGACTGAAAGTTAAAGAAGTATTGCTAGTCTGCATTGATATAGAACATTTCCATACTGGAAGTTCCCTACACTAATGAAATAACAGATCCAGGTTAAAATATCATGCCTGTACCTAGATGATTACTCAGAGAGTAATTGAAAGAGTGATTTTTCTTTGGGGATAGGGAAGAAGAAGAAAGAATTTTGGAGGGAAGTCCTATGTGGAATGCAGATTTTGGAGAGCCAGGTGGCTATATGAGAGTTCCAGGTGTCTGGGGTAGGGGTGAGGGAAGTGGAGAGGTGAGAGGAGGTAGGGATTGGAAGAAAGTTCAGAAAGGAAATGGAAGATCACCAAGGACAAACATGGTTCGCCTTGTGAATTTGAATAGGGTCCTTGTGAAAGTTGATGTAGCAATACTCAAAATCAGATATCAGGACTAGTTTGGAAAGCTACAACCTAGTTTCCCTCGATTCACCCCAGTAATCCTAAGCTAGCCTTCCTAGTTCAGCCAGATCTCTGTCCTAACCAGTCCCAAACTCTCCTTTTTCTGGTGGGAAGAGAGAAAGAGGGGAAAAAAGGAATCTTAGGGAAAAGATAGGTACGTGCAACCTTCCTTCCCTCCCTCTCCATCTTTATTCTAAGCAGTAAGTATGCTGTTCCTTTCTATATTAGATCTGTAGTAAATTTTGCTGTTAATGGTAAGATGTTACATATGGAAACCTGTGTTTAGATTTATTATTTTCTTTTCTTTCAAGAATGCAAGTGTGCCCTTTTTGGTATAGCAAAGAACTGGAACCAAAAGAGATGCCCATCAATTGGGGAGCGGCCAAACAAATGATGGCACGTGAATGTAATGAAATATTACCATGCTCTAAGGAATGACAAACATAATGAATACAGAGAAATGTGGAAAAAACTTACATGCACTAATACAAAATGAAGTAAGCTGAGTCAGGAAAAAATATGCACAATGACTACAGTGATGTAAATGGAAAGAACAGCAGTCCTAAAATAATCAAAACTGGGTTGCTAAATTTAAAAGAACAAGTTTGGCAACCCAAGAAAAGCTGTAAGACCACACTTCCCTTGATCCTTTGCTGAGATCAGGGTCCACAGGTATGAAACATGATATGTCACATCAGATTTCTTCAATGGATTGATTAATTTTGCTAATGGTTTTCCTCTTATTTCTCTTTGTTACTTTATTTTATTCTTTTTTAAATCATGGATGAGTCTCTGGGAAAGGAGAGGCAGGGGGAAATCCAGATGATGTAAAAACAAATGATATCAATGAAATTTATTTTAAAATGTTGCAAAAATGGACAGCAGCCTCTATATCTACCAATCAGAAAATGAATCAACAAATTGTGGCATCTTAAAGGAATTGAATATTATGCTACTGGTAAAACAAGGATGGCAAGACTACAAGACTCCTGAGAATTTATTCCTTCCCTGCCCTGACAGCCATTTATTGCAATATAAGCCAGTAGCTCCACACCTTCAATATGGCCTTGTCTTACCTGACCTACAAATGCTTGTGAGCTCTCACTCATAAATGCTAAGTGGGCTGTGCATTAATCCTTGGCAATGATTCCAGTTAATAAGGTCCTCAGAAACTCCCAGGGACTTTGGTAAGATTGTCTGTTAATGTTTCAAATGGAAGAGATTTTGAAAGATGTGATTTCTCACAAAACTTGCACCATCTGTTCTTCCTGACTAGCTCCTTGACTGCACCAAACCCGACTCTAAAACAGATTTTTGAGTTGTATTTGGGGAAACATATGGAACATGGATTACACTTAATCTGTGTGGCTCCAGAGGGCAGAGCTAGGATCAATAAGAGAAAGTTACAAGGAGGCAGATTTCATTTCCGTATAAGGAACATTTTTTCTAACAGGTGGAACTGTCTACAAATGGAATGAACTGGCAAAAAAAAATACTGAGTTTCACATTACTGGAAGTGTACAGAGGGTAGATAATAAGGCTGTAAAAAGAACTCCTACGTAGCATAAGAGATTGGATGAGGAAGATTGGAAAAGTCTCAGTGATTAGCAATGGTAGTGGCATGCTTTGAGTAGCATATGTGAAGGCAGAAGACATTGGACTGAGGAGAGGAGCTAGTCATTCCCTTTTGGTTGGCCCCCATCTTCATATGGCTAGTACTAATGGTTCTAGTTTCCTACCTTGGGGTTTTGACTTTCCCTTTCTCTAAAACACTCAACTTTGCCCCTCAGGGAAATGGACTTCCTTCTAAACCTGTCCCAAGAAAGAATGATGGAAAAATATAAAATGCCTGAGCTTGCATGCCTGTCTTGCATACCAGAAGAAGCCTCCACCAAGCTCTTTGGTGCACATGTCTAAGTATCAAGCAAGGGAAAGAGAATAAGTATTTATGATAGCACCTACTATGTGTCAGGCATTGCGCTAAGTGTTTTTTAAACAAAGATTATCTCATTTGACCCACACAACAACCCTATGAGGTAGGAGCTGTTAGTATCTTCATTTTACCATTGAGGAAACTGAGGCAAATAGAGGCTAAGTGACTTGCTCAGAGTCACAGAGCTAGTAAATGTCTGAAACTAGATTTGAACTCAGGTCATCTTGACTTCAGGCCCCAAACTCTATCCACTGCACCTCTTAGGTGCCATTTGGAAAGCCAATATGCTTAGAATAACTTGCAAGTCTGGAATTGGAAACTTCAGTATCCTTTTTCTGTCTCAGGAACTGTCCATAAAAGTCCCTCGATGACTATAGCTTCTGTGTTGAGCAGATGTTTCCTTTACTAGGCTGAGCTGATCCACTCATACAGTATTTGACCAACACCTGTCTGGGCAGGACATCTGTCAATTCACAGGATGACTTCTGTGATGCTGTGCTCATATGGATAGACTGCTCAGCAGCAACTATAGTATTCATCACTTCCAGCTTCTAGCTTAGCTGATGCAGTTCTGAAATATATCTTGTTACCTCTTCCTCTCTGCTCTTATCTTTCTGGGTTTAGATTCCGAGTTCTTTCTGTGAATGACTGCATGCCTTAATTCATTGTTGATAACCAAATTCTCATCTTCTAACGATAAGGAGATAAATTGTAGTTTTCTTACAATTATAGAATGCTTCTGATGTCCATATTGCTCCAATATATTAGAGTTTGTCACATTCAAAATAAGCAACAATTGTCTCAGATGAATAATTATTAATAATTGTTAATAATTTTATTAATATGTTATTATTATTAATAATAAATAAGTAACATTTACATAGCGCTTACTATGTGCCAGGCACTATGCTAACGGTAATTATTGCCTTATTTGATTAGGATTGTTTTCCTTAGAACTCTGAGCAGACCTATGCCCCAGACAAGGGAACTGTCACTGCCTTGACTATGACCCTCTAGCCTTGACATTCTACTTCTTCTCCTTATAGAACGCATCCTTTGCATCTACCAGAATTTAGTAATTTGGCTTGAAACTCTCTTTGGTAGAAAAGAGCGTTGCTACTACTCAAGCACAGTGGAAGTGTTTGTGTAAGACCTCATTTAGTGAATGAAAGGAAGAGGCAGAAATGCCGACAACTAGATCCTGATTGATGCTAATAATGAACCTTCTGAAGTGGTCCCATTATTTGAATTCACACTGAATATTTCCGTTGGGCTAGAACCAATAACCATATTTTACTTCATTATAACTTGGAAGAGCGAGAATCCAAATACACGTAACCACTTCAGAGGATTCATTATTAGCCCTAATCAGCACCTAGATGTATTATAGCATTATTTATGCCCTTTCAGCTTTCAGAGGCTTTACCAGAAGGAACTGATATTCTTTGTGACGGTCTCGAGATTGCCCCTGTCTGTGCAATGTTCCTGTCCATCTCCTCTACCCTGAGTTTTGGTTGCTGCTCCAGGTTTTATCAAAGCATCATGGAATGTCAATACTTGTCAGGGCCTTGGCGGGGGGCCATCCAGGTCAGGAATTCCTAACCAACTTTTGTGTCATGGACCTCTTTGGTAGGCTGGTGGAACCTATGAACCCCTTCGCAGATGAATACATAATACATTAATGATACATGCATATATGCATTAAATACATAAAATAAAATACATAAGATTATAAAGGAAGGCCATTATATTGAAGTAAAGATGTAATTTTTTCCCATCCAATGTCATAGACCCATGAAATATATCTCAGATATGATTACTTCCCCTCGCTGGTACTCCGTTCAAGATAATAACGTAAGTTTCTAAACATCGCGCAGATCCCACTTGCACTTGCCCACCGAAGGGAGGTGTCTTGTGACTCCTTATGGGCTCACATGCTGGTCCTTTCCTTTGCTGGGGCCCCAATCAGGACAGTACTGTCAGTGATGGGCACTGTACAGAGATCCTTGAGGAATGGGAGGGAGTTACCCTTCTTCGAGCACTGAGCATTTGAGGTCAGACGTAAGTCCTTTCTGGTCATTTGCTGTGGAAGTAAAGCTGTTTTATATGTAAATACTATGTTAGCATATGAAGTCGTCATGGAGAGCTGGTGGCCAGCCTTAGAGGGAGGACCAGTTTCTACCAGAGAGGAAGTAACTGGGTCAGCTTAGTGAGATTAGTGAGTAGATGACCCCTTGGGTTTAGACCAGATACTGAAATTCTCAAGCTCTTCTTCGATGGAGGCAATGAGCCGGGTACATGAGAGGTCCCCAAAATATACTAGGGCCCTTCATACCAAGAGGGAACTACTAACACAAAGGTTACATATTGAAAAAATATAGGTTTTTAAGTCTTATAACTATGATTTCTATTGCGAATAATTGGTTTCTTTGGGCATATCAGTGATTTATTTAGAAGGCTAAAGATTGACTCTCTAATATATATTGTAAATGAAATACTGGTTACATCCATATGCGTCTTATTTTCCTATTAGAGAATACAGTTTTAGAAAGCACAGACCGTGTCATATATTTTATACATCTGTGTCAATCCCATAGTGCTAGAAACAATGCTTATTTAAGGATGTGTTTATTAAACACATGGTAGGTATACAATAAATACTTATTGAATAAATGAATTAATATTTCCCTTGTTTTTGAGCTGATATTCACCATACCTCAGTTTCCTCATCTGTAAAATAAAGGGATTGTGCTAGATCAGGGGTTCTAAACTTGGGATACATTCAAATACTTGTTCCAGAACAGTTTTACTTGCATAGTAAATGACCAGAAAGTACTCACATCTAAGTCCACAATAAGTCTAAAGAATAGTCTGCCCTTAGGAGAAGCCACCCTTCTCCCAGAGCCCAAGGCTGATGGTATCACCCTGGCGGAGATCCCAACAAAGGAAAGGATTGGCATTGGAGCTTATGAAGAGTTACAAGACCCCCTCTGTTAGTGGGCCAGTGACTCTTCATAAAGGCCTATGCGATGTTTTTTACTTATATCTTCAGCCAAGTGGAAGGAATCACTTCTAAGATAGATTTCAGGGGTCCATGACCATGGATGGGAAAAAGTACAACTTTATTTCAATATCATTGGCTTCCTTTTTTCTTTTATGCATTCAAACAACATTACTCTAGGAAGGGGTTTATAAATTTCACCAGATTGCCAGAGGGGTCCATGACATGGCCAAGAATCCCCAAGATTACCGAGGGCCTGACAAGCATTGACATTCCATGATACTTTGGTTAAATCTGGAGAAGGAAGTAAGAGTCGAGGAGCGGAGGAGACAAACTGGAACATCGATCCCAGTTGCCATTAGGACAGAGGTCATCTCAGGGGACTGCAGTAAAGGATTATGCATTCCTGTTGATTATGTCTTGGAAAGCTTTAAAAACAGCAGCAGCTAACAGGGTATAAAGAAAGAGGCATAAATAGTGGTCTAATAGTCATTTCTGCCTCTTACCTTCATTCAGCAAAAGAAGTCTTTCTCACCTTCTCTTCCTAAGGAGCTCTTGCCTCTACCAAGAAGAATGAAAGTCTGCAAGGGCGAGAAAAGACATTTAGGAAACAATTATAGTTTCTTGGCTGCATAGGGAAATGCATGAGGGTGTAGATGCTGGAGAAAGAACAGTTTTGGTCATGTCTCTGAGAGTCACTTTCTAAGAGAATACAAGGTCCTTATATTCCTAGGGTCTATCATAGTGCCTGGCACATAGTAGGCACTTAATAAATATTTATTCATTGATTGATTGATTGACCTGGAGTCAGAAAGACTCATCTTTCTGAGTTCAAATCTGGCCTAAGACACTTACTAGCTGTGTGACCCTGGATAAGTCACTTAACCCTGTTTGCCTCAGTTTCCTCATCTGTAAAAATGAGATGGAGAAGAAAATGACAAATCACTCCAACATCTTTGCCAAGAAGACCCCAAATGGGGTCATGAAGAATCAGACAAGACTCAACAACAACAACAATGACAGATTGACTTATTTTCACGGCCTCAGAGTAGCCTGGGGTTCACAGTTTGGAGTGCTTTTCCCCAAAGTGATTCTCCTAAAACCAATGTCTATCTGTATCATCCTTTATCTCTACCCCACAGGCACATAATAAATTCCAATGGCCCCTTACTTTCTCTAGGATCAAATATAAATTCTTTTGTTTTGCATTTAAAGTTCAGCATAGCACATATACTCTCCTCTTCATGTTCTGTTTTCCAGCAATATTAATGCCCTTGCACACATAAAGCATCATCTCTTATCCCCAAGCCATTGTACTGGCTGTCTCCTACATGAGGAATGTTCTCCTTCCTCACCTTCATCTCTAGTTTCCCTCAAGATTCAATTCAAGCACCATCTTCTACATGAAGCCTTTCCTGATTCCCACCACCACCACCACCTGCTAGGGCTTTTCCTCTCAAAACTACCAATGCATTAATTTTGTTCATTGTTGTTCAGTTGTTTCAGTCATGTCTGACTCTTCATAACCCCATTTGGGGTTTTCTTGGTGAAAGAGGCTGGAGTGGTTTGCCGTTTCCTTCTCCAGCTAATTTTACAGATGGGGAAACCAAGGCAAAGTGGGTTAAGTGACTTACCCAGGGTCGCAAAGCTAGTCAGTGGCTAAGACCAGATTTGAACTCAGAAAGACGAGTTTTCCTGACTCCAAGTCTGGCACTCTATCTACTATGCTGCCTAGCTGCCCATTAATTTTCTTCATATTCTGTTTATAATTTCATGTGTTTCCCCATCTGAATGTAAGCTCTTTCTGGACAGGGACAGTCCTATTTTGTCTTTCTGTACCTTGGTGCATAGTAGGGATAGGAATAGAGACTGGACCTATAACTTCATTGGTATAGATAATTCCCAGGGGAGGAAATCCCTCTACCAATATAAGCCAATCTCTGCCTTGCAATTTATAGGCCATGAGAGTTGCTTAGGGCAGGATCACACAGTCAATAGGTATCAGGGCAGGAACTGATCCCAGATTTTCCTGGCTTCAAGGCTGATTCTCTGACCACACAGCGGGCACCTGCTATAATAATAAATGTTTGTGGATTTACAGGCTGATTCAGAGGATTTTTAGCTGGAAAGGTCATTTTACAGACAATACTCTTTTCTCATTGCCTCAATTCTCCCCCTCTCTAACTTGAGGATAATAATATAAACCAGCCCAGGCAATCTGTGAGGCCCGGGAAGTCCTCTACAAATAGATGCTGTTGGAGGAATGCTAAGCAACTAGATAAAGAAAGAGAGAAAATTACACCTCATAGGGATTTTAAAAAATCCGTCTCTAATACAGACATGTTCTCCTTAGTATTCATTTCTGGGCTCTCTTCACAGTGCTGGTATGCGAGCAGAGGGCTGTTTGAGTCCCACAAGCCCTCTGTCTATCCACTAACAACCCTAAATAAATTCTAGAAATGCACAAAGGCAATCATTCAGGTTAATAGGGCAGACTGTAAGGAGAGTAAGAAGGTTTCCAAGTGATGAGAATGAGCATAGGCCCATGGTTAGTGTTTGTATAGGTGTAGGGTGTGTTTGTGTGTGTTTGATGAGTTCTAGAGAAGCAATGAATTTCAGGTAAATGAAAAACAATTATTCATCCCTGGGGAGGAAAGAAGACGTGAAGTTAAGGAAAGGGGAGCAGCTCTCTAAATGTCTCTTGCATCATGAGCGGGCTTTTTGAGTCATAAATAAACATCTGCACCTCAATTTATTGGTGGGGACTGGAAGGGCTGGAGCCTGCACGAGAATATACGATCATAAATTTAGTTTTGGAAGAGACCTTGGAATAGATACCTAGGTCAGCCTCATCATTTTACAGGTCAGGAAATTGAGACCCAGAGATGTTAAGTGACAACCAAAGTCAAGTGGGTTCTTGAGTGCTAATTCAATGTTCTTCATTTAGAGAGTTCTATGTTTCATATCCTAGGAATGGGATTTGCTAAGAGAAGCCTTCTTAGGATTATGTTGCTTAAAGCTGAAGGGGTCCTGAGAGTTGTTGTTTAGTTATTCAGTCATGTCAGACTCTTCATGACCCCATGGACCATAGCATGCTAGGCCCTTCTATCCTCTACTATCTCTTGAAGTCTGTCCAAGTTAACCTTGACTGTTTCCATGACACTATCCATGATACTAGCTGTCCATCTCATCTTCTGCCATCCCTTTTTCCATTTGCCTTCAATCTGTCCCCAATTAGCCTTTTCCAACGAGTCTTGTCTACTCATCGAGTTGCCGAAGTATTGAAGCTTCAGCTTTAGCATTTGACCTTCCAGTGAATAGCCTGAATTAAATATTCTCTAAGTATTGACTGATTTGATCTTCTTCCTGCCCAAGGGGCTGATCTTCACTAAATCTCTGAGTTGGAAGGGCCCTTGGAAACCATTGAGTCCAAGAAGTATTTGAATAAGATTGTCCTGTACAGCGCCCCCAAGTGGTCATTTCCAACAAGCAGAGGCTTGATGGCCTTCATTGACGGATCATCCACTTAGAGTTGACTGAGACTGGGTTTGTTCTAATTGATCCCAGATGGAAGAAATAGGAGCAATGAGTGGAGAGTTATAGAGAAGTAGACTTGGGTTCAATGCCAGGTAAAACTCTCTAATTATTTGAATAGAATAAGCAGCCTTAGGAGACTTGGGTTAGTATCCTAGTCCTTTCATTTTGGCCAAGTACCATCCCTTCACTGGCCATCAGTTTTCTCACTATAAAGTGAAGAGATTAGACTAACTCATTATTTCATCCTGTCTTATTTCCAATCACCATCTTGTCCATCTGGAGCAGTGGATTTTATCCTTCTTTGAACTCCTAGTACAGAGACTTGGGGGATGGAGAGGAGTTGGAATTGAAATAGACCTATAATTAATTTTTTAAATTAAATAAACATTTGTTAAATTCTAGGTACTGGGGAAACAAAGAAAGATGTGGCACAGATTGGTTTTTCTTAGGAGCTTACACTTTAAAGTGAGGTAGGGAAGGACATATATGAAGACAAATAACTATGATATGAGGAAAATAGGATAAATGCCGAAAAGGAGGCTCAAAGAAAATTACTCTGAAAAAAATTTGAGGAAGAAAAATTGAGTTCTTTCAGGAGTCAAGTAATCTGAAGAAAGTGTATTGCTACAAAGCAATGATTTGCCCTGGATGTTCCCAGGACAGAGGAACTTCCAATGATTAAGCAAAGTTGGAGTCTGCTGAACCCAGCTCAAACCTGCTCCAGAGAGCTGATTGTTAAATTTTTTAATGTGAGTATTTACACCTCAGAAATTACCAAGTTACAAATCAGAGCTTGAATTATTGTTTTGTTGATTGTCTAGACTTAAGAAAGTAATGGAGAAAATTTAAATAATGCAGATCAAACTTTAAAGTGTGTTTATCCTGCATATATGTATGTTCACATATATACATATACATACATATACATATATGTGTGTATATATGTGTATGTGTATATATATGTATATGTATGTGTGTATATATATAATGTATGCGCATATATTATATATATACATATTTTCCCCAGAGAGCCAGTTGTTAAACATTTATCAGTACTGCTACTGGAAAAGCATCTCTATGAATTGGTGAAGGTCAGTCTTTCCTTGGATCCATCTTAACTCTTGACTACTTCTTCAAATGTTGTAAGTTAAAATGAATATTAGGGACTTGAGAGAGAGGTATGGGTTAAGGAGTCATAGGCCTAGTATCCAGTGGTACCATAGTAGCAAGAATGAGACTCCAAATTAAGAAAAAGAAGTGGGAAAGATGATAGGATTTTAGGTGATTTAGGTTTGGCTAAAAGGAACATTAGAGAGGACCTAGTCCAGTTCTTGAATTTTACAGAGGAAGAAACTGATGCCAAGAGTTTTAAGCGAAAATCAACATCACACAGGATGTAAATAACAGGACTGAGATCTGAACCCCTCCTCTGACTCTTTGGTTTTTTTTTTTTTGACCAATGCTTTTTCTACTATACCCTGCTGTCTTTAAAAGCAACATAGAAACAATCTTCCTCTACTGCTTTATTTAATTTCTTATTATCACTTATATATGCACATACTCATTACACACAAGATATAAATAAGAAAATAGAAGTTTAAAGCACAATAGTGAATAGCATAGGGAAAATGCATTATTTCCTAAGAAGTTGAGAACAGAGAGATTAACATCCAAGAACTGAATTCATTTAAGAAATAATGTCTAATTTTTTTTAAAAATTCATTTCCTGGACATCTGGTTATTACTGGATATCAGGTCAAAAATTATATTAAGAGATTAGTCATTGGGCAAGGGAGACAAAGCTATTACATATGTCTGTCTCTGATGTCATCTGCCATATTGCCAGCATCAACAACAGCAGAATCACATTGACAAGAGGAAGAGATGATCACATGGAGAATGATGACAACCGCCCTTTTAATCCTAAAGGCTGGAAGGGGGCTTTTACGGTGTCAGTGATTATACTGCCTAGTGAGTAATACCTATATCTCTATCTGCATATGAAGTCTAGAATAGATATAATCCATGCAGGCGAATCCCAGTAAAGATCAATTCAACTCAAATCATTTAAAAGTAATGGGCTGCCTTGTGAAGAGATGAACACCTATAACTTTAAGTAGTTTAAATAGAGGCTGGCTGACAAACTGTCAGGAATGTTGTAGAGGGGGGTATATTTTATATATATATATATATATATGTATGTATATATGCATGCATGTATAGGCATACACATACACATATATTTATACACACATACATGTCTATACATACATATACATATACCCATTTTCCACTCAACTTTGGGTTCCTATAGATGAAGGATTTAATGTAAAAGTATTTCAGATGACAATTGCAATGTAATTCAACTGGCTCAATACCACTGTCCAGTTTCCTGGAACTTCTACAGGTCTTCAAAATTCAGATGGAAACTTACTAACAGGTCTAGCAGATGCTATTCATAGAAATAATAAAATATTTAATTGGGGCAGAATTGCATAGCAAAACCTATCTCTTTACCTATGTTTTAATGAATGCAATTCTATCCTCAAATCCCACCAGAGCAGTATGGGTTAATAGCTTACTCAAGAGTCTCACTTCTGAAATAAGGAAAAATTTCTCTGTCTAGAACCAGAATAAGGCACATAGAGCCTTAGCACAGGCCTTGCTCATGCCTTTTGCTATTATACTGCTCTGGTTCATTTCTCTGTCCTTGGGAGAGGGTCTCTTGACATTTCATAGAATCTCAAGAGCATATTGGGGTTCCTGGGATAATTTGTACATGGAATCCTGGGTATCACTGCTGCAATCCTGGATGCACCCACTTCTGACACTGAACACTGGCATTGAACTTTTTCCCAGAATCCCCTTCCTTCGTGGTGGAATCACCCAATGTGAGTACACATTCTTGGGAAATGCAACCCTGGGAACTTTTTTCAATCAACGTTTGCTTTCTGGACCCAAGCATTCTGGAAAAGGTAATCTCTTCTCTTTAGATGTGCTCGTATCTTCTTTGAATAAAATTTCAGAGCCAGATTACATACATTTATTGCCATGAATGCAGAAAAATGCACCAAAAATTAAAGAGACTCTTGAAATGGTTTTGTAACTAACAGCATGAGTCACTAAATTATTAGACTAAGAGGGATACCCTGAGTCCACACGGTCCATTTTCTCCCTCTAGAGATGACAGTGCTTGTGCAATAGCTAGCAAACAAATATCCCGTTTAAAAAACAACTAAGGAAGGAGATTGTACAACCTCATCCGACTCCCCTCATTTATTCTAAACTAGATTTCCAATCATCCTTGAGTGTTTCCTGCACTTTCCAGTGACTACTTCTGTTCTTAATGTTTACTATATCTCTGCAACCTATGGCCCAGGTTTCCCCTAGAAAGGCTCTGGATTCACACAGACCAAAGAAAGTCATCTTCCCCTGGGCTCATTTCCTCCACCCAGAGCTAACTTAAATCTACAAATATAGATTACGTTTAACTCAATCTAAGTTTTCACAGACTTGGAAAGGTAGCAAATACCTATTGGTAGAGGATAGCATTTATTTCATCCCACAGAAAATGCAGAAGAGGATTCACAGGAGTCTATAAACAGATAGAGAAAACATCAAAGAGATTGCAGCAATAACTTCTTGACTTATTTTAGTGATAATTCAACAAGAGGAAGTTCTATTCTGGACTTGATTCTCACTCAGAGAGGCCCTGGTTCCTGTAGTTGAAAGGATGGAAAATGGGAAGAAGTGACTTTTCCATCGGAGAGTTTGTGATAGAGGAGAAGAAATCTGGGCACAGTTTTATGTTCACCCTACATGCTGTGAAAGCAGATTTCAAAGAGTCCAGAGGAAAAATAGGTAGGATTTCATGGTGTAAAATGCTTTAGGGGAACTCAGCCCAAGGAGAAGAGGAAATGCTCAAGGATAAATTCTGAAGACTCAGTCAGAAACAAGGAGGAAAACGTTATTTATCTGAAGAGAACAATGTGAATGTACTAGGAATTCACCGACCAAATTTAACTTTATTTTTTTTAAATGAGCAGAAGTCTTCCTTTGCTCCCTCCCATCTCTCCTTCCAAACTGAGAAAGTAAGAAAAACAAAACTGCTTTTATAAACATATATATATATATATATATATATATATATATGTATATATAGGCAAGTAAAATAAATTTCCATATTGGCCACGGAAAATAATATATGTTTCATTTTGATTATTGATGGGCTTCCTGTCAGTTTCCAATTCTTTGCCACCACCAAAAGAGCTATAAATATTTTGTATATTCTTTTTTTTCTTTGCAGGGGGGAAGGCAGGGCAATTGGGGTCAAGTGACTTCCTCAAAGTCACACAGCTAGTAAGTATGTCAAGCGTCTGAGGCTGGATTTGAACTCAGATCCTCCTGACTCCAGGGCCAGTGCTCTACTCACTGCACCATCTAGCTGCCCCTGTATATTCTTAATTAGAGTTTCTTTTGCTGAGGACTAATGCCTTCCTTAACATATCTTCTCTTAAATTCTTCCTTTCTCCTCTTTCCCTCCTACTTCACTGTTGAGTGAAATGTATTTCTGTATCTATGTGTGCGTTTGTGCATTTTGTATTCTTTTCCTTTGTCCACTGCAGATGAGAGTGAGGTTCAACTGTTAGTTACTCCTTATTCCTTCTTTCTCATTTTTGTAAACTTACTTGTACACCCTTATTATGTGAGATAATTCCCTTACCTTTTCTTTCCCTTTTTGACTCTATACTTCTCTTTCCTTTCCATTCTTAAGATCATTTATAACATTTCACATTAGTGTTAAGAGGGGATAAATATATAATCTCCCCATATTAGAATTAAGCAGTTTTCCTTCTTTACCCTTTATCTTTGTTCATTCATGTTTACTTTCTTATATGTTTCTTGACTCCTACATTTGCACTTCAGAGTTTGTATATAGGTCTGGTCTTTTCAAGTATGCTTGGAAGTCTTCTAGGTCATTAAATGTCCATTCCCCCCACCCCCAGCAGCATTGTACTCAGTTTTGTGGGTAACTTATTATTGATTGTAAGTCCCTGTCCTTAGCCATCTGGAATATCTTTCCAACTTTTCTGCTCCTTTATAGTGGTGGCTGCTAAATTGTGTGTGATCCTGACTGTGGTTCCATAGTGCTTGAATTCTTTCTTTCTGGCTGCTTATAGGATTTTTTCCTTTGGCTAGAAGTTCTGGATTTTGTCAATGATGTTCTTGGGAGTTTTCTTTTTAGGGTTTCTTTCAGGAAGTGGCCAATGGATTCTTTGTTACTATTTTGCCCTCTGGTTCTAAGAGATAAGGCAGTTTTCTTTTAAGATTCCTTGAAATACGATGTCTAGGCTTGTTTTATAGTCATGGCTTTCAGGTAGTTTAATGTTGCTTAAATTTTCTTGCTTTGAGTTTTTGCTATGAGATAACTTAAATTTACTCTCATTTTTCAGACTTTTAACTTTGTTTTGATAATTCTTGTCTCATGAAGTTATTAGCTTCAATTTGATTCATTCTAATTTTCAGGAAATTTTTTGCTTAGGCAAAGTTTTGTACCACTTCTGCCAAACTGTGTGACTTCCCTTTCCAATTCTTTCTTTCATAACTCTCATTTCTTTTCCATTTTTCTCCAGCACTCTTATTTCATTTATAAAAACTTTTTAAAACTCTTTTTTAAAACTCTTGCTTCATCTCGTCAAGGAATTCTAGTTGAATTTGTGCCCAAACTGTGTTTTTCTTTGAAGTCTTACTTATAGGTATTTTTTGGAGTCATTCCTTTCTTTTGGGTTTGTATTTTGAGCATCCCTGTCACCATAATAGCTTTTTATGGTGAAATTCTTTTTTGTTTGGTCATTCTTCTAGACTACTTCCTGACTTTGGAAATTATGTTAGGAATAGGCTCTGTGAACTTTGGAGAAAATATCTAGGCTGGTCCTGCTACTGTTTTCTTAAGGTATTGAGTGTTGTGTTATTCCAAGATCTCAGGGACAACTCAAACTGGGGATTTGTGAGCATTTTGTGCTCTCAAAATGGTCTGATCAAAAACTAGTCTGATTTCTGCCCTCCTGGTCTGAGTTCTGTAGGCTTCTGACCTGGACTTGGGTCTGAGCATTCCTGTGGGCTCGCCTTCTTTGGACAGCTGCTAGACTCAGTCACTGTTGGTTAGCCAAGAAGCTCTGCAGATTTAGAGCCATAGAACATCTGGCTCCCCTTGGTTTAGTCACCCCTGCATGCCAGTGCCCTTTTTAGTCAACTGAATCTGTGACTTGGAACTGGATATTGAGGGACAGAGCTGCCAGTTGGAACTTATGCCCACAACCTGCTCTTAGTTAGGGGAGCTCCTTTTCCTGCACCAGTGCTTCTTGTCCAGTGACACAACTTCGATCCTCTGTCAGTCCCTAGAGGGCTGACTGAAGCACTAGAGTCCTGGCCAGTGCCTGTCCCCACTGTCCTCACACCTTTATCTGTCTCCCTATGCTAATCTAAGCTGGAAAAAATGACTTACTGTGACTTTTCTTGGATTTCCCTATCAGGATTCAGTCTGTTATGTTTTCTGTGCTTGGTTAGAGGAGTTTTATAGAGGAAAGCTTGCTGTATATTTTTCCTGCTTTGCCACTATCTTAGCTCTACCCACATGAAGGCTTTTTCCAACTTAAACTTTAAAATGAAATGCACAGAAGATAGAAGCAAGATTGGGTAATAGAAGATGAATATAGGAGTATGGCACAGTCCTGTAAAAACTGTGTGAGGATGTAAGTTAGTGTTTTGAATGATATTTTCTAATAATACATTCCTTAGGCTTTAAAATCTATTATTTTTAAATGGAATATCTTTATTCGACTTAATAAAATCTTCGACTTGAGAGTCATGCTTTTCAATATCAGTCTTTAAATTTTCCAAAGTTCTTATGGGGCATTTGATTAATTTTTGTGCTTTCCTAGTGTTAGTTGAGCTGACTGCAATGCAGTTGAAAGTAATGCAAATTCTCCAAGAATGTCAATCATTAAAGTCTTATAAGAAATTAATGTTAGCTAATATTTTACCAAAGCAAAATAATGAGGAGAAAAATGCGTGTATAATGCAAGATATGCATGCCATATAGCAGCAGTGACTTGTATAAGTTGTCCATCTCTGTCCCAGTTTATGACCAATATAATAATTTTAATCTCAAGTTCAAGCTATATCTTCTAGTTGACTGATTTTATTAGATTTGTGATAAATAGAATATATTTTACTCAGAAATATTTTAAATTGATTAACTTGTTTCATTTCAGATAGTTACAATCAATGAATTAAACAGTTCCAAAAGATGATTTTAGGAAAATTTTCTAATAACTTTTTAACTTCTCCAGACTTCCTTCCCAACATTATGTTAATAGCATCAGAACAAAATACAATTAAGTTTGCTTTCAATTATTCACTATTAAAGCTACAATCATTTAAATTCGGTAATAATGTATTGAAAATACCCTCTGCTGTGGTTGATGCCAACTGTTTTAAAGCAACAAACATTGCTGGTGCATGAACTGACTGAACTGCTTCGTGACCAGCTCACAAAATTCCTGAAAATTTAACAACCGGCTTTCACAAGCTGGTAAAGGTCAACTCCAGCACAGCACTGACAACAGAGATCTATGATGAGCCCGAGTAATGTTGCCTGACATTTTAATCAATGACTTAGATAAAGCAATAGATGCCATACTCATCGAAAGTGCAGATGACACTAAGGTGGGAGGATCAGCTAACACAGTGGATGACAGATTAAGAATCTAAAAGGATCTCACAGTCTAAAGTATTGGGCTGAATCTAAGAGACCGAATTCAATAAGGGTAAATGTAAAGTCTTGCACTGGAGTAAAAAAAATCAATTTCACAAGTACAACATGGAGAGGGTATGGATAGATGGCAGACAGAAATCTGGCAATTTTAGTGCACTAAAACCTCAATATGAATCAGCAGCATGGTTTGGCAGCCAGAAATGCTTATGCAGTCTTGAGTTTGCACTAAGAGGAACAAAGCTACCAAGGTTAGAGAGGTGATAGTCCCACTGAATTCTGCTCTTTTCCTATCTGGCCTGGAGTACTGTGTTCAGTTCTGGGTACCATATTCTAAGAACATTGATAAACTAGGGAGTGTCCAAAGGAGAGAAAACAGAATGGTACAGGACCCTGACTCCATGTCATGGGAGGACTAGCTGGGGTATCTGGGGATGTGCTTGCTAAGAAAACCTTGGGCATACTGTTATTTCATTTTGAACTCTAGTTCTCCATAGATGGACGTGACTGCTACCATTATTTGGCTACTACTCACTCTTCTAATTAGCTTCCTCAGTTCCTAGACAACCCCTTGCTTAGGGCTTTGCACAAAAAGGTACTTAATACATCTTTGTTAATTTGAATCCTGAGACACTGATGGGAAATTTGACATCTATAGAAACTGCTTAGCTTGAGTGGTCCTCAGAAAATGGCAACTCAGCTCAGATTTGCAGGCAGGGCTGGATGGCTCGTTATTTTTGTACCTTGTAATTTGGCTTTAGATGTACTTTTGGCCAGAGAAGTAGCAGCAGATTTTTTTTCTGCCAACCAATGTGGCCAACTTGATGAAAACTATTTGGTTCCAAAATGTTTGCATCGTGCTTTGTTGCTACGGCAGCAAGTGTTGGTAGCCAGGGACAAAAATAGGTAAAGTGAAGATACAGTCATGTAAAAAAACATGGGTGTGGGCCTAAAAAGAAATCAGGGTAGGAATGAGGAATATTAAACAGGGGATCAAAGGATCCCTCTTTCTCTCTGTACCCATGACCTTACTGAAGCATAGAGCAGCATAGAATTAAGGATAATGCACTGGTCTTGGAGTCAGGAGGACCTGGATTCAAATCCTGCCTCAGGTAGTTACTATCTGTAGACCTCTAGTTCAGTCACTACTTCTCTGTGCCTTATCTCTCCCCAAATCTCCATCTTTTTAGCTTCCTTTTAGGTATTGTCTTTCCTGGTTAGATAGTAAGCTTCCTGAGGACAAGGACTGTCTTTTTTTGTGTCCTCAATGCTTAGCACAGTGTCTGACACTTAGTAGGTGCTTAATAAATATTGATGATTAATTGATCCATAAAATGAGGTTTTGGGATTTAAAGGCCTTTAGGGGTCCTTTCCAGCCCTAAATCTATGATCCTATGATCGATCTCTCTTTTGTTGAGTGTAGGGCTCCCCTCTGTGGTTCTAACACTGGAGCAAACACTGGAACATGCGGTATCCTCTCTTTGACATCCCTATGTAGCCCATGGCGGGGGAGAGGACAAAGGGTTCTAGCGATGGCTCCGTCTATAAGCTCAGAATCTGGGGCGGGTCACCTCATGTCTCTGGTCCTCAATTGTCTTGTGTGTAAAATGAAGGGATTTGGCTAGATGGTTGATCTCGAAGGGGTCTTCAAACATTTCACATTTTGAGATCACCTAGACTCCTGGCTGGGCTTGGATGATTCATGCCTTTCCTAAAATGACACTTCCCTGCCATTCTTGGGAAAGGTCTCGGGTCTCACACCCAGTCAGTTTTCTACTACATCACAATACTTCACAATTTGATGAATGAATTCTCAAGACCCAGAGCAGTGCCACCTTAGCATCATCTATATACCCAGATGTTGTTCAGCTGTTTCACTCATATCTGATTCTTTATGACCCCATTTGGGGTTTTCTTGGCAGGGATACTAAAGTGGTTTGCCATTTCCGTCTCCAGCTCATCTTACAGACGAGGAAACCAAGGCAAACAGGGCTACATGACTTGCCCAGGATCACACAGCTAGTAGACTCTATTTACTGGCCACCTAGCTGCCCTAGGCAATGATCTATATCAACTACGTAAACCAATGCCAAACTATTACCAGCCCCCAAAATGTCTTTTTCTAATTAGTGTTATCCTTAGAGGGAACAATCCATTACTGTTGATTTCAAGGATGATCATACACCTTTTTGATTGCCTGTTCCTCCTTTCCACTTTCCTTTTGCCGCCTGATTGTGGTTGCTCATTGGTGTAGACAAAGGAAATAAAAGGAGGCAAAACTCAAACCAATAATTTTTTGTTCTTGTTCTGGTAAAAAAAAAAGATTTAGAGGCAGAGAAGTAGGTTTCAATTGCTTGCCTAAATGCCGTTTGGAGTTGTTTGTTATCCTTTCTATTCCTATCCCATCCCATGCTCACCGTGATAATTGGGAGAAGATAGTAGAGCTAAACAATTCAACATCAGTCAATAAGCATTTATCAGGCACCTACTATGTGCCAGGCACTGTGCTAAGAGCAGATAATACAAAGGAAAGAAAAAAAATAGTCTTCACTTTTAAGGAGTTTGCAGTCTAACAGAGGAGGCAACATGGAAACAATTATGTACAAATAAGGTATGTGCAGGAAAATGGAGCTAATAGATAATGTGAAAGAGAATTGGGGGTTCTAGATCGCCACAAGCCAAACATGAACATGGTATCTGAAAAGCCGACGTGATCCTTAGTTACATTAATAGAAATCTAGTTGAGGATCAGGGAGCTAGAAGTTCTAGAGGCAGCTGGGTTCAATAGAAATAACCCTGAGTCTAGCTAGATTCCTAGGACTTGGGTTCCACTTCAGTTCAATTCAATAAACATTTATTAAGTGCCCACTATGTTAAAAGCACTATATTAGGCAGTGGAAACTAAAAGAAAAAAATGAAACAATCCTTACTCTCAAAGAGCTTACATTCTATTGACGCACTTCAGTTGGGTGAGTTGCTCTTAGTTACTCTAATAACATGCATTTATGAAAATAAATCATTATCTTCTTAAATTATAAAAATCTACAGCTATAAAAGCTACACTCATCGATGAGGGCCTATCTCAGTTTAAAAGAACATCTCTTACATTTTATGGGTATCTTTTTAAAAAAATATCATCTATCTTTTTCATTGTATTTTCCCCTACCCTCTCCCAGTGATATTCCTTATAATAAACTTGAAATGAAGGAAGAAAAACAACTAATTAATATCAAACAATTCTGACATTAATTATGCTCCTGACTCCCTACATCTGCAAAGGAGAAGGGGGAGGTGTTTTATCTCGGCTTTGGAGCCAAGTTTGGTCATTAAAATCCCACAACATTCAATGTCAGTTGTTTGTTGCTGTTCTTTTAAATTATCCAGTTATAGTCATTCTGTTGATCATTTTTTGGTTCAGTTTGCTTCACTTTGCATCAGTTCACATAGGCTTCTCTTTTATCATGTTTGTTGCTTCATACAGCAGAGTAATGTTCCATTACATTCAGTACCATGACTTGTTTAAATCCTTCTCTAATCACTGGGCATCTATTTTATTTCCAGTTGTTTGCTATTACAAAACTTGCTCTAGAAACGTTTTGATGTGTTATAGGCCTTTTAAAATTACTTTAAAAATTTTTATTGATTTTTCATTATATATTACTGTAATTTTCAAATATCTATACTCATCTGCTTCTCAAAAACCCATCCCTCATAACAAAAAAATACAAAAGAGTTAAACAAAACCAATTCAGCAAAACTAACCAAGTCAGAACTGAATCTGGCAATACATACGGTGCTCCATATGCATAGTTCCAACCTCTCCAGAGAAGAAAGACAAATACATATTCTGATCTCTTCTGCATGGTCAAGCTTGGTCATTGTAATTAATTTCACAGCATTCAGTTTTGGTTTTTTGGACAAATTTTCTTTTAAAAGCAGGAGAACAGAATCTCAGACCAATGAATGGTTGGAGCCCCACATTCCTAGACAAGCAGAATAACTATCTCCAGTAAGGAATGAAGTGGGGGCAGCCCAGTGACACAGTGGATAGAGTGCAGAGCCTGGAGCCAGAAAGACTCATCTTCCTGAGTTCAAATCTGGCCTCAGACACTTAGTAGGCATGTGACCCCCTTTGCCTCAGTTTCTTCATCTGCAAAATGAGCTGAGAAGGAAATGGCAAACCACTCCAGTATCTTTCCCAAGAAAACCCTAAATGGGATCACGAACTGAACAAGGAATGAAGTGTTATGAAGATTTAGTGCTGAAATAGGGCAAAAGTGATGAATTCAGTAGGGGAAAAGGAAGCAACAACAAGTAGCCCACTTGAAATCGTGATTTCCATGTAGGAAATCACCTATACCAGTACGGAGCTAAAGAGGAAAACTTTGAAGTATCAAGGATTTTGAAATTCAGAAAGCGGCAGAATGGTTCACTACAAACTACAGCTTGAGGGCCAAATCTGGCCCCTCGTTTACCAGTTTGAGGACTGAACTTGGAGGCAGGAAGAAATCAGTTCAAATCCTGTCTCTGGTACCTGGCCAGAACTATTACACATTTCTGTTGATCACTGGATTCCAGTCTTCCTGGAGTCATGTCCATGCTCTATCATCCCCATGCTCTCCCATTTTTGGTACTTCTCCCCAGCTTCTGACATCATGAAACTTACTCAAACTATTATGAGATCATGGGATTCCAGAGTTGGGCTGTCATAGACCTCAGGGGCCATCTAGTCTGACCCTATCATTTTACAGAAGAGGAGACTGAGAGGCCCAGGGAGGTTAAATGATTTGCCCACAAACACTGGTAGAAAGTGATAGAGTCAGGATTCAGCCAAAGTCCTCTGGATTCACAAATGCAGTGTTCTTACAGATTTAGCCAGTTTCTCCTCTTTATTGTCTTCTTGTTTCATTTTCATTAAGTTCTTTGATTCTGTAGGGACCCTCTAGGACTGTGCAAACAACTGGAAATAAAATAGATGTACAGTGATTAGAGAAAGATTTAAACAAGTCATGGTACATGAATGTAGTGCAATATTACTCTGCTGTATGAAGCCACAAAGGATATTCCAGGATAATAATACTATATATATATGTGTGTGTGTGTGTGTATGTGTGTGTATACGTATATATGTATATATATATATATATATATATAATACTACTACTACTACTACTAATACTTTGAATAGATCATCACATTTGGCCTTCAACAGCCCTGCAGGGCAGCTCCTCTACTTCATTTCCTACCACCTGCTCAGTTTGATTTCCACTCCAAGAACACTACGCCTCTCCCAGGATGAGCTCATCACCTGAAATCTCATCATGATGGAGAATGCTTCAGCTCTGATACTTAAACTCCTCCTTGGTACCCTCAGCTGCCTCTCCTCTCTGGAAGGCTAGAGCATGGAACAATAAAATCCATCCCAACTCTCCCTTTAGAAGACTCAGAATTTTCCAGCCAACTTCATTTCCTATCAGCTTCTCTGCTTGCTTTGATTTAATGAATGTAATTCCCCTGCCCCGACTGGGGAGGGGGGGGGAGGGGCTTCTAGTGGCACCCTTTCATTTTTAGCTTTCTTTTTCTTACCTTCCCTGTTTGATAGTAAGCTCCTGAGGGTAGGAACTGCATTTTTTTCTTATTTGTATCCCTAACACTTAGCATGGTGCCTGGCACATAGTAGGTACTTAATAAATATTTATGGGCTATTGACTATCGATAATATTATCCTCATCGTATAGATGAAGATATTGAGGTTCAGGGAAGTTAAGGAGTCACATACTCATAAATGTCTAGGATTCAAATCCAAGTCTTTTTGGGTTTATCATTCTATCCACTCACTCTTAGGATGCTCGAGAGTAGAATATCACAGGAGTCAGTAATTCATTTAATTTAAGTGTCCAGCAAGAGGCAGGAAAGGAAAAATGAAGAAGGGGAGAGATTACTGGTGCTGGGATCAGAGGTTGCCATCCTTTCTCAGATGTTCACTGCTTACGTGGCTTTGAGCCAATCACTTCACCAGCCTGTTCCTCATCTGTAAAATATGAGGATTAGACTAGCTGGCCTCTGAGAGAGATCTGAGATACTGCAGTGCTATGATCCTAAGAATCAACAATATGGTGATGATTAAGAGTGGGGTAAGGAGTAGGAGAGGGTCAAGAACTCCTAGGTTTGGGTGCCTGGAAGAATGAAAGTGCCATTGCCAGAAATAGGAAAGTAAGGGGGTAGAGAAGAGATTATGATTTTAGTTTTTAATATATTGACCATGGAGAGCTATCGAAGCATTAAGAAGGAAAAGTCCAGCAGGCATTCAGAAACGAGTTCAAAATATTCTTTCAAAAAGTTTGTGATTATGGGAATAAGTTAGAAATATGATGATAGATTGATGATGTAATAGAGTCGAGGAAGTGTCTTCTTAGGATAATGAAGAACTCATTATGTTTGTAGGTAAAGGGAAGCAAACCAATAGAGAAGGACACTAGAATGATAACTATTTGGATGACCTTGGGCAAATCAATAAATCCCTCTGCACTGCAGCTTCCTTGTGTATACAATTGCAAGGCTGTACTAGATGGCTTCTGAGGTCCCTCCTGGCTCAAAATCTAGGATTCAGTGAAAGACTCAAATCAAGAAAAAGAAAGAGAATGAGTAGATAATTAGGAGACCAGCATCATCCATGCCACCATGACCAACCACTGGAAACTGTCTGGTGAGCCCTGGGAAGAGAAGAACGCTAGCCCTGTTTGAAACATAGGCCTCAAAGTCATTGTCTAGGGGAGCAACATTTATTGGAAACAAGATATGGCAACTGGGGAAAGGGAGTAGGAAGGGAATATCCATTTATATGGCACATTTTATGTGCCAGGCAATCCTAGAACCCCCGGGAATTTACTAAGTAGAAGAATGACATGGTCAGACCTGCACTTAAGGAAACTCATTCGGCAGCTGTGTAGAAGATGGCCTGGACTCTAATCATTGGAATCAGGAGAGACCTGAGGCAGGGAGACAAGTAACAGTCTAGGAAAGAGGAAATGAGGTCCTGAACAGACTGAGTAGCCATGTGAGTAAGAAGGGGATGGATTTGAGGGATATTGTAGAAGTAGGAACAACAAGATTTGGCAGCTTTTCCAACAACTCGCTAGACATTTCCACTTCAATATCCTGTAAGCACTTCGCACTCAACTTTCTAAAATTGAACACATCATCACTTTCCTACCTATGATTTTTCTGTTTCTATTCATGGTACTACCATTAATCCCAATCACTCAGACTCCAAGTCTCAGAGTCTTTTCTTGACTCCTTCCTGTCCCTCACACCTATATCCCATCATTTGTCACATCCTGACCATTTTTCCTTCACAAGTTCTATTCCGTCTTTTCTATTCTATTTCTTTTCTATTCCCATTGCTGCTGCCCTTAGGGTTCATACCCTCATTACTGGACTATTGATATATCCTCTCAATTGGCAGCCACCCTATCATGAAATTAATCTTTCTAAACCATTTCTTTGATGTCATTCTCCTGAACAAAAGTCTTCCATGGCCATAGCAACATTTCCCCCAAATGTGTACAAACAGAGAATCCATGGCATGGGTTGTATCCGTGGGTAGATTTCACTGTGTCCATAAACTTGAATGGGAAAAAATTTCCATCTTTATTTCAATATAATTGATTTCCTTTGTAATCCTATATATTTTATTTTATATATTTAAAGACATTATTCCAAGAAAGGGCTCATAGGCTTCATCAGACTGCCATAGTCCAATGACACAAAGAGTTAAGAACCTCTGATGTTTGGGTACCAGCCCCAATGATATTTTCTTCTGCAAAATATTACATGTGAAACTACCTATATATCAAACATTTAATAAATATTATAGTTTTGGTATGAAAATATTTCTTCTTCCCCTTCCTTTTCTTCCTCTTCCTGCTCCTGCTCCATATTTTCCTAGATTTAGAGCTGGAAGGAACATTAGAAGTCATCCAGTCCAACCCACTCACTTTCTATATAGACAAACTGAGGGACAGAGTTATTTGACAGGCTCAGGGTCACAAGACTAGCAAGATTCTGAGGGTAAGACTTGAATTCAGGTCTTCTAGACTCCAGGTCCAGTATTCTATCTGCCATACTTAACTCCCAACTTTCACCAACTCCTTTATTCTGGAAGGATCTTATAACTTTAGCTCCTTTTCCAATTCCCCAACCAGCATTTATGGATTCTGCCAATTTCTAACTAAGAAGTATGCTGTAGCCAAATGAGTTTGGGATATTCTGAACTATAAAATCAAGGTCAAACTCCTTAGCCTGCGATCCAGGGGTCTCTATAACCTGGCTTACATTTCCAGCGCTGTTTAGTCTCCTACATGGACTTTATGCCTCAGCTAAATCAGTTTATTAATTCTCTAAATATACTTTGCTACTTTGACTCATTTGCTCACTATTTCTAAAATTGAATGAATTTGTCACATCCTCCTTATCTGTGACTTTCCTATTTCCGTTAAAGGTGTTTCCTTGGTCACTCAGACTCTAAATCTCAGTCATTCTTATAGCTAGTCTGCTTACAGGTGCTGCTAACTTTCCCTTCACAAAGTCTATGTTCATTCTAATTGCCTCGAATGGCTTCCCACCTCTTCTCCGCCTCTATACCAAACCCTCCCCATCTTTTGAGGCCCCCGAAATTTCAGCCTTCGTTGTAAAGCTTTCCATGTCCTGAAGCTCCTGCTTCCTTTGACAATTAACCATGTGCTGAGTTGGGGCATTACAGGTTATGTGACCTTGGGCAAATAAGTCACTTAACTACTTTGGGCCTTAGTTTTCTCATTTGTAAAATGACGAGGTTGGACTTCTATGCCTTCTATGGTACACTTCAGTTCCAAATCCATGGCCCAGTGGATAGAACACTAGGCCCAGAGTCAGGAAGACCAGCGTTCAAATCTGACCTCATACACTTTCTTAGCTGTGTGTCTCAGTTTCCTCAGCTATAATATGGGTATAATAATAGCACCTACTTCAAAGACTTGTTGTGAGGATCGAATGATATAATATTTTACAAATATTAGCTCCATACCTGGCATATAGTAGGTGCTTAATAAATGCTTATTCTCTTCCCAATGAACATCTATTTTTGTCTTGAACTGCTCTAAATCTTTTACTGCATTTCAGAGCAGCTTCTTCGGATATAGAGAGGCCCAGCAGATACAGAGCCAATCTTGGATACAGGAAGATTTTTGTTCAAATTCTATTTCTGACACATAACAGCAACTTCTCATTGTCATAGGCTGCTCTCTAAGGCTATAAGTTGCAAGAGCAGATGTTGCTGTCCATTAGCAGGAATCATTTATTCACCAGGAGTTCCCTACGCCAATAAAATAACAGATTTTGGAGGAAATTTTGCTTTTGAAATTTTCAAGTGTTTATCTTTCATCTTCCAAATTAGACCAAAGGGAACCTGCTGAAAACATGGCTTGTGCCTTTAACATTTGCATCTTTTCTGTATGAATCGTCAGGGAGGGCTAGCACCTCTAATGTAACGTCTTGCCCAGTGCTTTTCAGGGCTGGTCATCCACCTAGCACTCAACTCTCACTTGTGGCTCCAGGAAGGTGTAACATACTCAGCAGCCACACCATTTCAACAGACATCTCAGAGGGTAACCTATAGGTCACGAACCCCTCAGTGAATTAGGGGGATGTCTCCCATAGGCATCTAAAAACTTCCTCCCCAGGGGTATGGAAGGATGAGAACTATTCCTTCCAACAGCCACAAAGGCAGCTGAAGTAGAAGCTGTGGATTGCTTAGAGTTTGGTCAGACATACAAGATGCCAAGGTTATCCACCGCCTCCTGGGCCATCACCGGTTGTCTAGACTTTTGTCTTGCCAGTGGACTTCAATGACTCTGGAAGAGCGAGTGAGGCTGATGACTGTGCAATTCTACCTCACTTAAATCTGATTCATATGAAAGTCAAGACATCAACCTACGATGTCATTGGTCCTCTTGGAAAATCAAGAAAAGACAATAAATGGTGGCTAGCAAAGTTCAGGGCACATGTTACATACAAGGTAAATGGTTGCTGGTTTCTTTGGGTTGTTTGATGCATCAATGTAGTCTACAACCCCACTGAAAAAATAATGCAAAACATCTGCCCAGTGGCTGTGTAGTATCATGGAGCTTTGGAGTCAGAGGACCTAGGACAAAATCTTGCTTCTATCATTTTCCACGTGACTTTAGGTAAGTCACTTAACCTCCCTGGGCCTCAGTTTCTTCATCTGTAAAATGAAGAGGTGGGTCTAAATTGGTGTCTAAGGTCCATCCCACCTCTATATGCAAGATCCTATGACATCCAATGGTAGGTCACCAGTACCAAGATTTTCATCTATAAAAAATATCCAATCTTTCCTATTATAATTATTACCTATGGATTCAATTCAGTAAATTTTTCCATAGAAAATTTCAGGATGAAACATGAAAAACATGTATTTATAAATAATCTTAAACACTATGCTATAGCACTGCCCCAGGTAAGTTTTCTGCTCAGAAATCCTCATATAGGGCCATGAATAAGTAGATGGGGCAGAGATTAGGAAAGCTCAAGATTTAAATGAGTCCTCTTTTTTTATTGATTCAGTTCAATCTATCAGGCACTGATTTAGCACCTACTATGGGTAAGACACTAAGATTAAAAACAAGACTTTGCTTTCAAGAAAATCTAATGGGGAGAGATGTCTACATAAGTAACTGACATGAGGAAGACTGAGTTAAAAGTGCTAGGGGGGGTAAAGGAATGTCAGACACTGGGCTAAGCACTTTACAAATGTTATCTTTTTGATGCGCACAACAATCCTGGGTGACGGGTGCTGTTATTATTCCCTTTTTACAGATGAGGAAACTGAAGCAGACGGGAACCAAGTAATTTGCTCTTGCCAAATGTGGCCCAGTTTATTCAATCTCTGTCTCCAAGTTTGTGTCTGGGAACACATGTTGGTCTGTCATCCAACTGTCCCTTGTCCTGTAGAAAAAGCCCAACGAAAACCTAGGATGATGGAAACATTAACTCCACCCTGAGACTTCAAATTGTTTAGGTAACTTCAAGTACAGTGGCAATAAGCTTTTTCTTCCCCCATATTCAGGAGGGTACTGGTGCCAGCTCTTACCAGCTAGGGGCCGATGGTTGAATTTTCAGTGTGAGCCATTATTTACACCTTGGAAATCAGCAAACACTTCAGATCAGGGCTTGATTTATTATTTTGCTGATTGCCTAGACTTAAGAAAGTGATAAAGGAAATGTTAACACAGCAGATTAATCTTAAAAGTGTATCATGAGTACATTTTTCCTCCCAGGGAAGAAGCCATTGTTGAATACTTACCGCCCACCCCCCTCCCCGAAAAAGAAACAAAGAAAGAAATTTACATGATAACTATTACGTATTTAAAAGTAATAGCAAGTTGTATATAACTGATTTGCAGTTTCACATGTAATCATCTTTTTATTTGCATCTTTTTTATGTTCTGTATGACACATTTCCATACATGGAAATTGTTTTATTTCATAAATTATTGTTTTTATTTCATAAATTTGTTTTATTCCATAAATTAAAAATCAAATAAATAAAAATTAAAAAAAAACCACTTACCAGTACATGGCTGCAGTATAATTCAAATAACTGATACAGGTAATCATCTCTGAGAGCAGAAGCAGCAGTGGAAGGCCTCTTACAGCCAAGTCCAGTGTGCCAGTTAAGCTCATCTCCCCTCCTTCTGTCTGAGGCGGCCACCCTCCCAAATGGCTCCTAGCTCAGAAATACCACATATGCTCCACTTCATTAATATGTAATCCCTGCTTTGAACAGACAGCTTGGTTTATGGGCTGTCTTTCAATAGAGTAAAAAGCAGGCGTCAAGCTGGCTTTTTGTTTCTGATAGATCATCTAGACAGAGGCACACCGCTGCGGGCAAACCAGACAGCGACAGGCTTCCCCCTTCAGCAACGGAGCATGTGTCAGGAAATGAGCCCACAACCTCATCATTCTAAATGCTCTCTTGTCCCTGAACCTACAGGAACATCTTCAATGAGATTCGTTTGGGATGAGAGCTGTAAAAAAGATGTAGCAAATCTCAGGGAGCTCATCTTAAAGGAGGGAGAATTTTTTTTTTCCTTTGGTATGCTAACTCTCCAAAATATTGAAGAGAAAAATAATGGCCTCTGAGTTCTAATTTAGCCTCGCTTCTGGGTCAGTTGGTCACATTGTCGTGTGACCCTAAATGAAGTGGCCAGCTTCTCTGGGCCTGGTTTCTCATTTATAAAAATTACTAAAACCAACCTCTAAATTATTATTTTTAGTGGATTATAATGTATTATAATAATATATTGCATATTATAATGGATTATAATGCAAGGCTTGTTGTCATTGGTGTTTAGTCAATTAGTCACATCTGACCCTTCGTGACTCCATTCGGGGTTTTCATAACAAAGATACCGGAGGAGTTTGCAATTTCCTTTTCCAGCTCATTTGACAGATGAAGAAACTGAGGCAAACAGGGCCTAAATGACTTGCCTATGGTCATGCAGCTAGTAAGTGTCTGAGGCTGGATTAGAACACAAGTCCTACTGACTCTGGACCTCGTACTCTAGCCACTGCTCCACCTAGCTGCCCTATAAGGCAAAGCAGTAAATATTAATTGAGGATGGCAATGATGCAAACATCCAGTCTGATCCAAAAAGCTTCACTGATTTTCTGATGCATTTATGAAACTGTTGCATAAAGTGAATGATAGATTCAATTTATCCTCTCAGATCATATCATATTTAGATAGCTAGCCAGAGGGAGGACACCATCAATATTCCATCTGTCGCTCCTAGGGTGGGGGAGGTATATTTCTGGGGGTATATGATCCATCTACTGAAGTGTCATAGCTCTGGGGAGTATTAGCAGGACATATTGCCAGGGAAGGCCAGCAACATAATTATGATGATATATTGAAATAATTATGATAATAATAATACTTGTGAGGTCCTTGAAGACAGGGACAGTCTTTTGACTTTTATTGTATCCCCAGCACTTAGCCCAATGTCTGGCACATAGTAGGCACTTAATAAATGCTTGTCACATGTAGATTTCCTCCTGCAAAGACATTAACAGGAAGGCATTACCCTGATATCTAATTGACTTGAGAAGTGGCCGATGTTTCTTCTAATTCGGATCACAAGTAAGGACATCATTGTTGGCCCAACCTTGGTGGTTTCCGATTCTAACAGGTTCCCCAGCAATAAAATAACAACGAACTTAGATAACAAAACGCTTTCATCACAACGAACCTGGGAGGCAGTCAATGAAAAGACTGAGGGTAGGATAGGTTAAGTGGTTTGCCCAGAGTCACAAAGCTACCAAATGCCAGAGCTAGACTCTGAACCCATGTCTTCTCCCCTCCAAGTTAGGCAACTAGTTAGGATAGTGGACAGAGGGCTGGGCTTTTGTCATCAAGAAGGTCTGAGTTCAGGTGAGGGGGGTGGAGCCAAGATGGCGGCTGGAAAGCAGGGACTAGCGTGAGCTCCCTGCCAAGTCCCTCAAAAAACCTATAAAAAATGGCTTTGAACCAATTCTAGAACTGCAGAACCCACAAAAAAGCAGAAGGAAGCAGGGCTCTAGCCCAGGACAGCCTGGATGGTCTCTGGGTAAGGTCTTTCCCACACAGAGCTGGGAGA
>CM053626.1:274083972-274125388 GCA_028646595.1 Phalanger gymnotis
TTTCCCCACAGGAAAGAAGGAGGAAGAAGATAAAGGGAGGGGATGATAGAAGGGAGGGCAGATGGGAGTGGAGGTAATCCAAAACAAACACTTTCAAAAAGGGACAGGGTCAAGGGAGAAAATTCAATAAAGGGGGATAGGTTAGGAAGAAGCAAAATATAGTTAGTCTTTCACAACATGAGTATTGTGGAAGGGTTATACATAATGATACGCTTGTGGCCCATGTTGAATTGCTGGACTTCTTAGGGAGAGTGGGTGGGAAGGGAAGAGGGGAGAGAATTTGGAACTCAAAGTTTTAAAAAATAGATGTTCAAAAACAAAAACAAAAAAGTTTTTTGCAGGCAACCAGAAAATAAGATACACAGGCAATGGGGCATAGGAATTTATCTTGCCCTACAAGAAAGGAAGGGAAAAGGGGATGGGAGCGGAGTGGGGTGACAGATTGGCAGGCAGACTGGGGAACAGGGCAACCAGAATATATGCCATCTTGGAGTGGCGGGGAGGGTAAAAATGGGGAAAAAATTTGTAATTCAACTCCAGTGAAAATCAATTCTGAAAACTAAATATATTAAATAAAATTGATAAAGAAAAAAAAAAAGATCTGAGTCCACGCAGTGAGTAGAGTGCTGGCCCTGGAGTCAGGAGAACCTGAGTTCAAATGCAGCCTCAGACACGTGACACATTTACTAGCTGTGTGACCTTTGGCAAGTCACTTAACCCCAAATGCCCTGCCCTCCCCCTGCCAAAAAAAAAGAAAAAAAAGAAGGTGTGAGTTCAAAACCAACTCTGGTTAAGTCATTGAACTGCTTTCAGACTCAGTTTCCCTATCTGTAAAATGGAGGTAATACAAGCACTTCAAAGGGAAGCTACTGAAATCAAAGGAGATAACATTGCAAAGCATTTTGCAAACCTTAAACTACTATTTAAATGCTAAGCTATAATGAGGATGATGATGATGCCAGGCTGCAAGTAATGAGTTAAGAATTAGAACGTTCTTTGAGGATTACTTTATTAGGTTATAAGCTGTTTGAGGTAGGGATGTATGAGAGTAGGGATGATACCATCTTTTTCATCTCTATATTTCTAGTCCCTAACATAATGCCTGGTACATAATAGACAGTGGAGTGAATGAATGAAAAAAGTATTTATTGCATGCTTACTAGCATTGTGTTGAGTGCTAGGTATGCAAATTCAAAAATAAAGTCAGTCTCTGGCCTCAAGAAGTTTATCTTTTATATGACTGCAAATGTATAATCTTTATCAAATTTGTTGCCTTCTCAATGAGGTGGGGAAGAAAGGGAGGGTAGGAGAGAATTGGGAACTCAATATTGTAAAAAAAAAAAAGTTAAAATTGTTTTTGTGTGTAATTTGAAAATTTTTTTTTAAAAAAGAAGCTTATATTTTAATAAAGGAAAACAACATGTATAAGGGAGGGGTAGCCAAGGGAGCGGCGTTTTGAACCGAGAAGTCACCAAGACAGTGAGTGGGGCCATTTCAAAAATATCTTTTCAATTGAGTGAGATTTGCTGTTTATCCAAGATTTCTCCAGTTGTCATTTTCCTGTTCAAGCTTGTTATTAGGCTTCACTTGTGGGAAGCTAATTGTGGGATTTTGGAGCTGAATGTGCAAGAACAGGTTCCAGCCCTGGAAGCCACTGGGTGAAAAAAACAAATGAAAATGATCACCACTCTGGGGCCAGTTTGACCCGTCCTGAGCAAGAAGAATATCCATAGCTGCAGAGTGCCTCGGAGGCCTTGGAAGTGACTCATCCCGTTCCGTTGAATCAAATTAGACAAAATGTTAGTTCATAATATGTAACCCATTTTATTTTCAGAGAAGATTGAAAGCAATCATTGTTAGCCATCTGAAGACAGCTCATGGGCAGGAATTGCTTGGTTAGGCTGACTTGGGAACATTGGAACTATGGAAGTGACAAAAGTAGAAATCTAATTGATTGGCAAGAGGACTTTACAGAGAATCATAAGAAGTAATCTAGTTCATTTGAATTAAGATCACACAATTCTAGGAATTAAACTAGAAAAAGACCTATGAGGTCATCTGGCCTATTGCCTTCCCCATCCCCTTGTCATCTTGGGATTGTTCCCTGCGGTATACTCACAAACGCTTGGTTCAGTCTAAATTTAAATGACTTCAGCAATGAGGTTTACATCATTTCCCTTGGGAAACTATTACACAGTCTAATGGATTTTACCATGATGACTTTTTTTCCCCTGAATTTCAACCCTTTGCTCAATTTTGTCTCATTATTTCTCATTACATTCCCTTGGATCCTAGGAAATGTATAAATTATATGCACAGTAAAGTTCCTAAGTCTCCTATTTCCATGACTTTTAGATAAAGAAATTATCGTTGGCTCCAGCCCTGTATTGGATGCTGCCTATGGGATACCTGGACCACATACTGATCATTCTATGCAAATTATATGTTGTTTTTGTCACAAAAATTAGTTTTCATCAATTCTGACCCATTCTTTTTGGGTTCTGGTAGTAGAGAATAATTTATACTGCTCCATCCCACACTTTTCCTTTGGTTCTCCATTACAATTGATGGCACGAAACTTAGTCTGGTCAGCCAGAGTTTGGGGGTATAGGCTATAGCCAAGGAAAAGAGAGAATCAGACTGGCCCAGGTAGGGCATTGAAACTGTGACCTCATTAGCAGTACGTTCTAACAAAGTGAGCTAACCAGCCATGGGTAGACAACATAAACAATCCATTCTCTTGAAATTTCTGTAGCCCAAATCCAGCAACCCATCAATGTCCTCTGTATTCTTCCTATTAAAGGAAGGAAGAAAAACCACGAGAGTGCGTAGCTAAGGAAATCATAAAGACTGGTAGCACCTCCCTTCCTATTCATAACAGAAAATTGAGGCCCATTCATGGGAAGAACATGATGCTTCAGAATTCCTTAATTAAGCAGAACTGCCACCCTGGTGGCTTTATTTCCTTTGGTTTGTTCTTCAGGCACTGTTATTACATGAGAAACAATTGCAACACGTTGTGCTGGGATAACACCCACCTTCTGAGTTCAAAATCCTTGAAAAACTCATGCATTCAAAACTGGAGAGGTGGAATGATAGGTGGAGGGCCTGCCTTGGAGGCAGAAAGACCTGCGTTCAAGCTGCTGCTGACACATACTGGCTATGTGACTCCAGGGGGGTCTCTCAGTGCCCCCAAGCAACTTTCTAAGTTATATGTAATAGTCATTGACCTGAACTGGCAGATTAGATTTCCTCACAGAGAGTTTACTCTGACAATGAAATCAAAAGCCCAGACCCATTCCCGTACTCCTAAAGACGCTGCACAGCTCTCAACTCCTGCTCACTGCTACTCCTCAAGCCGCAAGCCCTGAAAGCAGCATCACCCCTAGAACATTCCTGTGGGTGGTGCCTCAGGCTGAATAAGTGGAAGAAGAGTTGGGAACTAGGGAAAATATTTGATTTAATGACAGAAAAACTAATTGGTACCATATCTAACAAGGCCGCTATCCTAAACATCAATGTTAAAAATTAGCTTTAAGAGGTAAGTTTTTTCTTGTTGCTTAGTCATTTTCAGTTTTGTCTAACTCTTTGTGATCCCTTTTGGGGTTTTCTTTGGTAAAGATGCTAGAGTGGTTTACCATTTCCTTTTACAGCTCATTTTCCAGATGAGGAAACTGAGGCAAATGGGGTTAAGTGACTTGCTCAGTAACACAGTTGGTAAGCACCTGAGGCCATGTTTGAAACTTAGGTTTTCCTGACTCTGGGCCCATTGCTCTATCCACTGAACCACCTGGCTGCCCAAGAGATACTTTCCTCTAAACAACCCAGGAGGTTTGATAAGATAGGATCACAGATTTCTAGCTGGAAAGAACTCCAAGGGTCATCTAGTCCCCTTCATTTTAAGAAAACAGGTTCAGAGACGGTAAGTGACCAAAGTCATGCAGGGAGTGATTGGTATGGGTGGATTCACATTCAGGTCTTTTGATATCAAATCCAGAACTCTGTCTATTGTTCTGTGCTATAATCACCCCGAACTTCCTGAAACAAGAATAGGGCTCTTTCAAATATGGAAATTTATACTCCACTCTTTAAAATGTCTGACAAATCCAACAGAACCAGGGTTGAAAGATACCTTTGCACATTCTTCGAAATAAACAATTTCCTAAGTAAAAGCAGACCACAGTATAGTGTGGTGACGAAGAGATGCTGGCTCAGGCCTTTTGGGAATCTATTCCTCCTATGGAGGAGCTCTGGGCTCATATGGTCCTAAGGGAACCTGGCCTCTAAGGGATACCACGGTTAGGCTCCTTCTTGTTGTCTCTGGCCATTATTTCTCATTCCTCCTTGTCTAGTCTACTTTATTGATCTCTAGCTATTTTTTAATCAATACCAAAGAGTTGTGAGGACTGCTGTTTTATAATATAGTTTGAGTTCTGGAAGTACTCTTATCCTTTTATTTCTACCCTTTTTCATGGTTTCCTTTGGTATTCTAGATCTTTGCTTACTCCAAATGAATTCTGTTATTATTTTATTGCATTCTATAAAGTATCCCTTTAATAACTTGACTGGAGCATTGCAGCTATAAATTACCTTTGGCAGCATTGTCATTTTTATAATATTGGCATGGCCCAGCCATGTGTATTTTTTTAAGTTATTCTTTGTATCTTTAAGGAGTGCTTTGTAATTGAATCTCTACAAATATTTTGTATGCTTTGGTATAGAAGGATTATTTAATATATATGCTAGATTAGGTTTTATTTTCAATCCCATTTTGAATCCCCATGGTGATATCTGTCCCCTTCTTGCTGGTCAGAGAGTCTTTGCTATTAGAGGCCCTTATCACCAAAAAGCTCCAAGGTCTCCCTTTTGCCTCTAAGGCAAAATACCTCCTCAGTTTGGCATTTAAAGCTCTTCACAATCTAGCTTCAATCTACTCTTCCTGTCTGATTACACATAATTCCCCCATTCTGAGCTCCAGTAAACTGCACTACTTTCTGTTATCTGCACATAACACTCCATTTCCCACCTCCAAGCATTTGTATAGGATGTCCCTCATGCCTAAAATGTCCAACTTCCTTGCTTCTGCCAGCTGGACCATCTCCTTCCCATCAAGGCTCAGTTCAAAGGCCTTCTCCTTTAAGAGACCTGATTCTCCCAATTGTTAGCATCCACCAACCCAAATGGCTCTGTATTTATGTTGCATATAGGGGACATGTGTGTGGATAGATAGATGGATAGATAGATAGATAGACAGACAGACAGATAAATGCATATGCAGCATATATGCATACATCTATATAATATATATTATATATGTACTTATCAATATATTAGTTATTATTAAATGTTATCTGTTAACATACGCTGGTTACTACTTATTACTAAATGCTAGCTATCTATACATGTTAGCTACTTTTATCAAATGCTAGTGATTATTACAAAATACGTTGTTGTTGTTTGTCCTTCATTCTCCAAGAGGACCATGACTTCAGGGAGGTGTTGTCATGACATGCGAGCAATTTGGATTTAAATGAGGCAGTGCCGTACAAAGTCACCAGCCTCATTTTCTCCTCTAGAGCCATATGGGTCCAGTCTCAAGATATAGATCAGGGTGACTGAGATGGCCCTGGATCCAGTGGGAGACTTTGGCCTTTTTAAGCTAAGGTCTTTAACAGGTCTGAGTTTGACTAAGGTAATGACCATTCAGTGATTAAGGCTACAGTAAGAAATGAGGCATAGGATGGCCTCTTTTACCTATTCAAATAAAAAAATAAATCTGAGAGGGGAAGACCCTCAAGGTTTCTGGCCAAAACAGGAATAATTGCTATTTGCACTCACTCTGAGCCAATCAGAGCCCAAACAATGACCAAGTAGGGCTTGGCCTGGGAACTATTGCTGGCCAATCAACGAGAGTCAGAGTTTTTACTAAATACGGGATATATGTGAACATATATACACATACATGCTATATATAAATATGCACATGTATATTTTGTTGTGTTTCAATTCTTTTTATATTCCCACACATGAAAGGATTATAGATTTAGAATAAAAGCAACCTTAGAATTCATCTTGTCCAGCCCCTTCTACATATGTGGTATATATGTATACATCTATATATGCCTGTATAGACGTATACATATAACCCATGCTTATTTAATAATAATAGCTAGCATTTACATAATGTTCTTTACAAATATTGTCTTATTTTATACTCACAACTGCTCTGGGAAGTAAGTGCTAATATTATCTATCCCCATGTCACCGATGAGGAAACTGAAGATGAGAGGGGTTAAGAGACTTGCCCACTGTCACACAGCTAAGTGTATGAGTCAGGATTTGAACTCAGATCTTCCTGATTTCAGGTCTTGAGCATTATCCATTGCACCACTGTATGTGTGAGCTGGTAGAATATATGCTAGCTAAGTTTCTCCCAGTCAAATGTACACTCTTCAAAAGCGAGAGACTTATCATTTTTGTATTTGTGCCTGCAGCACCTGGCACAATGCCTGGCACATAGGCATTTAATAAACATTAGATTTAATTGATTGACTCGATAGTACCCAGCATGCCATGGCCATGGGCAGAACATCTTACACAATCCTTGCTTGGTTGTAAGATTCTGCATCAGATCTGCATTAGTTCATCTCTCCTTCTGTTGTGTGGTAAACATCTTAATTTTTGTATCCTCACTAGTACCTGGAACAGTGTCCTACACATATCCCATGCTACTTGTTGAGATAGGAATGGATATGCTGGACGCCAACCCTTGACCCTGTGAGCTTTAGTTTGATCAAGAGTTGGGTGGTTTTGGAAAGACTTTTATGAACTGATGCTGAGTGAAGTGAGCAGAACCAGACACTGTACACAGTAACAGCCACAGTGTGTGATGACTGATTTTGCCAGACTTAGCCCTTCTCAGCAATGCAAGGACCTAAAGCAATTCCAAAGGACTCATGATGGAAAATGCCATCCACATCCAGAGAAATAATTATGGAGTCCGAATGCAGATTTTGTTTTTTCTTTCCCATGGTTTCTCCCATTTGTTATAATTTTTCTATATAACATGACTAATGTGGAAATATGTGTAATAGGAATGTATATGTAGAGCCTATATCAGATTGCATGCTATCTTGGGGAGGGAAGGGCAAGGGAGGGGGAGAAAATTTGAAACTTATGGAAGCGAATGTTGAAAACTAAAAATAAATAAATTAACTAATAAAAAATAGAGTTGAGTAGTTTGAGGAAAAGGTTGTGAAGTCTAACATCTAAATCATGATTCAAGAGGCTAACCTAAGACTGCCAGATTCTTAAGGTTCATAGCACTAGGCAGGAGTTTTGTGAGTGGTCCCCAAAGCAGGGTTATGGAGTAGATCAGGGAAAACACTATAGAGGGGGCAGTAGGCATGGGGAATCTGGTTTGTATGAAGCTACTTCTTGGATGGGGTTACTCTGCCCAAGGCGGTGGGTTGTAGGTCGTTTTGGGCTTTTTTGTAGTGGTGGCATGCTATCCAGTCTTCTGTGTTGGCAACATGGAGGCCCTAGACCAATTTTAGAGTAATCATAGCTTGTCAACCAATTAACTAGGACAAACTGGTTGCTTATAGATCAGAGAATCATAGGATGCTAGAGTTGGAAGGAATCTTTGTGATCATATAGTTCAGCTCTTTCATTTTATAGATGAGGAAAGTGAAGTCTCAGAACTGAAGTGACTTGACTAAGGTCATTAATAACCAAGCTGAACTTAGAATCCTGGTGTTCTAACACTCAAACGTATTCTCTCCACACTTCCACAGTGGGTTTGGGTACTGTTTTGTTTTGTTAGTTACCAAAGACAATGAATAAAAATATAAAATATGACCCAAAGAGGGGCTCCTAATATCCACTGCCAGGAAATATTTCTCGTTGTGATCCTATACTTTCTATATTCCCTCAGATCAAAGGATTTTAGATTTAGAGCAGAAAGAACTATAGAAGTTATCTTGTCCAATCCCTTCATTTTACAAATAAAGTAAAATTTACAGTAAAATAAAATGGAGACAATAATAACACTGATTTTTTGGATAAAATGAGATACTATGTATAAAGCACTTCACATTACAGTAAAGTGCTTTATATATAAGTGCTAGTGGTGATGATGATGGTGATGGTGATGATGATGATGGTGGTGGTGGTGGTGGTGATGGTGACAGTGATGGTGGTGGTGGCGATGATGATGATAATGATGATGGTGGTGGCAATGGCTATGGTGCTGGTGGTGGTGATGGTTATGAGATGGCTGGGAAGACACAGATACTAAGTGGCAGTCAGGATTTGAACCTAGTTCCTCTGACTCCAGATACATCAAAGCATTCTTCTAATGTATAAAGATGCCCCCTTTAGAATCAATAGTATGGAGAAAATGCCTCCATGCTAACACGTTTTGCATTCTAATTCAGGATTTTTCTTTTTATTGAATGCAATGGATGTGGGAACCAGAGGTTGCCCAGACATAAAGGATACCCAAATTGTGGCCAGGAGACCAGCACTTTAACCTGTACCTCAAATTCTTCTTTAAGAAGAATCAAAAGAGGTACACAAGTTAAAAGTATTACCATAAGGAAGAAGAAAAACATCCCAAACCAACAAAAACTTGCATGATCAAGGTGAACCCATAACTGTGATTTTGGGAGAAGGGGGCTATTTACCAGAACCAGAAGCAGTGAGTAAAGCTAAACCCCTCTGTATGGAATTCTTGAGTTGAAGATGCTCCATTGGTATCACAGGTAGTAGGATGCAGAACTGAGGCTATGATTCAGGTCTTTTATGTAAGGGGGGAGGTCCTCTACCCTAATTAATGCAATTATAGAAAGCTCAAAATCTGATTGAATCAATCAGTAGTATGAAGTAGGTATGAACATGCCTTCAATCCACTAGAAATGATTTTGACCAATGAAAGCAAATCGCCACCACCAAGGAAATAGCTTGTGACTGGGTAAAAGAATCAGACACACTCCTAGGGTGAAACATAAAAATAGTAATCAGTCCAGTGGCGAGCCAGTCAAGCAGTGAATCAGTCTAGTGGCAAGAGTTCCATTTTGGAGGGTTCTAGCTTAAGAATTGGAGGAAGAATCTTCTTGGAGGGAGGAGCCATGCCCAAGAACCTCTCTCCATCCTCCACTTTCAGTGCAATACATCATGCTACATTTAACAGTGGATGGCAGGAGTATAGATCTCCTATGTTCGATGAGATTTATTTCAGCTGATACTAAATTGAAGTCCTAGCCTCTTGCCATTGAAATCCTCTTGACCTTCTGTGGTTCTCTGGGGACTGGAGTCATTAAAATCCAGTTAATTGTTCTTAATGGAATAGCCTACTCATTCTGGATTTTCCAGGCTATTCAGGAATAACTTTTGATTCATTTTTGGGAAAAGTAACCTCAGAGAATACAGACCCCCCTTCTACTCAAAAACATTTGCCAAAATGGCTGTCATAAAAAATTCTCCAGGAAATCAGTCATGAGAACAAGACATGGAGAGGTCAGACAGAGATAGGCCTTCAGGGAAAAATTGCATTGAAAGTAATTAAATAAGGAAATATCAGCAAGGGACTGTCAAGGGAGCTAAAGAGAAAAAAGAATACCATCAGCTGATATTCATCAGCCCAGGTTAGTGCCCGTGTCTCTAGCCATTAGACACTCTCAGCTTTGGTACTGACTGGACCACTAATTTGCTCTATGTCTTTCAGTACATGGCTCCCAACTGTGCTGACAGCCCCATTTTCTTATCTGTGAGAGGAGGCTAAGGAAAGCTAAGAGAAGAGAGAAACGGGAAGAGAATTGGAGGCAGGGCAGCATTACTAATGAAATGCCCTCAGACCCAAGAAGAGAGGTGGCATTACTAAATGTAAAGATTCAGTGCCAGCTTGATTACTAACGATATGACCTTATGCAGTCCAATTAACCTGACTCACCACCTCCCACCTTATTCATTTGTATTGAAGTGAATCAATATTCACTTCAATACCTCCAGATCACCTCTCCCTCCTGTGTAGTCAATAAACAAATATTTATGAAGTGTTTACTATGTGCCAGACACTGTGCTAAGCATTGGTTATACAACAGGGAAGCAAAAATACAGTCCCTGACTTCAGGAAGCTCACGTTCTAACGGGGGAGATAAGATGCAAATAACAAGGAAAATTTTATCTATATCTATACAATGAGTATATACTATATTTGTGTATATATACTATGTTCTCTATTGCAAAGAGTGCAACTCCTATGGACTGGCCACGTTGTTCAAATGCAAAACATACACTTGCTGAAAAGACTATTTTATGGAGAACTCACACAGAGCAAGCATTCATGTCGTAGTTAGAAGAAGCGATACAAGGTCACTCTCAAGGTTTCTCTGAAGAACTTTGGAAGTGATTGTATGACATCGGAAACATTGGCACAGGACCGCCCAGCATGGTATGCCTGCATCAAAGAAAGCACTGTGCTCCGTGAGCAAAGCAGAATTGACATAGCTTAAAATAAATTCAAAACTCACAAATTTAGAGAATTCACCCCAAACGTTCACATTGACTATTTGTGCCCGACCTGTGGTAGAGCATTCCAAGCTTGTATTAGTTTGAACAGCCACACTCAGGTACACTATAGCTTGATTCTAGCATGGTGATGCCATTTTGGTCCTCTCTAACAATGAAGGACAACAACCAACCAATATGTGTGTATACATACGTACATATCTGTATCTGTATCTGACTATATATATATATATGTATGTGTGTATATATACATATACACATATATACATACATGCACACACATATACACACACAAGATTGTGAGCTTAGGGGAGAGGGAGGATAGTAGTGCCCTCAACAGTAACGAAGAAGTTAGGAATAAGGGAGGATTTTGAGGGAAAATTAATGAGTTTTGTTTTAGGCATGTCGAACTTGAGATGCCTGCAGGACATCTGGTTTGAGATGTTTAATGGGAAGCTGGTGATTTCAGACTGGAGGACAGTAGAAAGGTTAAGGCTGGGCAAATAGATCTAAGAATCATCTCCATAGAGATGATAGATGAATCCATGGGAGCCGATGAGGTCACCAGGTGAGGTAACATGGTGGGAGATGAGAAGAGAGCCAAGGATAGACCCTTGGGGATGCCCACCATTACAGAGTATAACTGTAGGAAGTTCCAGCAGAAGAGACTAAGAAGGAATCATCAGAGAGGCAGGAGGAGAAACAGTAGAGACTGGCAATCGATTGTTGAGTCCTGTTGATTTGACCTTAGCAAAATCTCTTATATCCAACTCTTCCTTTTGATTTCTGCAGCAAAATACCCTAATTCACATCCTACTACTAATAGTAGCTTCCTACCTGGCATCCCTGTCTCAACTCTGTTCCCTTTCCAATATATCCTTCACACTAAGTAACCTTTCTAACATACTACTATGATCACATCTCTCTTCTATTCATAAAACATCTCCTACATTAGAGCCAGGTGGTACAGGGGAAATAAGTGCCAGGCCTGGAATTAGGAAGACCCAAGTTCAAATTTGGCCTCAGATGCTTACTAACTGGGTGACATTGGGCAAATCACTTTAAAAAAAAATCCTCATTTGCCTCAGTTTCCTCATCTGTAAAATGGGGATAATAATAATGCCTTAGTTCCCAGATTTGTTGTGAGGATAAAATGAGATAATATTCATTAAGCACTTAGTCTGGTACCTAGTAGGTGCCACATAAATGTTGATTATTCTATCACATACAATACAAATTTCTGATTTGTGCCCTTCAAGGCTCTCCATCATCTGGCCTAACTAAAATACTACCTCTACCGTGCTTGCCTCAGTACCCTGAGATGAGCTGGCCCTTGGAGCAAGCTGTCCAGACTCTTCTTCCCTAAAGGCTCAGGCATGAGAACAAGGCTAAAGAGTCAGGAGGACTGAGACAGTGATGAGAGAGAGCCTGAGCAAGAATCAGCTGGCTCTGTCACCCTGGAATCTGCATGGCTCCATGCTGTCTCCCAACCTGCTCTGACGTTAATGAGATCATTACGTTGAAAGGTAATGCACCTGTGTCCTATTGTCAACACCACCCCCCCCTTCCTCCTCAAAGCCAGGTGGCTTCATCTTCCTCCAGCTTCTGGCCCTGCCGGTGCTGAAAGGAGTCAAAAACCATGCACCAAGTTTCCTGAAAGTGCTGGGTGGTTCTGGCGACTGCTTAGACCCACACTTGAGAGCTCTCTCTTTGCTCTTCAGGTTCTTCTCCATGAGAACCTTTCCCCTGCTCCCTTTCCTGACTCTTCTAGGGTTATTGGCAGATGTTTTTCATTGCCACATCATGCATGGTGATTTTCCGAGAAATTCAAATCATGCAGGGGGTGGGGACCCTCTGCCTTCCAAGGGCATGCACCATTATCAATTACAGACATTTTCTGAATATGCACATAGTACACGAAAACTGGTCAGAGACAAAACGGTTTAAACTTGCTTCTACTTCTGATGCTCACAAGCTGCATGACCCTGGCTGTATCACTTCCCTTATCACAGCCTCGATTTTCTTACCTATGAAATAGGAACACTTAAAACTTGCACTATCTATCTCATGGGGTTAATTATGAGGAAAACATGTAGAAAGTTTAAAGCAATACAGAAAGATATATAGACAGATGACAGATAATTGAGATAGAGAAGACAGATGATAGGCAGATGAGCTACAGTGCCATGTGAATGGCATGAGGAAGGAGGGATCCCTTTGGTCTGGTGTACTCAAGGAAGTCAGCCTTGAGGAGGTACCCTTTTAGTTGGGACTTGAGAAAACAGGCCATGAACAGAGGCATGAAGGAAGATTGCAGGACTGGCTAGTATAGAACTCTTGTTAGGAAACCGTGGATGACGAGGATAGAAAGGTAGTGAAGTAGAGGGAGAATATTTTGGTAGCTAGGTAAAGGGGTTTGCCCTTGATTAAGTTTGCAACTGGGAGCCATTGAAGGGTTTTGAGCAGGGAAGTGACTGGGGTCATCGCAGTCTGTGCTAAGGAACATGTGGCAATGCTGTGCTGAGAAGGGGGAAAGTCTTTAGGATTATCAGGGAATAATCCATAGACTTTAAAAGAAGGTAGAAGACAGGTGTGAAAGTTAGGTCTCCCAGGGTAGGGACTTGTGTTTCACATGGTGCCTTGCACATAGTAGGCCCTTTATCAATGCTGGTTGAATTGAATTGAATACTTCTAGCTTTTTTTCAGGAAGGCATAGTCATAGAGGAGAAAGCATTTGATCTGGGCTTTGAAGAAGGAATAGATTTGAAAGATAGAGATGAGTCTGGAGGGCATTTCAGGTGGAGAAAATAGAGTACACAAAAATGGAAGCTTGGGGCTGTGTCTAGAGAACATTGTGGAATGCATATTGTCTGGAGCAGAGGGTATGTGAAAGGTGCCCATTGCAACGGAACCCGCCGAGGGCTGGAGGCTGGAGCTGAGCAAAGCCTGAGAAGTGTAGGTATTGTTCAGGTGCGTCCCACCTGCCCCTCGGCTTTCGTCAGAGCTGTCTCTGGGGTTTGCTTAATTGAGTTGCTAATCCTTTTGTGGGGAGCTGTTGCTGTTGGCGGCGCTTAGCTTGGGGAATTAGCCCAAAGGGGAGAAGAGGATAGCTGTGCCAGCTGATGCTCACAAAACAACAAAAAGTAATGCTCATATGCAGAGATCAGCTTCTTTGCTGTTTTGCTGCTGGAACAAGAGAGAGCCTAACCCTTCTTGTTTTTGGAGAAACTTCTGCCTTGGATCCCCATCCATCTGTTCTTCAGTCTTACTCCCTCTCCCTTCTTCTCTTCATTGGTGACTGTATCGAGGTGGCCCCAGGCACCCTAACACTAGTCACCTTCTCACCAGTTATCTTATTACGAGGCATGTTCCTTCTGTATTGCCCCACCTTCTCTTTCTTGAACCTTAATAAATAATACCACGAATGCTAGAAAAGGTGTCAATTTTCTCCCTTGTGACTCTATTCACCATATTTGAAACTTTGCAAAGCAAACTACTCCTCCCTGGCCAACAGTCCCTTCTATCTCCCTGCTAGAATGTAAGGTCCTTGAGGTCAGGAACTGTCTTGGCATGTAAGTGCTGAATAAATGCTTTTTCATCATTACTATTATCACCACAGAGGAGGGAACAGATGACCATTTGCTTTGCCTCTTCTATTTTTGCCACTTTTGCAATCCCACAAACTGATTTTCTCTTCCTAGGCTGTCCTTCAATCACTTTCGTGATTAAAGTAACTAAACTGACTTTAATCTATCAACCACATAGAAGTATTTGCTACTGGGGGCATGTAGTGTGAATGATGCTGCCCCTTGGCCTGCATCTCCTGGGCATAACCGTGGCTTCACTACACTATAAATAGGAAGGTATGGTCATAGGATCATGTTTCTAAAATTGGAAGGAACCTCAGAAACCATCTAAGTCCAACCCTTTTATTTTACAGATGGGAAAACTGAGACCCTGAGAAGTTAAATGACTTTCCCCAAGTCCCATAGGTAATAAGCATCAGGGCATGGGATTTGAACCCAGGTCATTTGACGCTAGAGTCTGTTGCAGTAAGATTTCAGCATTGTTACATATGCACCATGGCTCTTCCGTCTTTAACTTCCCAGGATACACAAGATCTCATTCGAAAGTCCCTGATTTAAATGTTCAGCAACTTAGCCAAGAGAAACAGGACTGGTAGGGCTAGAAGCTCTGCACTGGGGAGCCTGGACTTTCTCCCCTGTGCAAAGTTTCCAGGGGCAATTTTTCTGTGAATAAGGATGGATTCTAGAGCATTCCTCCCAGAAGTTAGAAAAAAGGCAAAGGAGCCAGAACTAAGAAGGGGAAAAGGATAACAGAATGAGGTTGGCAACTGTAGGCATGATCTTTGTGGCTCTCCCATTGTTTTCCTCACCTGTGGTGGCTGAAGGCAGGTGCTTTGGCTTCCCCCCCAGCTCTGCTACTTTGACCTCGTGCTCGTTTGGGGCAAATGCTGTATCATATAGAAATCTCGTTTGTAAAGCTACTGTGCCATCTTCACTGTAGATACTGATGTGAGTCCTAGGCCAGCAAAGAGCCATTTTGCGTCTAGGAAATACACGCTGGAAAAGTACACATAGAAAATACAGGTCCTCCTGGTTCCAGCATGAAAACAAAAGCTCACTTTTATGAAGCTGAGCAACCAAAGGTAGAAAACTGAGAGGTGGGGAGAGATGAAAAGTCCTAAGAAATAGTTCTCCGCACACAGTAGGTATCCAATAGGTGATATTGATCAGTTAGGCAAAGAGAAGGGTTGGCAGAGAAAATGAGAAAGTAGTGTAGAGAAGGGTCAAAGTATCAAAGATTTAGGACTGGAAGAACCTTAGTCCTACCCCTTCACTTTATAGATGAGGAAACTGAGGCCAAGAGGTTAAGTGATTTGTCCAAGATCAACCAGGTAGTAAGCATCAAAAGACCATGTCTAACAGAAATGCTGGAGCTCTTTCCAAGGCACTTAGGACATTGCCTCCAGGGCTTAGCCACCTTTCTGAAGAGAGGTGTCAAAATATTTGCTCTTGCTCTAAGCTGTTTTTTTTTTTTTTTGGTTTTTACTTTCATCCAGAACACGCCCAGGATCTATAATGACCAGAATAGCTCCCTGTCTTGGTTTTTCTCTTACCAGGGTGTCAGCTTGGCCCAATTCTGATCCCGGGCAGTGTAGATGCGAAGTTATGGAGATCCATATAGAAGGTTCAGCAGCATCACCCTTGTTGCTGATCTCACTTGCACCTTGTACTCCATTAAGAGGCAGTTAGACTGTGCAGTTGAGAGAGTGCTGGGCTGGAGTAGAAAGACCTGAGTTCAAGGCAAGTCACTTAACCTGTCTGCCTGAGTTTTCTTAACTCAAAATGGAAATAATGGTAGCACCTATCTCACGGGTTGTCGTGAGGATCAGATGAGATAGTATTTGTAAAGTGCCCGGCACATAGCAGGCACTTAGTAAATGCTTGTTCTCTTTCCCCATCCCCTTCTCATTTCTATCACCTGGTATCGTTGTCATCAAATTCTTTCCCCCGATTTTCCCTTTCTCAGCAATAGGTCACTACCTCTCCAAGCTCAGATCCTTTTAGTATCCCATTTCAAACTTCATTTCCCCTGACTCTGGCAGTTATCCTTGCTCTTTTTAGTTTTCCTGGAGACTGGACCTCGGCCCCATACTTCAGACCCTGTAGCTGTGTCCCTGTAAACATAATCATGCTGCCCCACTCTTTCGTTGGTTTCCTAGAAGTGAAACCAACTTCTACCTGCTCTTCAGGATACTCTGGACCAACCTTGTGGCAGGTGTAGCCAATGGCCACTTCAATATAAGAAATAACTTCCTAATCGTTAGAGCTGCCTCCAAATAGAGGGGGCTGAGAAGGGTACCCTGAGAAGGGTAAACCAGACAGGCTTAGTGCTAGGGTCCCAACAGCCCTGGGGTCTGCACCAACCCCTTACAACAAGATAATGGGGTTTCCTTCCTATCGCCAGAGATATTTAAGCAGTGGCTGGCTGAGCAATTGTAAGGATTGATATAAAAAGAATTCATGCCTCAGGTAAGGATTGGTCTCCGTGGTCCAAGAGAACCCAGCTGTGTCTATGGAGAACAGTTAGAATGGTTATAGAAGCTCTTCAGGTGAAAGGGCTTCTGAGGAAGTGCCAAATTCATATGCCTGGGGGGCTTGTTTGTACCCATCCAAACTAAGGCAAACTTAGCCCAGCAGACAGAAAGCTGTTTGGCTCAAGAGGCAAGTTCAGGCTGCAATAATTCAGTCTGGACAAATAGAGTATTGTGATTTCTGGGTCTGGCCACGTTTTCCAGTCATGCATCATATCCCTCCCACCTCTAGCTCTATCTGCTCCCCAACTTGTCTGCCTGGCTCATGATTTTGGCTTGTTCACTCCATGATCCTGACTCCTTACCTGATCAGGATCTTAGCAATAGCCAACTGTCCTCTCTCCCAACACTACTCTCCCCAACTTGTGGTAGATTTGGTCAGCTCCATGGAACCCTGATTAGTTGAAAATGTTGCAGTCTTTAACCCTGGCCCCACCTCAAGGTAGTGATGGGGTGAGGAGATAGAAACAGTTGTGGGTGATCTCCCAATTTCCCTCTACTGTGGGGTGCCTACTAGCTCCAAAGCTAGGGTCTTATGATTTAATGAGTCTGTGATCATTGAGGCAAGGACAAGAGGAGTAGCCCAAAGCCCACTGCCCTCTTTCTCTTCACCTCTTCCAATTATAAAGTCATTGTGTTTTTCCTGCTTTTAAAATGAAAAACCCTCACAGGATGATTAAGCTTATCTCTTCAGTGTGAATTAGTTTAAGTAGAGATGTCTTCTAACAACCCTAGCTGAAATTAGCCAATTAAAGGGATGAGAATTTTGACAGGAGCAGAAATGTAATTTTTGGACATAGAACAAATCAGGAGAAGGGATGAGTATTACTACAGTGGGAGGTTTAGGTTGGTCTAGAGGCAGTATGAAGTCCCTGGAGATACTTGAAATTTATAGAGGGAGGATGACAGAAAAGGAGGTGGGAAGGCACTAAATGCAAACTGTCAATTTCATAATTTTGCCAAAGGGCTGGTCTTGCTGGTGTCAACCTCCCCTCGTGGCATTAAAGTTCATCTTGTGGGTTGGTTGCCTCTGGAATCTGAGCTATAATAGGCTAGCAGTGCTCAGTATAGAAACAAGGAATTTAACTGAAACATTAATTTCACTGCTGCTTATACCAAATGGCTATTTATAATTCTGCCCTGTGAAATTTCTTCATGACCTCCCAGGTGGCCACTGAGCCCCTGTTTTGGAAAATACAGCATTCAAGAAGCTATAGTTCATGGTATTTAAAAGAGGGACATTGTAATATGTACCCATCTCCGAGGGGGTTTGAAGTCAGATGAGAAGGCAGCGGATGCAGGTTATACTTACAAAATATGTTTCCAGAGTCATGATTATACCTTACGATTCACAAGAATTGGCGTTACCAAGGAGAAATTATGCAGTGTTCTGGGGAAGAACCACACTGACAAACAGTTCCCAGGCCCCATTCTCTCTGCTTGTTTGATGGGCTGAACTTTACAGGATTTGATCTGAGCAAGTCTCATAGGCACTTCATTTGTGTTTTCAAGGCTTTCAAATCTCAGGTGCAGAGGTAAGATGGCAAATGGGTAAACGCCACCATCCACATCAGCACAGGCCCTTTGGGGTGGGAAAGCCCAAGAGGCAGGCAAGCAGGCAAAGAAAAACAGGTCCCAGATTGAAAGCTGGGTCACTTGGTAAGTGGCAGACATGACCTCCCCCGAGCTTTGGTGCTAGTGAGCTCTTGAAAGGACTTGGGAACTCTGGGTAGGTTGAGGTAGGCATGGATTTCACTGATTCCTTATGTACCTTTAAGTTGTTTTTATACCTGGGTCATAGATGTGACAGATGCAATCTGCTAACAGTATTTCCACAGGCAAATTGATTCTAGCTTTGGACAAAAGGGTCCATGACACCATAAAGTTTAAGAGCTCCTGATTTAGAGTGACCTCAGAAGTTATCCAACTCTTTCATTTTATAAAAGAGATTCTGAGAGGTTTAAGTGACACTCATATTCACAGAGGTAAATGGCAGAGCTGGGACTTGAACCCAGGTCCATTGACTCTGAATCTACCATTTTTTTCAGTGCATCCTGAACACTTTTTCACCATATCATTATTCTCACAAAGCATTTTGGGAGTAACAAAAGTGAAGGTGCAAATTGATAATAGTACTTTTCTAACTAAGATTTATTTTTAAAACAATCTGGGTGATTGAGTTTTGAATACTTGATAGATATTAATAAAATGGTACAGGTCAAATCTCTTGATGAGTAATACATTTAAAATACAAATCTTTGTAATATTTCCAAATTTTCAGAGCTACTCATTGGTCCTTTTATAACATAATGGAAAGAACACAGGGGCTGGTAGTCAGAAGAGTTTAGTCTCAGCTTTGTGACCCTAGGCAACTTTTTTTCACCTTATGTTCATTCATTCATCCATTCATCTATCCAACAATTCATTTATTCATTCATCCATCCATTTATTCATTCATTGGTTCTTAGAGCTGAAAGAAATGTTATGAATCAGGTAGTCCACTTCATTTTCCAGATGAAGAAACTGGAACACACCAGGTTCAGTGATATATCAAAGTCACCAAGAGAGTCAAAGGTAGAGCTACAATCAGAATCCAGTTCTTCTAACTCTCACTGAAGCCCGTTTCTTCATCTTTTGAATGCAGATAGTAAAATCTAACTCGCATAAGAATAAAATGAGAACACGGATTCAAAACTGAACAAGAACAAAAATATCAAAAGCCTGTTTTTAAAAATATTTCTTTGCAAGTCAACATTTGTGAACAATTCACTGTGTGCAAAAACATTGAGTTAGAGCTGGAAAGGTACAAAAGCAACTTGAAAAACATGAAGGCAATGTATCCTTAATGCAACAAAATTCCTATAAATCCAAATAAAAGTGGAACGGTCCTTTGACTTTCATTATAATGGAATTGAGCACTTTAGGGGAAAACAATCCCTAACACCAAGTGGCTATCTCTCATTGGTACTGCATACTAACCAGAGTCAATTGCTACAATCCTGGCTCATGTTTAATTCATTTTAAATACCATTGAAACCAAGTCCATTTGGAATAGTGATGAAAGGTGACTATTAAGCTTTGATCTGCAGGTCTTCTCTAGGTCAGACTGTGGCTAAAATGGAAATTACTTCTGGAATAAGAAGGACCCAATGGAGTCCTCTAACATCCATAAGAACTAGTGCCTAGGGCCTGAACCAGGCATCAGACTTCATCTAAAGTTAATACATTGTGTCTCCCCTTTATCTTGCCTTTGGGGCATATTTTTATGGACACTGGATGAAGAATTGTGAATCCCAATGTCTATATATTTACAAATAGCTTCTCTTTGGACCAGTGGCCATGCAATTTTGGGCTGGGAACTATCAGTGATTGATGAAATGATGCCCCATTTCATGCCATGTGCCAGGGTGGGAAAGATGCCCTGGTGCCTGGATGAGGTTTTTAGCTACCTCAGGGCAGGAAGAAGAGAGTAAAGATGGTAGAGTGATCCATATATGGGAAATCCCTCATCAGTGAAGACTGTAAAGACCCTATTTTGCTATTCTCCCTGTAATTCTCAACTTCATTTAAAAAAGTTTCTTCTCTCCACTACTACAAGTGTCAGGGGAGGAGAGGTAAGTGAGTCATTGCACTTTGACTGATAAGATGTCTTGCAGTGACTAGTCCCCAATTTATTTAACTGCCTTGGTCTGGGGAGTCTTAGTTGTTTGAAGGGGGTTAAGGTGGGGGGACTGGTGTTTGGATCATTAGTGACAGGTCAAAGTACTCCATGTAGCCTTATCTTCATTTGGGGGCTGGTCTCCTTAGTCTAAATGTCTATAATATGATGATATCTATGCTTTTACTTAAGGCATGAATTAATTATTTACTTCTGATAAATGCCCACTGGTGTCTCATCACTGAGTGATACCAAGGCTTCCTATTAATCCTGATAGGATCTTTCAGGAAAAGAAAGAGGAAATAGGTAAGATACATGGTTTATAGGGCCTTTTGTCCCAAGGAAAACAAACAGAAAAAGTCTGGAGACAAAAACGTCTTAGATGGATAACCATAAAAAATTATTCTCTGTGTTCTCCTGTGTGATAGAAGAAATGAATTCTGTACAAAGCAAGCTTGGTCCTCCCCTCAGGAGCTTATGATGACATGGGAAGCCTTGATTAAAAAAATCTGATCCAGGGAAAATTTTTGAAAAGACAAAGGGACAAGAAAATGGGATGGTAGCAGCGATTGTATTCTGGAATTAATTAGTTTGGTTCCTTTTCCCAAAAGGAAAGTATTCTGTTTTCAAATGGCAGTTGTGTTGGGAGAAGAGGTGAATGGGGGCTACAGTCCCAACTTAAGATGGAAGTTAGAAAGAGATTTTCCCTGACCCTTAATAATCCTGGACATCAATGTTTTGAGAAAGGATTATTTGCCTAGAGTGACCTCGGAGATCATTTCAGAATATTTATGGGCCTACAAATAATTCTTCATCTTTTCAGAATTTTCCCTGGATCAGATCTTGTTTTTGTTTAGGTTTGGTTTTTATCAGGGCTGCCTGTGTCGTCATAACCTCCAGAGGGGAGGATCATGGCTGACTTGCTTTGTACAACATTCATTTCTTCATCACACATGAGAACACAGAGAACAATTTTTCATGATCATCTATCTAAGACATTGATTTGATTAATGGTGGTTGCAAGCCCTTCATTAGTGGAGAAAGAACAAAACTTCCGACATACTTAGCAAAAATAATTTGTTAAACCCGGGAATTATAAGATGGTGGGCTGGGCTGAACTCATCTTCTGTTTCACTCTTCTCTTCTTCACCCCAATGTGGTAGGTTGCTCAGCAAAGGTCTTAATCCAATGCCCCAAGGTTTCTCTCCTCGCCACATCTGCTGTCATGCCCTCTACACACCTGAAAGTAACCCCACGCTGCTTGTTTCTCCGCTGATAGTATTTGCCAAGGACAAAAATCCCTAATTACAGTTTTGGAGTAAATGCTCCTAAAAAGTTTTTTTTTTCAATTAGTAAGCATTTTCTATTAATTTGTCATTGCTGTTACTCTCCTCCTACTAAATAAATTTTAAAAAAGGAAAAGAAAGCCTTCTATATATACATAGCTGCATTGTCCAGCAAAACCAATTCTCACATTAGTCATGTTTGAAAATGTTTGAGTCTTTCTGTATTTTAAGTCCTTTACCAATTGGGCAGGAGATGTTTTACCTTCATTCTTTTGTACTCATTCATAGTTTATAATTGTATTGATGATTAGAGTTCTAAGTTCTTCAAATTTGATTTTTTTTTCTATAATGCTATCGATGTATAAATTGTTTTCCTAATTCTGTTTACTTCCATCTGTACCGGTTCATATTTTGTTCAGTTATTTCAGTCGCATCCAACTTTTTGTGACCCTACTTGGGGTTTTCTTGGCAAAGACACTGGAGTGGCTTTCCATTTCCTTCTCCAGCTCATTTTACAAATGAGGACTCTGAGGCAAATAGGATTGAGTGACTTGTTCAGGGTCACACAGTGACCTCGGTGTCTGAGGCCACATTTGAATCCAGGTCTTCTTGACTCCAGATCTGCCACTCTTTCCACTGCATCTCCTAGTTGCTCATCAGTTCATTTAGGTTTCCCAGTTTCCTTCAAATCAGTTTGTTTCCTATTTTTTGGGTCATTCATATATCACAATTTGTTTAGCCATTCCCCATACCCTCTTGGTTTCCAATATTTGAATCAAACTGCTTATGAGCATATTGAGAGTAAGGTACTGTGAAGGAACACAATTACTCAAAGGATCACATCCATCAGTTTATTATGCAAAGGCATGCAGAGGCCCTCAGCTCCTCAGTCCCACAAGCACAGGGCGTGGTGTGGGGACAGGGTGGGATGTATCCCCTGGTTGGATTTGAACTCTGATTGAGAGCACAAAGGTCATTCTCTCTGCTCTTGTATCTGTTTGTAGTGGCCGGACAGACTCAAATATACCAAGGGATAAGGGGATATTTGGGGCAGTCAATCAGAGAATGGGCAACCTTCCCCTTATCAATGAAAAGGGCATTGTGATTAGGAAAGTTTGCTCACCTTACATATATAGATTAGTGAAGTTTGCTAAACTGATTATGATCATGAGAGCCTTGCATTCCTTGCCTAAATGAAGCTCACAACCAATTTGGGATACCTAGGAGCTTCCTGATTCCTATGCAGGTAGGTCAACCGACAGTCAAAAATGGAGTCACTTTTGTCAGGTAGGGTTTAGCAGTAGATTAATCCTCACACTGCAGTGTGCTTTTTTTTAACGTAGAGATCTTTTCCTCTTTCTTTGATTTCTTTAGGGTATGAGCCTATTAATGGTACAGCTATGTCAAAGTACTTGTACAGTTTGATAATTTTCTGGGCATAGTTCCAAACTGCTTTCTAGAATAACTAGACCAGTTCACAGCTCCACCAACAGTGACCTGTAGCACATTTGTTTCCCCACAGCCTCTCCAACATTCTTCATCATCGACATTCCTCTGTTGCCATCCTTGATCTGATAGCTATGAGGTAGAACCAAATAATGCTTTAATTCGTAGCTATTATTAGTGATAGACAGAAGGGTGTCAGACTCACTGCTGGGCAACACAATGCCCAGCACTTAAAATTAAAATGTAATTGGGAAATATTTAACAAAATAAATAAAAATTTAATACAACAGAGATAATATTCATTTTCAATTTTCAAAGTTGTTATACAGCAATCTGGTGCGAGTCTTGAAGGAATGTCAAGTATCAATGGACTCTTGCATCCCTAGTCACATCTGGACAGCCCCTACCAGTAATGTTTATTGGAAAGCAATAAACTGCCTCTTCCATAAAAGATGGGTGGTGGGCCATGTCACTCTATTTACAGTCTTTTAGCCAGGTTTTTTTGGTGGCCACAAATGTGACACAGTATTTTCTGGCATGCCAGATCCAGTAGAGTTTTGTTCTCAGTTCAAGGACCCTGGGAAGAAATGGCAAGCTTGTTATGACACTTACTGACTCTCTTTAATTTGAGGGAATTAGGACAGTAAGTGGTTCATTGTGAGAATTGAGTGAAACATACCAACTCCATCTTGTGACTCAATCCTGGAGCTAGCTCAGTTCCCTTTCTATTCAATTACAGGTCAAGGCCAATTTCTGTCTTGTGAGAAAACTTTATTCAATTGTGGGAATTGAGAGGGGAAAAACAACCTTATTGTATTGCTTGAACCTAGCCCCGAGTGGCTGAGAAACCGGACCACCTCTATCTGCTGCTTAAAAGACCATTAACCAAGGACCTTGGTTATGCTGACCAGAAATCTGGTCAGATCCAAAAATTGATGCAAGGAGTTTTCTCACAATTGTACATCTCAAGCATCTCATATGTCATCTGAAAACTGGTCCTGTGCTGATCAGTCAGTTTTTTTTTTAATTTTCCTTTGGTTGAATACAGACACTTAGAGGGAGTGGCTCATCATTTTTTTTATTTCAGTCTCCCCATCCCAACTTGGAAAAGCCCTAATCTTTCCTCCAATTACAAATCAGATTTTCTAATGTTGTGTTGTGCCCTTTTAATTCATTGGTCTTATTTGGTTAATTGTTTTTAATGTATAATAGTCTGACTCCCCCTGTATTTGGGGCCCAGGTCTAAGCCAAGGAGGTCTAGTTCCTGTTTGTGAACAATTGACATGCAATAAATTGATAGGCTCTGAATGTCGAACCTGTGTTTCTTCTGTCATTTCATCTTCCACACACCACAGAATCAATGATGCTAGAACTTCTCCCAGACCTATAGCTACACTCATTCATTGCTGTTGGGATTATAAACTTATTTCTATTTCATTCTGATTCCTCCACCTACCCATCTTTGGACAGCTCCTCTAGAACACAGTTAATTATGTAGATACAGCTTAAAGGTGTGTCTTGAGTACATCTTTTTAGACCTGGTTGTTAAACATTTACCAGCACATCCCTGCATAAAGGTGTCATCAGAATGAGATTATTAAGTAATATTGTCTGGGAGTGGGGGAATAAGGTTTAGGTTAGATTTTGAGCCAAGTGAGACTTACACTAGGAAGAAGAGGGAGGAAAGCATTGATATCAGGGGAATAACATATGCTAAGGCGTTGGAGAAAATGTCAAAACCCCTCAGTAATAATAACTATGCCTCTCCTCAGAGTCATGCTATGTAGTGTGACCTTTTACATGAAAGACAATTACAATTAGGTTTGGGAAATGTCTTGAGATTATCAGAGCTATCCCAGGAGGTTGTCTAAGATGGGCAGAAGACTGGAGGCCACGTTATAAAAGGATCAGTTGTAGGCAGTAGGCATGTTTAGCCTGAAGCTGCATATGAAATCCATTTTCAAGTATTTAAAAGGCTGTCTTGTGGAAGAAGATTTGTTCTACTTGACCCCAAAGGTCAAAACAATGGGTGGAAATTGCAGAGGCAGATTTTTGACTCTACTAAGGAAAAAAAAAACTTCCTAAGAATTAGAGCTATCCAGAAGCAAAATAGGCTATTTCTAAGGGGCAGAAAATTTCCTTGTTCCTGGAGGTCTACAAGCACTTTTTGGGAGCTGTAGAGTGGGATCCTGTTTAGGCACAAGTTAAATTATTTCTTCCAATTCTTAGAGTGCGTTTACATAATTCTATGAAAACCCAGGTAGGGAATTGCTAATGGGGGAATAAAATAGACATCATCTCTTTTTAATTTTTTTTCTGAAACTTAGGAGGGCTCGGTGACTGACCTAAAGTGATAGAATATTTTAGTGGTAGAGAGGGACTTAGAAGGAAGGCTAATTCATGGTCTGCTATTTCCCTGGACTAGACTTGGCCTTCTGAGCAAATGCTGCCTCCCAAGAGACACCTCCCAGGCTAATTGACTTAAAAATTAGAGCTCAGATGTCGAAAGAAGAGGGGAGTAATCAGGAGTGAGATTGTGCTCATTTTACTTCTTTAAATTTTAATACAGAGTGAGATTTGTTAAGAAGGGGAGGTCCCGAGGTAGTCAAGGTCATCAATAATTCAGCAGACTGTCACACTGTAAACAGCCACATGGTGCCCAGCTGATGCTTGTGGTTGGGACTTTGGCTGACTCTACTCTTTCAAGCACGGGGAAAGCTTAGTTTCTGTCCTCCTATAAATCTCAGGTATTTCTCTTTTCTGCTCACAGTTTATAAAGGATCAGGAAATTACTTTAACGATAGTGGAATTTAGATTGGGAGATCTTGATGCAAGAGAAGAATGGTGCTTCAATTAGCGTTGTGCCCTGGCACTAAAAGGTCATCAGTGTACATGCAGCCCACTGTATGGAGTATACATACAATCTCTATGCCTCAGCACCATGCACTTTTTTTTCTCTTAGGAGAATGACCGATGATGGTGCAGTTCTCTATGCTTTATAAAGTCCCAGGTGTCAATCAAGTTACTCATATGAGGCTATTCATATGACCGTTCTTAGTATATAGCATGGCGTTTGCCATTATTCCCAATTCTATTTTTCTGCATATGCCACAAATGCATTCCCTCTTTCTCTATGCTAGGGCATGTTTCCCCTAACCCTTCATACCAATTAAATTGACAAAAAGAAAATAAAAATGAAATACACTTGCTACAGCAGGAGTAATGTTGACCATTCGGTTAGGCTCATTTTTTCCTTAAAAGGTATGAAAATCATCTTTCAGAATTAATGAGCTCAGGGGACTGAGGCTTGGACCCACCAGGGGGACCATTGATGTTTCCTGGTGGCTTAAGTATATAAGCAGACACCTAGAGTCAGGAAAGCTGCATTCAGCTGAATCAATGCTGTGCCTTTGCTGGGCATCCTTTCTATGATATGGCTAAGACAACTTCTTTTTGCTGTTAGATGGTTTGCAAATGTTTCATTTCGTCCCGATTCTGAACCTAAAGCACCAGACCAGCCTGAATGAGGTCCGGCCTACAACACCTGCCCCTTTCTCCCTTCAGTTCTTATCAGTTTGCAATTTTGACTCCTGATGTAGACACGTTTGGCATTGTTGCCAATTCAATATTTCTCTCTTCCACATTGCCCAACCATTCTAAATCAGATCCAAGCTCTCAAGTTCAATCTGACCCTAATAATTTACCTCTGAAAAATAACACACTCTCTCTCTCTCTCTCTCTCTCTCTCTCTCTCTCTGTCTTTCTGTCCCTCTCTTTCTCTCTCCTCCTATTTCCTTCTCTTCTCTCTCCCCACTCTTCCATATTTCTCTCTTTTCCCTCTTTTTCTCCTCTCTTTCCTCTCTTCTCTATCTCATTTCTTCTCTATTCCCTCTCTCTCATCTATCACTCTTTTCTCTCCTCTCTTTTCTTATCTATTCTCTCTCTTGCTCTCTCCTACTCTATATAGATAAGCATTAAATAAGTTACATACAACTTAACATTTTGTCGATCAACAGCGTTTTCATATTTGGTGGATTAAGAAACGAAGTAAGCATTTAGAACAAAGTCAGCCTCCTAAGCCCAAAGGGAAGCAATGGAGATTTTAAAGTGAATAAATGACTCACTGAATATTCTCTCCTCTCCAGGAAGAGGGAAAGAATGGTCCCTGGTCTCTGTTTTTAAACTGAACTGGATCATCAGGGAAGATGTGGTCCAGGGAAAATGTAGTTCATACTTGCATTGTCTTCAGTCCTCAGGCTCAGGACTCCCCACACCCACTCTTGACCTCCCATCTGCACTTCATGGCATTGCACCTACACCTTCCAATGCTGGCATTCACTTCCTTCTCCCTCCTTCCTTCTACACTTACTCAGTTTCCTCCCTCTCCTCAGCTTCCCCGTCTTCTACTCACAAGCTTCTTTTTTCAAAGGTGGCAGAAGGAGCTTGGGAGTTTGAGTCGCTGTCTATCCACCAATAAGGCAACTCCCCAAGGTGGTCCACCCCAGTCAAGCTAAACTTATGTGTTTTTAATGCTGAACTCAGATGCTGCCTCCCACACAAAGTCTTCCTTGATATCTTTGTCGTTAACAAACGACTTTCTCCCTAAATGCTCACCTAGCACTTTGGTTTTTTTTTAAAAAATTATTTAAATTTTAATTTATGGAATAAACAAGCATTTCCACAACATAGTATAGTTAAAAAAGATGATTGCACATGAAATTGCAAATCTACTATGTACAACTTGCTATTCCTTTTAAATATTCGACAGTTATCATTTAAATTTTTTTTCTTTTTTCTTCCCTCTTTCCCCCACCCGCGCCCTAGAGATAACCGCCATTAGACACAAATAGATATATAATATATATATATACACATATATACATGCACACACATACATGTATATGAATATAAAATTAGCACTTTGTTTTGCATGATTTACCCCATAATATTGCCTGCTATAGCTCTTCATATCTGCGTCTTCTCCCTTCCTGATTGTAAACCCCATGAGGTCAGGGATAGCGTCTCATGTAAAATTTGAATCTCCCCTAGCACCTTCTTTGCCAGCAGTAAGCACAGAATAGCCAATTCCTAATATCACATAACCGCTTGAAGTTGTATTTCAGAATGACTTTTCTGATATTCCTCCAGCCAACGGCATCCAGAGTCAATGAAGGTTAATAAGAAAAGCAGAAAGATGGGGGAACTGTTCCGAAATAACCAGCATTCCCGTGCCATCTCTTTTCTTTTGAAAAAAAAAATTGCCTTTTAGGTTGAGTGGAGGCTCTGCTGCCTTCCCAGCCTCCCTTTTTTCTCAATATTTGCTGCCCTCCATAATCATTGTTTTGGTCCCTTTCATACATATAAAATAAAGGAAACCAACTGGGAAACTCCCACTCTCTCAGTCTAGTGCTGTGATTTTTTTCCTATGCTACATTTGCTTGCGACGCAGCTAGCCACGGGTGACACCTCATAGCAGGATGTCTCCAGCACAGCCAGCGAAATCCTAAAGGACAAGAATTATGTCTGATAAAGCTTCTCATCTCCCACAGTGTCTGCACACAGTAGGAATTCCAAAAAAAAATTAGCTTGAATAAATCAGCTGTGAGGTCATTACATTCTATTCAACAAGGCATTATGCTAGATCATGGAGATGAAGGGAGGAGAGGGGAGAAAATAGTCCTTCAAGGAATTTACATTCTAATAGGGGAATCCATCTATAGAGAAAAAGAAATGTAAAGTAGAAAGGAATATAACATTATTTCAAGAGGAAAAGAGCTTCAATGACTGAGCAGATTAAAAAAGGCACTCTTCAAAGGGTGGTATCTGAGTTGTACTCTGAAGGAATCTAGGGATTCTGTTAAGTTAGCGCAGAGCTGAAGGTGACATGAGAGGCCTTCTGTAATGTCAGAGCTTTTTCTTCCCAGATACCTAAAATGAATAAGGGGAGAAAGCCCATTCTGCATTATTAACCTTGTCTGAGTTAGTGTGAGGGTCAGACAGTCAACCAGGAAGTAGTATGGCTTGAGTACCTTCCGGGTGCAAGCAGGGAGACAGAAACACTCAGCAGGGTCATAAAGAAGTAGGAAATGCCCTTGTCCCTGCTCCTGAAGAAAGTTCAGGTCCTATTAGAACAGAATTGAGTCTATTGGGCAAAAGATTAACTAACCTCTTGGTAGTTAACTGCTATGGGAGGCTTTTCTGAGAAGACCAGTTATTCTTCCAAGATAGGAGTTAGGCAGGGAAGAGAGAATAATGCTAATGATTAAAATAAATATTATTTTATAAAATAAAATAATTAAAATTAGATACCATCTTTCCTAAATAATAAATCTCTATATTACAAATAAAAATTTTAAAATATCATGAAGAATTCAATAAATAAACCCTATCAGAACGAAGGCATCATCACAGATAACACAGCTGCCCATAAATACCTAGACATAATATTGACCCATAAAAATTTAAGAGCAATTATTTTAACAGACGTTGCCATACTGAATCCTCATAACCTCAAATTTATGTGGGATAAAAGCATTGAAAGATATGAAGATCTTGTAGAAGAAATAAAAATAATGCAGGAAAAGGATGAAGCACTTATCTTCCCCATCATGCTGTCTGCTACTGGAGTTGACCCAAAGAAGCTTCCAGAGAGCTTGTAGCGGATAGGCTTATGTTCCAAAACTTTTATTCAATTTCAGAAAGCAATCATTTCATCCATTTGTGCTACAGTCTGGCAAACATTAAATATAAAAAGCAACAACAACACAGAACAATGAGAGGATAGCAGCTTACTTCAGGACTGTTTCAGTTGAACTCCGCAGTAGTAAGATGAGAATAAGAACAAAATGAGACAATAATCATAATTACGATGTTGACGATGATGGCAACGAGGATGATGAAAATCATAACATAAAAGAATAAAATCCGGATAGTGACTTATCTTGTGAACTTTTCCATCTGAACTTAATAAAAATGTTGGGAAAGAGACAATAAACTAATAATAATAATAGCAGCAAAAGAAACAGTAACACATGTCACCAGCATAATAATTCTAACAATTCCCATAAAAGGTGCCATTTTCAGAGACACTGTCTAATTTCATTACAATTCTGCCTAACTTTAAGTCAGTTATCATTTTTCCTAAATAGAACTAAACATGGCTTCCAAATTAAAGGCATCTAACCAAAACATCTTATTAACTACATCAAGTTATATGGTTCTATCAAAAAACAAATTAAGCTTCTCCTTCATCTTGCAGCATCTTTTCTCGATGAAATCAAATTGTCATTTGGACTTATTAAGTGTGAAATTCTCCGCATATAGAGCAAGGAAAGGAAGAGGTTGAAGGCTTTGAGCTTCAATCCAGAATTCATTGAGCCAGTGGATGAAGGTGATTTCTACTCATTCTTTAGTATCCTCCAGGTAAGATGGGTTAAACATCAAAAGATCCAGGAGAAGATGGTGGCTATCGTTATTCGTCTTTTGTGTTCAAAGAGGACCGATGATATCATAAGGGTGATGTCTTGACTTACAAGCAAATTGGATTTAAGTGAGGCAGAGTGGCACAAAGTCGTCAGCCTGACTCTCTCTTCCAGAGTCACTGAAGTCCAGTGGCAAGACAAAAATCAAGATGACTGGTGAAGACCCAGGATGTAGCAGATGACCTTGGCATCTTCGATATCTGACCACATTCTAAGCGCTCCACAGTGCTTGCTTCAGCTGCCTTTATGGCCATTGGAACATATTGTTCTCATCTGTCTGCTCTACCAGGGGAAGTCTTCACATGATCAGGGTAGACACCCCCTTAACTCACCAATGGGTTTGAGGCCTGTCAGTCATCCTCAATCTAGCTTAGCTCACCTGTCTAGGTGGTTTTACCGAGGTGTGGCCAATGTGCATCCTACAGCTTCTTGGAGCCACAGGTAAGAATATGCTGAAATTTACTAGCATCTTAAAATAAAAACTGAGTGGGAAGAGAATGTTTTAAGCAATGAATATCTATGCATTACTAGTCTGAATGTACACCTGTGGCATTGTTAAATGGATTGTAAGAGATTTAGAAAAATACTAACAAAATCCAGCACAATAAAACCAGGATTCAAGAATAATAAATAAGCCCTCCATGGGACATATACATGGAATCATGTATGTCAACAATATGTTGACCAAAAAATGTCAATCACATGGTTGGCTCATGCAGAAGTGTTTGTGGAAATGGAGGAACTTATGATGGAAATTCTGGACCAAGTCATTGCCATCTGAAATTATGGAAGGCTAGACTTGAAGGTTAATGTAGATAATGCAGGGAAATAGTGGAAACTAAGCAGGTTATTAAAATTTAGCAGCTACCAAACACTTAGCAAGATATGACCTAGTAGCTAGAATTATACTTTAGAAATGTGTTGCCTTTTGTTGGTGGAGTTGTGTACTGGTCCAACCATTTTGAAGAACAGTTTGGCACTGTGTTCAAAGGGCTATAAGACTGCATAACCACTGACCTAGCAATACCACTATTAGGTGTGTATCCCAAAGAGATCAAAGAAAAAGGAAAATGACCTATATGTACAGAAATAGTTATGGTAGCTCTTTTTGTGGTGGCAAAGAATTGGAAATTGAAGTGATGTCCATCAGTTGGCGAATGGCTCAGCAAGTTGGGTATATGATTTTGATGGAATACTATTGTGCTATAAGAAATGTCCAGGGCTAAAGGTTCAGAAAAACCTGGAAAGACGCATATGAGCTAGCGCAAAGTGAAGTGAGCAGAACCAGGAGAACATCAGGCATAGTAAGAGCAATATTGTAATGATAATCACCTGTGAAAAACTTTGCTACTATGATCGATACAATGATCCAGGATAATTCCAAAGGACTTATGATGAAAAATGTTATCCACCAGCAGAGAGAGAATTGATGAATTCTAAGTGAAAACTGAAGCATATTTTTTCACTTTGTTTTTTTTACTTTTTATGCAACATGAACAATGTGGAAATATGTTTTGCATGATTTCACATGTGTAATGGATATCATATTGTTTTCCTTCTCAATGGATGGGGGAGGGGCTACAGGAAGGGAGAGAACTTTGGACTCAGAATAAAACATTTAATGTTAAAGAAAAAATTTTTGTTTGCAAAATTAGCAATAAAAGAAGTGTGCTATCTTTCATGGACTGACATGATAAATCCCTATAATACAAATACAGATTTCAAAATATTTTGGGGAATTCAACTTGTAAATTTTATTACAACTGGGCCATTATCAAAGATCTCATGGTTTGCCAAATCATCTGGACTTAATCTTGATGCACAAAGCCTTAAAAACAACATTTTTAATAGACATTACTTTCTCAAATAATCTCTAAACTTCATAGAATAAAAATGTTTCCAAGTATAGAAATTTGACCAAGGAGATCAAAATCACATGGGCACAGCATGAGATATATATCATCCTTGTTTACTGTTAGAGTTGTATTGAGGATGCTTTCAATGACCCTACAGAGGATGAGCCGATATCCTAACATGTTTTTCAATGGCAAAAGGATATTATTTTTATCCACCTATGCAACCATCCATTGAAAGTGAATATAATAATAGCCAGCATCTACGCAGGGCTTTAATATTTGCATTTCATTTTATCCTCACAAGAACCCGGGGGGGGGGTAGGAGCTACTATTATCCTCATTTTACAGATGAGGAAACTGAGGCAAACAGAAGTTAAGTGACTTGTTCAGGGTCACACAGCTAGTACGTGCCTAAAGCCATATTTGAACTCAGGTCTTCCCAATTCCAAGTCTGGCACTAAGCCACTTGGCTAGCTGCTTCATTGAATAATATTGAATATAAGGGAATCCAAGCAAAATAACAACTTGTCATAGAACCTTTTCTATCTGAACGCCATCAAAAAGATGAGGAGAGTGAGATAACAGTATAATAATCAATATTTCTTGAATATCTTAAGGTTTGCAAAGTATTACGAACTCTGACTATACTCTGCAGTCACTCACTCACTGCCCAAACAGAGGGGGAAAGAGAATTGACATAGTATATGAAGCTCTAGATCCCAAGTCAAAAGACGTGAGTTCCAAACCTCCCTCTGTTGTCGATCACGTCTACGATGTTGAGCCTATCACTTAACTAATATAACCGTGCAATATGGATAAAAGTAGGATTCAAGAATAGAATAAGACAATAAATAGACTAAAAATCAGTTTGCTCAATGATGTAGTAACAGAATTGGACCAGAATGTTGAGCTAGAAGACTTCCCTAAATCAATGTAATCACAGGTATGGGCCAAATTAAATCAACAAGCACACAAAAGAAATTAATAAACCCGAACTCCTATTAAGGGAAAAGGGGTCAACAAGCATTTATTTATTAAGTGCTTACGGAGAGTAGGCTGAGTAAATGTCCTAGGGAACATTATTTGTGAGTGCGGGGTTGTAAAAGAGGGGAACAATGATTGATCTTGGTACAGTTAGGAGGTAAAAAGAGGAGTTGGACTAAGTGTCCTTTGAAATCTCTTCTGGCCCTAAATGTAAAATCCTGTGATCTTGTTTTATAGAGAAAAAACTGAGATGAAAAGAATGAGTTGTCCAAATTCCCACAACTAGGAAGGGTCAGAACTGGGACTGAAACTCCTTTTAAAAAGAGATTGGACTTTTCCTGTTTGGTCTCAGAAGGCTGAACTGGTAGCAGAGGATAGAAGCTGTAAAGAGGCTGATCGGTCTCAGGAGTGATAGGAGATATGAGGAAAAAATTATATAGATTGGCTAATCTTCATAAATATCCCAAAGTAAGTAAAGCTGGATCTAAGTCTTTCGACCAGTGAAAATGAGTCCGTCACCACTTTTATCTGGGGGGATGTTGGGTTTCCTGGGGAATCTGTCCTTCTGTTTCCCCCTAACCCCAGCGGGGCAAAGAAATCTCTTTGTAATTAGAAAGTAGATGATGTCCAGTGGGAGAAGAAAGAGAACATGTGGGCCATGCGGATAATTACTACATTCCAAGGTTGGGAGCCAGAGGAGGGAATGAGTACTCGTCCCCTCTGTTTTCACTCTCAGTCAAACAGTCCTCTAAACCCTGACACTACAAAAGTTACAGAGCAACACGTAAGTAGGCAAAATTTTGACAATGAAGTGTAATGTTAGAACACATCTTGTCAGTTCATAAAGGCATTACTGTAAAGCAGGAGTCTGCCCAATCTCGATAAGTACCTACTCTGGCACATAGTAGGCACTTAATAAATACTTCTTGGACTGCTTTTCTCCTAATAGGAGTTTAGGTTTATTGAGTTCTTCTGTTTGCTTGTCTATTTAATTTGGCCCATACTTGTGATTGCATTGATTTAGAGAATTATATATTTGAGTTAGAAGAAGTCTTCTAGCTCAAAATTCTGGTCCAATTCTGTTACTACATCGTTGAACAAACTGATTTTTAGTCTATCTATTCTCTTATTCTATTCTTGAATCCTACTTTTATCAGTATTGTACAGTTTTATATTATTGTAGGATTTGCTCTACCATAAAAAGTTCCAATAAGGGCAGCTAGGTGGTGCCTGGAGTCAGGAAGACTCATCTTCCTGAGTTCAAATCTGACCTCAGACACATACTAGCTGTGTGACCCTGGGTAAGTCACTTAACTCTGTTTGCCTCAGTTTCCTCATCTGTAAAATGAGCTGGAGAGGGAAATAGCAAACCACTCCAGTATCTCTGCCAAGAAAACCCCCAACGGGGTCACGAAATGTCAGACACGACTGAACAATAGTAAGAATTTCTAATGTTTCCCTAGGAAAGAGAAAACAGAGAGGGAAAACTTCATAGTGGCCTTCCAGTATTAAAGGGTGATATTTCCAGTCAGGCACAGGCTGTTTCTCATCTCTACTGAGGAAATGGTCTGAAAGTTTTGCATTCAACTTGGTTTTCCTCCTTCCTCCTCACTGCTGTGTTTCAGAAAAGCTTGCACGTCAAGTAGAACATGATTACAAATGCAAGAAGTTAGCTCAATATTTAAAGGAACCCCAAAATCCATCCCTTTACAAAACCAAGAATTATTTTATAGGACAAATAATAAGTCCCTGTTTGTTAAGGTCAGAATTTTAGAAATAGTTTTCTTAAAATGGGGCAGCTTAATCCTAGCTCCTCTCCCTTCCTCAAACCACGCTCCCCATCCCATGCAAGTAACCGAACGGCATAAAAAATGATGTAACCGGAAACCATCCCCGGATTTTCAGACTAAATACTTTCCATCTTCGGCCCAGATGTTGCCACTGAAATAAATCAGCTGTTGCTACTTTGACAATATACACAGGCATAAGCAGGGATGAGCTCAAACCAGCTCCTCCTGGCTGAAAAGAGCTGATTGTTAAATTTTCAGCATGAGTATTTATGCCTTGGAAATCAGCAAAGTTTTAAACGGGGACTTGATTAATTGTTTTGTTGATTGTATGGAGTTAAGGCGATAGAGAAAACATTAATAAAGCAGATTAAATTTAAAAATAGGTCATTTATTATTGTTGCTTAGTTGTTTCAGTTGTGTTCTACTCGTGACCCCATTTGGGGGTTTCTTGGCAAAGATACTGGAGTGCCTTGTGCCATTTCCTTCTCTAGCTCATTTTACAGATGAGGAAACTAAGGCAAATAGAGTTAAGTGACTTGTCCAGGGTCATACCGCTAGTAAGTGTCTGAGGTTGGATTTGAACTCAGATCTTTCAGGGCTGGCACTCTATTCACTGCATCACCTAGCTGCCCCATGTCATTTGTATAAACATTTATCCAGCACACCTCGGGGCATTTGTAACATATTTCATTAGGATGTGCATACAGAGAATTTTGTTTATTTTTTAAAAGCAAACATTTATCAAATACTCAACTGTAAAGGGCGTTATCATTATTCATCAAACTAAAGAAACTAATACTTCATTAAACTTCAGATCTGAGTCCAAATCCAGCATCAAAAACCAACTATTGTGACCTTAGAAAAGTGACTTAACCACCGTCTACCTCAGCTTCCACAACAGTAAAATGGGGACAATAATAGCACTTACCTCTCAGCGTTGTTGTTGAGATAACATTCGTAAAGTGGTAAGCACAGTGCCCGGCACATAATAGATACCCAATAAATGCTTATTCCCTTCCCTCCCTTCCTTCCTTCCTTCCCTCCTTCCTTTCTTCCTTCTCTCCTTCCTTTCCTTCTTTCCTTCCTTTCCTTCTTTCCTTCCTTCCTTCCCTTCCTCCCTCTCTCCCTTCCTTCCTCTTTCCCTTCCTTTCTTCCTTCTGTCCTTCTTTCCTTCCTTCCTTCCTTCCTTCCTTCCTTCCTTCCTTCCTTCCTTCCTTCCTTCCTTCCTTCGTTCCTTCCTTCCTTCCTTGATACAATAATATAATTCATAGAACCACATGTCTAGAGCTGATAGAGACCTTAAAAGACATCTAGGCCAAACTTCCTCCTTTTACAGAGAGAAAACTGGGACTCACCCAAGGTCACACACATAGCAATTAGTAGACCTACAATTTGAATCCAAGTCTTCTGACTCCGAATCAGCACTCTGTCCACTATGTCACGGAGGATATCATATGATTAAATTAAAACATGAGGCCATTATTGGGGAGTTATTAAGGTGTGCCTGGGCACACCCTGAAACCCTGTATTCCCCTCTGACAATACATATCATTTACTTAGCGTTGTCCACTAATCAGGGGTATCATTTAGAAACCCCTACTCTTCCCAGAAGGCCTATTAGTGATAGGGTCAAAGGGTCATAAAATGATTCATTCTCAGGATTACCATCTTGCTCATTGCTGACCCTGTTGCCTTGGGTTTAATAACAATAATAATATTAATAATAGCTAGCATTGCATCGTATTTTAAGATTTACAAAGTGCTTTATACATGACAGCTCATTTGATTTCTAACAACAACCCCGGGAGGTAGGTGCCGTTATTATCCCTATTTTCAGAGGAAGACAGTGAGACAGAGAGGTTAAGTTCCTTGCCTGGAGTCACACAGTGAGTTGGTATCTAGGACAGGATTTGTCCTCTGGTGTCTCTGACTCCCAATCCAACACTCCATCCCTATGCCTCCTAGCTGCTTCACTGGGCTGTGTTGAGTCCTGCAGGAACTAACACCATGACTGAGATGGCCTGCACATTGCTGTCTATGTCCCATACAGTACCGAGAGAGGGAGGTTCAGTTCCCTGGGTGACCTGAAGCAAAGAATCCCCTCCTATTGACCCAGCGTCCACCTCAAAGGAGCTTCCTGTGCCTGGCACACACTTCTAAATGCCTATCTGCACAGTGGCTTTCTTAATCTATGGGTGTGTAAAGCAAAATGGAGGAAAATGGAAGTAAACTAATTATATAGTATGGGGGGGGCGGATAATGGGGATGTGAGTGGGGGAAGACAGCATAAAAATACAACCAGAATCACTTGCCTCCTTCCTTCCCTATACCTCTCATTTTGCTTGACAGAGAAAGAAACCAGTTACTCCTGAACAAGGGGGGCCCACCAGACCAAAACCCCCACATTTCTATGGCACTTTAAGGCTTACAACACACTTTCCTCACAGCCACCCTGTGAGGTAGCCACAGTCCTATGAGTATTACTGTCCTAATTCTGTGAGCTTCAGTTTCTTCTTCCATAAAATGGAGGGATTGGACTAGGTGGCCTTTGAGGCCTCTTATGGCCCTAAATGTAAACTCCTATGATCCTATTTTATAGATGAGAAAATTGAGGTTAAGAGAGTGAGATGAATGCAATCCACATCCAGAAGAAGAACTATGGAGTCCGGAAGCGTACTATTTCCTTTTTTTTCCTTTCTCATGGTTTTTCCCTTTTGTTCTGATTCTTCTTTTACAATATGTCTAATGTGGAAGTATGTTCAATACGATTGCACATGTATAGCCTATTTCAGATTTCATGCTGTCTTGGGGAAGGGAAGGAGGGGGAAAATTTAGAACTCAAAATCCTGCAAAAGCTAATGTTGAAAACTAAAAATAAATTTTAAAAAATAAGCCAAATAAAGAGAGTGAGTTTTTCAAAGTCATCCAACTAGCAAGTTTAGAATTAGGATTCAAACTCCTTTTGAAAAGTGATCAGTACATGTAACTGGAAAAAAAAATCAAATGCAAAAATTTTCAAAAAAGGAAAGAAAAGAAAAGAAATTCAACTTTTTCTGTTTGGCCCCTGGGGGCTGAACTAATAGCAGAGGGTAGAAGATGCAGAGGCACATTTAGGCTTGACCAAAAGAAAAAATGTCCTAATGATGAGAACTATTCAAAAGTGAAATGGATTGTTCCAAGAGGTGGTGGGTTCCACCTGCATGGAGATCATTAAATTAAGGCTGAAATGACCATTTACCAGAAGCATTTGAGTATCCTGACTCCTAATCCAGTGCTCTTTCGTCTATGTCACTCTCAAATACCTCTTTTCACTTGAAACAAGCCAGTCACGGGGATAGCTGAAGAAACAGGGACCCAGAGACACTAAGTCCCATTTGGAGGTCACATGGTGAGTTCAGTGAACCCTGCACATATATTCAGAGCCAGACCTTGCTGACCTCTCTATTCAGGAGCGACAAGAAAGGTGTGGGTGAATGAAGCCCATAATTAATCGCGCAAAACTCATTGGATCATCATTTCAATTTCCACTCAGCCAACCAACCTCTTATCAGAACTGCTGACAAAGAGGACAATGATGGACTGACTAGCTTTGAGCATTCTTCCACGGACTCACCCTCAGCCGGAGATACTTATAAGTCATGAAAAAGCTAAAAAGGAGAAGGGTGGAGGAAAAACATGAAAAATTTGCAGACTGGATAATGAGGCCCTTGTTGCTATTCAGTTGTGTCTGACTCTTTGTGACCTCAAGTCTTGGCAAAGGTTTTGGAGTGGTTTGCCTTTTCCTCCTCCAGCTCATTTTACAGATGAGGAAACTGAGGCAAACTGTCTGTCTGAGGCTCATGAAGATGAGTATTTCTGACTCCAGGCCTAGTATTCTATCCACTATGGTGCCACCTAGCTGCCCATTCAGCTCCTAAACAATTGCAAAGGTTGTCAATTCTTTATCTTGTGGTCAGGAAGGAAGGAAGGAAGGAGGAAAAGAAGTAGGGAAGGAGGGAAGGAGAAAAGGAAGGAAGGAAAGGAGGAGGGAAGGAAGGAAAGAGAGAAAGAGGAAAAGAAGGAGGGAAGGAGGAAAGGAAAGAGGGAAGAAGGGAAGGAAGGAGGGAAGGAAGCAAGGAAGGAAGGAAGGAAGGAGGGAAGGAAGGAGGGAAGGAGGAAAGGAAGGAGAGAAGGAAGGAACCTACTATGTGGTAGATACTTGTGTTGGTAAGCAAAATGGGCTCCTTAGCACTTAGTGCCCTTGAAGAGTTTGCCTTTTGTTTGCTTTGAGTGTATTTCATTGAGCCTTACTAGGTGCTAAGCCCTAGGGCCAAACCCCTATTAGATGTGGAACCTATGTGGGTGTGGATTGGTGACTGGGGTGGGGCCCAAGGTGGGGCTGGCTAAGGGGAGGTGCTAACTCCAGAGCCATGCCCCATTAGGTGTTAACCTAACCTATGTGGATGTGAACCTCCCAGGGTCCTAATGGGAGGAGCTAACTCAAGAACCTATCAGAGCAGCCTAAATTCTGGTCATTCAGATGACGTTTGATGACAGCTGAAGCTCTATAAGAAGGGAGAACAGAGCCATTTGTGCAGGGCTCTTGAGATGGTGTTGATGTTGAGACTCCGGGCAGCTGTAGCTAAGGAGCCTCCAGCTTGTAAACCCAGATGCTGAGACTTTGTTGAACTCTGGTAACTGTGTATTGGGATTTGAATCAGACAAGGTCTGTCTGTTGATGTTCGTAATTTGTTTGTATTTTGTTCTGAAGTTCAGTGTGCTGATCTCTTCCCCTGAACTAAGTGAATGATATTTGTATGCTGAATTAAAGTAAGCTTGTCAACCCCTTCACCTTGTTTTCCTTAGTTAAGCAGATCAAAAGAACCTGTGCTTTGGCGGCGTGCTGGCAGCTTTCTGGGTGCTGGCTGTGAATGGATCTTACACCCCCACAGCAGCTGCTAGCCGGATTGTGGGAACAATACTGTGCCAAGCTCTTTACAATTATCTCATTTGCTCCTCACACTAACCTTGGGAGGTAGGTACTATTATCATCCCATTTTTACTGTTGAGGAAACTGAGGCAAACGGAAATTAAGTGACTTGCCCAGAGTTTCACAGCTAAGTAAAAGATTCTGATGTCCATATTTGAACTCAGGTCTTTCTGACTCCAGGCCCAGCACTCTATCCACTGTGTCACCTACAAGTCAATAATTTCATTGAACACCTCCTCTAGGTGCCCATAAGATATGGGCTGGGTATGTTGCTGGACAACAGGCCCACACTCTCTGCACCCCTATGTTCCCTATTATGTGTCTAACACTGTGCTGGGCCCCATGGGAGGTATAAAAGAAGTATTATACGTGTTCTCTTCACTAAGTTTGCAGTCTAGATAAGGAGACAAGATGACTGTGACAGAAATAATGAGAGAATCCATACAGAATAGAGTATAATTAAGAACTAAACAACAGACTGTAAGCATCCTAGGAATTCAGAGAAAATAACTGTCTTCAGTTTGGTGCCCACATTTTAGGAAGCTGATGAATGGCAGTAGAGGGTAACGGGCATGTTGAGGGGCATCAAGCCCATACCACATGAGGATCAGTTCGTGGAGCTGGGCATTTTTAGCCATAGGAAGAGATGGTCCAAAGGGAATATGATGCCATCTGTAAGTGCTTAGGCCGTCTAGTTCAGCCTCCCCATTTTACAGATGAAGAAACTGAGGATCAGAAAGATTAAGCCACTTGCCTGTGTCAGAGGTAGGATTTGAACCTAGAGTACCTTCCACACAGTAAGCACTTGATAAATGCTTTTTTCTGACTCATTGATACACTGAACCTGGGCCTCCTTGACTCTGAGATTGTGCTCTAATCATTCCATATGGAAGAGATAAGGCTCGTTTTGCTGGTCTCCAAAAGGCTGAATAGGAGCACTGAGTGAAAGTTGCAAAGAGGAAAATTTAGGCTTGACATAAGGAGAACCTTGCTCATCATTTGAGCTCTCCAGGAATGGAAAGGTGTGTCCCTAAGGCAAGGTGGGCTCCTTGGCACTTGGTTCAGCGGGTGCCCTTGAAGAGTTTGGCTTTTGTCTGCTTTGAGTAATTCAGCTATTTCTTTGAATCTTGCTAAGTGCTAAGCCCCAGGCCCAAACCCCAATTAGGTATAACATTAACATTATTAATAACATTATTATTATTATATTAACATTATAATAGTAATTAAGGTGGGACATTTTGCTTTTCTTCTCTTAAGTGCCTTTAATGATTCTGGGGCAGATAAAGTGGGATTTTTTT
>CM053626.1:274125888-274156207 GCA_028646595.1 Phalanger gymnotis
AATTCAAACTCCTGTGAAAATCAATGCTGAAAACTAAATATATTAAATAATAAAAAAAATTTTTAAAAATGGATTTACAAAGAAGATTGCCTAGTGTTATGATATTGTGGGCATGGCACTTATCTTGCCAGTAGTCTTCCCCTTCCAATGAATGTGCCCTCCTTAACATCCTGAGATGGAGCCCACTTACAACATTTGTCTGAAGAGTTTCTATTGGTGAATTATTTCTCTGTCCTAGGGCTTCCATATAAAATATAAGTTGGACTCTTATTTCTGTGAACAGTAATAGCAACAATATTGACATGGGATTTAATGTTTGCCAAGCACTTTGCATACGTTACCTTCTCTAAGTCATGAGCAGCTGGTTAGGAGGCAGGTCCTAGTGCCATGATCCATTATCAGGAAGATTAGAGTCTGAGCCTGTTATTTCATTGCTGTGGGGAATCCCACATCTTCTCTAAAACTGAGACTCTTAGGAAGCTATACAGAACATCAAGAGTGTTTGCCCAGGGTCACACAGCCAACACGTGTCAAAGTGAAGACTTGAAGATAGGACTGCCGCTGAGCATAGCTCTGTCCACTGTACTACACTACCTTTCTTCAACATTGCTTTGTATTTCTGAAATGTTCTGTCGTTATTCAGTCATATTTGAGTCATGTCCAACCCTTCGTGATCCCATTTGGGGTTTCTCGGCAGAGATACTGAGTGGTTTGCCATTTCCTGCTACAGTTCGTTTTACAGATGAGAACACTGAGGCAAACAGGGTGAAGTGACTTGTCCAGGGTCGCGCAGCTTTGCAAGTATCTGAGACTGGATTTAAACTCAAGAAGAGGAATCTTCCAGGCCTGGTTCTCTATCCACCGCACCTCCTCGCTACCCCAGTGAAGTAGTACAAGTATGATTATCTCTGTTTAGAGATGAGGAGCCTGGGATTCAGTGAGGTGACCTACCCAAGGTCAAATAGTAAGTGGCAGAGTCTAAAACCTTATGAGCCAGGCATTGTTTTTGGTGCTGGGAATACAAAGAAAATACAAAGAAGGGCAAAAACCAGAACCTGATCTCAAGAAGCTCACAGTCCAGTGAGAAAGACAATCTGATAGAAATCAAATGTACTCTTCATTATGCTATATTTTAGGGCAATGTTTCTCAAAGCGTGGCACCCCCAGGGGTGCCCGAGATACTTTCAGAGGGAATCTGAGGTCAAAACTATTTTAATAGTAAAATGTTTGAATAATATTATTAAGTATTAGTTAATACTTAATAATTTTAAAATGTTTTAATTTCTAATATGGTAAATAACAATATAGATCATCGGGGCATGTTGGTAAATGTTTAATAACTGGCTTTGGGAAGGATGACTGTATACCACATATAAAAAGTATATAACATATGTTTAAGATTAATATACATTATTAATATTTTCTCCATAATTTTCTTAAGTTTAGACAATCAACAAAATAATAAATTGAGCTTAATTTGTAACATTTGTCTACTTTGAAAGTATAAATGCTCACAATGAAAATTTAACAATCAGCTTTTACGAACAAGCATAAGGAAACTCCAGGATACCCTTGGATAAAACCCACATAAACACAAGCTCTTTGTGGGGGTGGGGGGATGTCCTCAATAATTTTTAAGAGTGCAATGGGCCAAAAATATAAAGGCGGTGGCTAGTGAATAGAACACCAGCCCTAGAGTCAAAAGGACCTAAGTTAAAATCTCACCTCAACCACTTACTAGCTTTGTGACCCTGAGCAAGTCACTTAACCCCAATTGCCTCCAAAAAAATTACCAAATGAGGTCTTGAGACTTTAAAATTCGAAAACCATGGCATTAGGTCAAACAATTTGATTTGCTTTTCATTCGCTAGTGGGGGCATGTTCATATTTATCCAGTTTCATTCTTTCACTCTTGGGACCAGGGATGTATCTGCATTTTGGACAAGAGGATCAAAGATGCAGCCCTAATGGCAATGAAACGCTGGCATCATCAACGTGTCTATCTGGCCAGTTGAGATGGCGAGCTATAGAGACAAGCTTCCTGAGCTTGTTTTTGGGGGGTTGGGGCTTTTTTTTTTTTGCAAAAACTGGTAGTAGGTTCATAGAGACCTAAAGCTAAAAGCTGATCTCAGAGATCATGTAGTCTAAAAGCGTCAAGCACGTGGCCCAAGGTAGCGCTCTTTCCTGGGAACGGGATTAAAATGTAATTGGGAAACATTGAACAAAATAAGTAAAAATACAGTTATGGTAGCAAATAAACCATAGCTAACATTATATTTTAAAACTAAGTCAATAAGGAGCCCACAGGGATCCTCCTGTACTGAACAAAGGCCTTTGTTTTTTTAGTTTAACAGCACAGATCTAGTCCAAGGCACCCAAGTGACAGCTACACGTCTGTGCTGTAGCATTGCAAATGGGCAGTCGGGCTAATTGGAATATTCAAAACTCTGAACCTGGTCCTTCCAGGACACTGGTAGAGATGTATGCACATGTGAAATTTGTGGGCCAAAGGCCTGGCTGGAAAACTGGCAGCATCTGTCTAGCTCCTTTCTACATCCTGGAAACTCTGGGTTTCTGTGTAAGTGAACTATGACTTATCTCCCACCCTCCCAAGTGGTAGGATGATTACCATCCTAGGGTGCTGATGCCCTGACAAAAAGGTTTCGTTATCTTCCCTGTACTTTCTTTACTTGGGGCAGCTAGGTGTTAACAGTGGATAGAGCCCTGAAGTCTGGAAGACTCATCTTCTTGAGTTCAAATCTGGCCTCAGACACTTACTAGCTTTGTGACCCTGGGCAAGTCATTTAACCCTGTTTACCTCAGTTTCCTCACCTGTAAAATGAGCCAGAGAAGGCAAACCACTCCAGTATCTTTGCCAAGAAAACCCCAAATGGGGTCACAAAGAGTCAGACATGACTGAAATGAATGAACAACAACTTTATTTATTGTTACTGAAGTGGCTTTTTTATTCAGCTTTGCATTCCCAGCCAGTTCTTTCTAGTCCCCAACATCCAATCTGGAGTCTTCGCTATGAATGGTCATTTGGGGCAACTTGAAGCTATCCAAGTAGACGTGTAGACCATTCTAGAAGCCACTGTCAACTCCATGGGAGCTTCTTTATACAGTTAGGGATCAGTCTGAATGCCTACCAATAATCTTTGACCTATGTAGGGCCCCAAGAAGTTATATAGTAATGAATTCTAGTATTATCTAGCATTGTAGGAGTTGCAAAGTGTTTTACAAGCACCATATCGGTTAGTGCTCACAACAACACTGGGAGGTTGATATTATTATTTTCCCCACTTTACAGATGAGCAAACTGAGGCAGAGGTTAAGTGACTTGCCCAGGTTCAAGCAACCAGTATGTGCCCAAGTGTGGATTTGAACTCGGTCTCCTTGACTCTTTTATCTGCTCCACCGCCTGGCTGCCTCTATAACTGTACCATTGGGCCTTTCTCCTTCATCTATGTGGTCAGTCTGATGGTCTTCTAACTCTAGGTCCCCACAGCTTTAAGAAACCATTTAATGTTTCACCTGGTATCAATTCAAAAGACTGATCTTATTCCCAAGTTTCAGCCACCAACTCATTAGGAAAAGCAGGAAGAATGTTATAGTATTGTAGATGACCAGTTATATTGGGAGTACTTTCAGTACCTGGCAGATTGGGAGGGTTACTACCTGGAAGACCGAATTTGGGTTCATATATATCAGGGCAGGGGCCCAGTGCCAAGGGAGCAGTACGATATTGAGTTAGACCAAAACAATTCCAGTTTGTTATGTGTAAACATTTATCAGCTATGCATGATCAGACTCTACCTGTCAGCTTTTAAAGCTTCAACCCCTACTTCTGCCCTCATTAACTTCCATAGTGAGCATGGAATCTGTTTTTGTTTGTCCTTCCTTCTGGAAGAGGGCCATAACATCAGGAAGGTGATGACTTGCAAGTGAATTGTATTTAAGAGAGGCAAGGCTGTGCAAAGTCACAGCCTCACTCTCTCCTCCAGAGCCATCTGGGTCTAGTGGCAAGATACAGACCAGTATGACTAGAGATGGCCCTGGAGGAAGTGTGGGGACCTTGGCCTTTTCAATCTAAGGTCTTTCCCAGGTCACAGTGTGATTGAGGCAATGCTCATTTAGTGATTAAGTCTAGGTAAGAAATGAGGCCAAGAATGGCCTCTTTTACCTAGATAGATAGATAGATATAGGGAAAGAGATAGATAGATAGATAGATAGATAGATAGATAGATAGATAGATAGATAGATATAGGGAGAGAGAGAGAAAGAGAGAGAGAGAGAGAGAGAGAGAGAGAGAGAGAGAGAGAGAATATCAACCTAAGAGGGGAAGACCCTCAGGATTTCTGGCCAAAATAGAAACCCATCCGGGCCTTAACAATAACCAAGTAAGGCTTGGGCTGGGATCAATGAGAGGCAGAGTGATTTGGGTTTAAGACACGGCCCTTGAAAAGACATTGAGCCCAGAAACCCCAAGATACCTTGCGAGGTTTCAGTGTAGAATCTAGGCAAGGGTAGACACTATCTGTGGAGGGTGGTACAGGCTCCCAAACTCAGGAGCTGGACAAGTGAAAGGACTATCTCTTTCCTTCTACTTCTTTGAACTTTCAATGACCAGTTTAAAAAAAAAACAAAGCAGGCCTTTTTCCAAGACAGAGGAAATGCCTCCGTGCTAATGGCAGGTGGGGAGCCACTCCTAGAGGAATATTCATAATGCACTGTGCTGGGTGAATGAGCTACTTATACAGTGCTAAGTGTTTAAGATGCTTTAATTTCCTCCCATCTGGGCTTTCAGACTTGTGAATGAAAGATGCTTGGAGAGATCAGAATAAAGAGTTATTTAGGGACAAGCCCTCACAGGGGATGTTTCCTCAGTCCCATCTATTCTGACATTGCTTCTTGCAATTGGTGGCGCTAAGGATAGAGCGCTGAGCTTGGCTGGAGTTGGGAAGACCTGAGTTCATATTCACCTCAGACATTTATCAGCTGTGTGACTGACCTGGGTGAGACACTTAACCTCAGTTTGCCTCAGTTTCCTCACCTGTAGAATGGGGATAATAGTAACACCTACCTTGCAGGGCTATTGGGGGGGATCCAATGAAATAATACTTATAAAAAGCACTTAGCGCAGTGCCTGGCACATGGTAGGTGCACTATATAAATGCTTATTCCATTCCCCTAGCTACAAAAAAATATGTAAAACATAGAAGGAAAAGAACAATAAGACATTTGTTAATAAGCCCTAATTTCCCTCTGGTGAGTCTAGGCCTGTTCCTGTAAGTATAAACCAATCCCACAGGAGCACTGACTGTTTCCCCCTCCCTCTGACATCAGGCCTGGGCTTCTTCACAGGGTCAGTGGTAATCTTAGTGGACAGAATGACTATTAAATATAAATAGTCATCTCAATGACCTCACTTCTAACCTCTCTGGTCTTGTAATTGTGACCTTAGGCAAGAGACAGAGGAAAAACAAGCAAGCAGGACATTATCATTTCATTCAAATGCATGGCACAGACCTACCATTTTCTCAGACTGAAATCCTGTCAAGTGTTCTAGGTCCAATCATGCGAGACTGATGCTTTCAGAGGAAATATCCAGAGGCTGTGCAGGAGGGTCAGCCCCTGAAATTGAAGGCATACCCTAGAACTCTGACCACTCTGACTGTGAGAACACCCTGGAAAATGGTCAGTCACATTCAAGCAGCTCATTTTTAGGATGAATTACTTTCTTAAAAAATAATAATAAATAGATGCCATAATAATTTTCTCATCCTTCAATTGATCCATGATGGTTATAAGAAAAGGAACTTAATATAGTCAAAGTTATACTTTGCTTTAAATGTCATTGACCTTGAAATTAGAATTCAGTTTGGAAACCTCTGGATCTTTTTTTTTTTACTTTTTTGAAAGGTTTTATAATTATGTACTAGAAAATCATTTAAGAAAATGAACAATTTTATACACAGAGAAGGCCAGAAAATGGAGCCTATATGTGAAACCCCTTCATTGAGATTTCCTTAATGTATGTTGTTTAATATTCTTTTTAATATACATTGAATTTAATTTGGTAGTAGCAACATTGCCTTGCTTGTCTGTATCTGATCTCCTCTGTGTACTTTTAAATGTTTAATTGATGCCCATTCTTTCTTTTTCTTGCATCATTAACAATACTTTCCCATGCTTCTCAAAATTTTCTTCCCCCTCCCAAAGCAAAGCTTTGATTCTAACAAAGGTATAGGGGAAGGGGAAGGAGAAGAGGAAAGAAGAGGAGGGAAGGGGAGGGGAGGGAAGGGAAAAGGGAAGGGAAAAGGAAAGGAGAGGAAAGGACAGGAAGGGAAATGAAAGGAAAAAGAAAGAGAAATCAAAAATAATTGTGCTATATTCTATATCTGATGCTACGCCTCCAGTCCATAACTTTTCCACCAAGAGAAGGGGGATAAGCAACTCAAACCACGTCCTGATTCTTAAATTTTCAGTGTGAGCATTTACATCTTTCAAATTAGTAAACACTATAAATCGAAACTCAATTTATTGTTTTGTTGATTTTCTAGACTTAAGAAAGTGATAGAGAAGATGTTAATGCAGATTAAACTTAAAAAGCGTGTGACTTACCTTTTCCCCCTAAGAAATCCAGCTATTAAACATTTCCCAGCACACTCTTGGAGTCTCCTAGAGTTGTAACTGGTCATTGCATTAATCAGAATTATTAAGACCTTCCAAGTTGTTTTCCTACAAAATGTTGGAGTCGGTCTGTAAATAGCTCTGCTGCTTCTGCAACTTCATTATGTATCAGTCCGTACGAGTCTTCCCAGATTAATCCGAATTTGTCCTTTTTGTCATTTTTCAGGGTGCAAAAATATTCTATTACATTCACATACCATAATTTGTTCAGCCATTCCACAATTAATAGGCACACATTATTTTATCTAGTTTTTTGCTACAACAAAAAAGTGCCGTCACAAATGTTTATGTGGGTGCTTTTCCTCTCTCTTCAGTCTCTTTGGGGTATATATCCAGCAGAGGCATTACTAGGTCAAAGGGTCTATAGCTTATTGACTTTAGGGGTTTGCTGTAGTTCCAAATCACTTTCCGTAATGGTTGGACCAATCCTCAAATCCATAGATAATGCATTAGTGTTTTTATCTTTTGACAGCCACTCCAACAATTATAATTTTCCTTCTTTTGTCATCTTTGACAACCTAATGAGTATGAAATAGAACCTCATGGATGTTTTAATTTATATTCCTTTTATTATTAGCAATTTGGAGTATTTTTCCCCCAGATTTCTTCCCTTGAGAACTGTCTAATTATGTCTTTTGATTATTTATCTATTGGGGAATGGCTCTTGTTCTTACACACTTATACTGATTGTTTACATATTTTTCTTTATGTGACTTTAATTGGTAAAATTTGCTGCAAGGATTTTTTTCCAGTTACCTCTGCAGGTCTCTTTATACTCCTCTGAAAAAAGAGTCCCTGCCCAGACACCATCATGATGTTTTGACAAGATACAATCCATTGAGTGGCCCTTTGTTAATTTCTGGAAAGGGATGATTGAAATTTCCTACACAAATATTCTCTGTAACCAAGCAGAAATATGCAAAAACATTGTTATAAGACTCATGATATAGTCAGTATTCCAAGAATAAGAAACCAAATAATGAAGAAATGATCACAGCTAGGGCAGAAAAAAGTATAAAGCAGAGTATGAAAAATTGAAGATGTTTTGCCTTTGCTTAGCACAGTGCCTGGCACGTAGTAAGCACTGAATAAATGCCTTTTGATTGGTTGTTGATTGAACATAAGGCCAACCAAATCCCTCCAGGCCCTTAGATGAAACATAGGAAAGAACAGCATAGTCACATCTTCCATTCTCCGTCACTAAATATTTGCTGAATGACTACAAGAACTTTTCAGTGCTGTGAACTCAAAAAAAAGACAGCAAAATGCTGCCAAACTCAAAGTAGTTGCAGTGACCAATCTTGGTACCAGAGGAATAAAGAAGAGACATTTCTGTCTCCTCTTGGTGAAGAGATAGGGGACTTCAGGTATGGAGTGTTGTGTGTGTGTTTTATCAGAAGCGATTGCTTTGTCCATTGGGTTTTGCTCATATTTTTCTCCCTTGTAGTTGAGGAATCAATGCAAGGAGCATCAGGAAATGATTCTAATGTTTAAAAAAGGCACAAATAAAAGTTAATAAGTAGAGAGAGGTGGAGAAAAGGTTTATCTTTATTTCTTCTTCATCCACAAAATGAGGGAAGGTAAATCTTTAAAATCTGGATGCAGAAGTCCTTTTTACCCTTATGTTCTAAACCGAGGATGCTCTTGGTAGGCATAGTCCCTTGGTAGAATTATTATGATTCATTTCTCCTTTGGTATGTCTAGAAATTATTTAATCTTAAAGATAAATGGGGCCTTAGGAATCATCTCTTAGTACTAACTTTTATGAGAAATAGGAATCTCCATGATAACCTCTATGACAAACTATCACAGAGGCTCCCCACAGCAAGACAAAATAAAACAAAACCACTCCCAAAGGGCTTCTCCAAATAGATTATTTTACTGCACATTTGGAGGTTATCATGAAATATCTACTTTCAAATGTGTTTATTAATTTAGTTTTAAGGCACTTATTTTACTCTCCCACTACCCACCCGCCCACTGAAAAAGTTCTTAAAAGGAAAAATAAAACCGCCAATACCTACACATGTAGTCCAGCAAAACAAATTCCCACATTAGCCATGTCGAAAAATATGCTTCATTCTGCACCCCGAAGCCATCACCTTCCTGGAAGGAGGTGTATGATTCCATTTCATTCCTCCAGGTGCCTGGTTTACCACTTCATTGATCAGAGTTCTAAAATCTCTCAAAGTTGTTTTTCTCTGTAATGTTGCTGTCATTATATAAATTTTCCTACTAGCTTGGCTCATTTCACTCTGCAATATTATGATTCCCTTTTTCGCTCCCCCAATTTAATATGTGACTTTTTAGATTATTTTTCTTTTTAAAAAAATTTACTTATTTCCAGAGACCTTGGAATGTCTGTTTCAATGAAACGAGAAGGTCATAAGTATGACCTACAGAAACCTGGCATCCAAGACCAGTCACCTCCCTGCTTGATGCCTTAATTTCTCTATCCATGTGAATGGATAAAGAATATTTTCCTCTTGGATTTGCTGAATATAACATGCTATAATTACTGTATCATATTAAATGAATGTGGAGAATACAGAGAAGGCTGGTACAAAGTAAAATAAAGAGAACCAGGGAAAAATATAAAATGACCGCAATGGAAAGAGAGAGAAAAAAAGGAAAAGAGGAAAGAAGAAATGAAGGAAGGAAGGAAGGAAAGAACAAGGAACAAAGGAAGGAAAAAGGAAGGAAGGATTAAAGAATGAAAGAAAGAAAGAAAGAAAAGGAAGGAAGGAAAGAAAGAAGGAAGAAAGAAAGAAAAAAAAGAAAATAAGAAAGAAAAAAGAAAGAAAGAAGGAAGGGAGGGAGGAAGGAAGGAGAGAGAGAAAGGAAGGAAGGAAGGAAGGAAGGAAGGAAGGAAGGAAGGAAGGAAGGAAGGAAGGAAGGAAGAAAGAAAGAAGGAAAGAAAGAGAGAAAGAAAAGAAGGAAGGGAGAGAGAGAGAGAAAGAGAGAGAGAGAGAGAGAAAAAGAGAGAGAGAGAGAGAGAGAGAGAGAGAAAGAAAGTCAAACCTTGTAATTAAATTGATCAAGCCTGGCCCTGAAGAAGAGAGGAGAAAATTTCCCTCACTCCCTTTGCCATAGACCTAGAGGTCTCTGGGTTAGTTTGCTGACCTTTCTGTTCTTTCTTTTTTTTTCTTTTTTATTCTTTGTTACAATCTAGATGGTACAGTGGATAGAGGGCTGGGCCTGGAGTCAAAAAGAACTGAGTTTAAATCCAGCCTCAGACATTCACTTAGCTGTGTGACCCTGGGAAAGTCACTTAACTTCTGCCTGCCTCAGTTTCCACAACTGTAAAATGGGAATAAAAGCACTTCCCTACCAAGAGTTGCTGTGAGGATCAAATGAGATAAAATTTGTGAAGCGTTTAGCACATTGCACCTAGTAAGTGCTTAATAGATACTTGTTTCCTTCCTCCCTTCTCTGGGATGACTCCAGGTGTATGTGATTTGGACCATTTGCCAGCTTCCAAAGCGTATATGCTCATGCCGAAAATTTAATTAATCGGCTCTTACAAACCAGTTCAAATCAGAACTTGATGTATGGGTTTTCTTGATCATCTAGGCTTAAGAAAGTGATGAGGAAAAAATATTAATAATGCAGATTCAACTTACAAGCATGTCCTATGTTTTTAGAGAGCCAACACACTCCTGGATGGCTCACATGGAACAGTGGGGGAGAAGAGGTGTTTAAAAATAGGGACAATGTAAAAACAAAAAATATCAATACAAATTATTTTTAACTCAAATTAAAAAAGAAAATGCAGGCAATAAGCAATTGCTGTTCAGTCATGTCTGATTCTTCATGACCCCATGGATCATAGCACACCAGGCCTTATCAAATAAGATAATATTTGTAAAGTGCTTGTGCGCCCTATATAAATTCTTATTCCCTCCTCCTAATATTCACTAACACTTATATAGAGATTTAAGGTTTTGAAAGTACTTTTGCATCTAAACTGTACAATAAACCTCCAAAATGGGCACTAATACTTCCATTTTACAGTTGAGGAAACACTTTGAAAGAAGTGATTTGCCCACAGTCACACTGCTAGCAGGTAACTAAGGTAGGAATTGAAGTCGGATCTTTCTGACTTTAAATCCCTCACTCCATCTACCATACCACAGTATGAAGAAGAAATGAAGGAAAGAAGGAAGGAAAGAAGGAAGGAAAAAGGAAGGAAGGAATAAAGAATGAAAGAAAGAAAGAAAAGGAAAACATCTTAAGCCAGGGCTGATCACAAATGCAGTAAAGTAGGCAGCTGCCTTCATGTCCTGTGATTGAAAGTGTCTGAATGACCCACTCTCCCAAAGGTGTTTAATTGTCATAGAATATTAGAACTGGGTAGTATCTTAGAGATGACCTAATCTAGCTCCTCTCATTTTGCAGATGAAGAAACAATTTCTTTCCCAAAGTCATACTGTTAGTAGCAGAGCACCCCCCCTCCAATCTTTCATAACAACTGAAATTCTCACCATTAGGGTCATTCCTTGAAGTCAAGGCATTGTGTCCTGGAGGCCTCTGTTTCACTGTGACCTGGGAAGCAGAAAATGTTGGTCCTAAGATCATGAGATCATAGAGTCAGACCTGGCAGAAACTTTAGAGGTTCACCTGAGACTCTGAGAGATACTACACAGAAAGTGCATGATCTAGGGTTTGAATCCAGGTCAATCAAGCAACAAGCATTTATTAAGTGCCTACAATGTGCCAAACAAAAGTGCAACTGTCTCTCACCTCATTCTTGATAATCTATAATCTTATAATCTAGAGAGCAGAGACATGGACATATAAAGGAATTTACAAAATAGATCCAGGATAATTTGTGGGGTAAGGTAGTAGCTTCATGCAGAAGGGGTGTGCTCGGGTTAAGCTGTGGAGGAAACTAGGAATAATAAGAGGTGAAGATGAAGAGGGAATTCATCCCAGACACGAGGGGCAGCTGTGCATTGGTATGGAGGTGGGAGATGGAGTGTTGTGTGTAGGAACAGTACAAGGGGCAGCTTGGCCGACCCTGAGTGCGTATGAAGGGAGGAAGGTTTGATAAGGTAGTAAAGGGAGGCTGGTTGTAAGGACCTTGGGCTTTAAATATCAAACAAAAGAGGTTATATTCGACACTAGAGGTAACAGGATTTTATTGAATGGAGTGATAGCGTGATGGGATGGTCAGTTTTAGAGAGGGTTGTATGAGCGTGGGAGAACCATGGACACGTTGGTAACCATACCAGCACTTTAGAACAATCACTTTGGCAGATGGATTAGAAGTATGGAAGACAGATTGAGGAAAGAAGGCCAATCAGAAAGCCGCTGCAATCGTTCATTCAAGAGATGACGAAGGTCCGAACTGGGGGAGTGCCATTGTGAGTGGAGAAAAGGAGGCGGAGGTACAAAGACGAGATTTAGCAAACGATTTGAGTTGTAAGCTGAGTGAGAACAAGGAGTGAGGACGCCGAGACTGCAAACCCGGATGTTTGCAAGGACGGGGGCACTCTCAACAAGAATAAAGAACTTCGGAAAATGAGTGGTTGTGGAGAGGAAAGATAACGAGCTCAGGCTTGAACATGTCGAGTGTTGGTTGCCTACGGAACATCCAGCTGGAAATGTTTAATGGGCGATCATTAATGTGCGACTAAAGCTCAGGCCAGGGCTGGATAGATAGATAGGAATCATCAGCACAGAATCCACGCAATGTAATGAGGCCACTGAGAGACAATGTTGAGAGAATGGAGGGCCCAGGACAGAACCCTGTGAATACGCAGATAACTAAAGGGAGTAATAATGATTGGTGACCTACCAACGGAGACCAATGATGATAACGGACTTTTATGTTTATATATATTCTATTTATACATATTATAGTCATATATTATATACGCGTGTATGTATATGTATGTATACACATATACATATATACACACATATACTACATATACACACACATACATATATAATACCTACTATGGCACTGTGCTATCTCATTTTTCTCCTCACAACAATCCTGGGAGGTAAGCGCTGTTGTTATCCTCATTTTTACAGTTGAAGAAACTGAGGCAGACAGGGAGAAGTGATTTACCCAGGGTCACGTAGCTAGTAAGTGTCCGAGGTTGGATCTGAATCATATCTTCCTGACTCCGGGTCCAGTGCTTTATCCACTGGGTCACCTATACAGACAGACGTGTGGAAAGAACTGGGGTCATGAAAACCCAGAGAGGAGACGGTATCCTAAAAGAGAGAAAGGTCACCAGGGTCAAATACCACAGAGGTCAGAAGAGTTGAGGACTGAGAAAAGGCCATTAAGACCTGGCAGCTTTGAAGAGAGCAGTTTCCATTGAGTGACGTAAATGGTTGGAATCCATATTGCCAAGCATTTAGAAGTGAAGAAGAAAAGAAGGGGAGGCAATTAAGAGGAGGCAGCTTTTTTTTCTAGGAGTTTGGCTGTAAAAGAGAGGAGATAGATAGGGGACTGTCAGGTCTAGAGAGGGTCAAGGATAAGGGAGACTTGGGCAGGTTGTTAGATGTGAAAAAGGAACCGATAAACAGGGAAGGATTAAATATAATGGAAAGAGAAGGGAGAATTGTGGGAGCGATTTTACAGAGAAAATAGGGGAAGATGAGATCAATGGCACATGTAGAGAAGTTGGCCATGGTGAGGAAACAGCCCACTTCATCAGAGCCTGGAGTAAAAGAAGAGACTGAAGGAGAATGACAACGGTTGAAGGTACATAGAAAGGGAAAAGAGGGAATTCCCTGACGGTGATCTTAGCAAAAGCAAAGGTACCCAGCTTTGAGGTTGGGAAGAGAGGTAGTTGTGTGGAAGGGGAGCAAGTATTTATTAAGCACCTACTATGTGCCAGGAACTCTGCTAAGTGTTTTGAAAATATTATCTTGTCTGATCCTCCCAAGAACCCTGCGATGTAGGTACCATTATTATACCCATTTTACAGTTGAGGAACCTGAAGCAAAAAGAGGCTAAGTGATTTGGCCAAGGCCATAAAACTAAAAGTGTTTGAGGCTGCATTTAAACTCAGGTGCTTAGGACAATGCTGCTAACCCAGTGCCTGGCACATAATAGGTACTTAGTAAGCATCTATATACCTCTTGACCTCTAAACCCAACTCTCTATCCACTAAACCCTCTAGCCGCCTAGGTGGGAGACCTGAGGAAAGAAGAGAAATCAAAGGACAGTCTCTGTGGGGAGTGGGAGAGGGAATCCTTTGGGGAATAGAAAAAGGATTGCCTTGCTGAGGTGAGGACCCAACTGAAATTAGATGACATAAATTTCTAGCAGACCCAGTCACCATGGTTGCATGGCTTTCCTCAGCTCACTTCTATATTATTTAAGAAGGAGTGGAGGAAGCAGATGGTGGGAATTATCCAGAATTGGAATTTTGTAAGGGATGAGTGACGATGGGACCCTGCGATCACAGAACTAAATCAAGAACAAAGTGTCAAGTTGTACCAGATAACTAAGTGGTTGAGATTGGAACGGGAGGCCTGTGAAGCCAGAACAGTAGGGATGGTCTGGGAGAATACTAAGGAATGGAGGGAATAGAGGTCATGGTGAGGAGGAGGTTTAGGAGCAAGAAGGCATAGGAAGAAGTGGGATGCTTTGGGGCTAGCATCACATGAAGGAATTTCAAGAGTTTTTATCAGGTGCTCTGATAAGGGGTGGGGAGGAGGAAAGGAGGGAGAGAGAGAGAACTGGAGAGTAGAAACGAACCTGGATTCAAATTCTCTCTCACACACACCTAGTGTCTGTGAGATCCTAGGCAAGTCACATAACTTTTCTGTGTCCCAGGCAAATCTCAAACTTCCTAAGCAGATGAAAGCGCAAGCTTCCTCCACCCCTCCACCACCCAAAAGTGGGGGGGGGGGAATGAGGAGCAAAGCCCAAGACATTCTATTGTAAAGTTTTTCTCCTCTTTTCCTCCTCTGCAGTTTCTTCCATTAACCTTATCTCTAAACTATGATTCTGTTTTCTCTTCTGCCTCTCAGGTAAGGGGCGATACCCATAGACCGTTCTCATGCTAACGCTCTTCAGAACCCCCAGTCTTTCATCCTCCTTCCAGCTTCTGGGCAGAGCAGGCAGGCAGCTGCTGGGCTCGAGCCTCTGGGAATGTGGGCATCAAAGGTGACCATGCCCCACTGCTGCCCAGCAGGGCTGTGCTGGACCACCCAGCAGTCCCACAACAGGAAAGACTGCCAGGGGAAGGGGCACTAGCCAAGGCCCAAGACCCGGGAGATGGAGCTTAGTGACTGAGGAAGTGAGTTCAGGGGATGGCGAATGTAAACGTTGGAAGGTGCTGGGGTCGCTGGCTGCCCATTAATTAGAGCACAGTGGGGATGGAAGGAAGCAGTAATGCAGAGTACGCCTGGCTCCAGGACCGGGGCCCAGGCTAATGCAAACAGGAAGGTTTTAATGAGAAAGTCGCCAAGAGGAAATGACTCAGTGCTTTGCAGAGAGTGAGCTCCAGCAGGACGGAGGCAGCCCGTGTAGCCCCCTGGGCTTTGAAGAGGAGCCAGCTCAGCTCCGGGGACCGGAGGGGAGGCCAGGAGCAGAGGGAGGGCCCAGAGTTTCCGTTTGGCTCTGGAGGCACAGAAACTCCCAATCATGTCTCCCCTGCAGCTCAGGCCTTTTTCCATGTTTGCCTCAATGGTAGGGGTGGGGGAGGCATTCTTGGAGGAGGGAAGGAACAGTCCCATCTGCTTTGGCATCACCAAAAATATCTTGGTCTTAGTGGGAGCTATGGATTCAGAGAATGTCCGGTCAGAAATACGCGTAGAGCACCATAGGAGTGGGACCAAACGAAGAGCTTCAGTTCACCGCACCTTAGTCTCTGCATTTAAGATAAATCATATTGGTCCTAAGAAAGAGAACTAGCGTATAATGTGCTCAGTACTTCTGAGCTAAGTAGAGCTGTGACTAGGAATTCTTAAATCCTGAGGAAAGTCCTTTGGGGAGGACCTATGGCACATTGGGAGTGGCTATGGCACAAGGGGCAGCTATTTCTCAGAATTCAGACTCCAATGTACCCCTCTCCCCAAACACACGTATACACACAGAACCTACAGTCCCCAGCCTTTGAGCCCTTAACAGAGAGTAGAGGGAAGAGGAAGACAAGAGGGTCTGTGCCAAGATATGAGGCCTAGGAGAAGGACACCAAATCCTAGCACTCTGGGAATCAAGATTGTCTGGATGTATTGAGGGGCTGGTCATTCCAAGAAGCAGGGGTCGGCAGGGAACCACTAGACTGGGGTGATGGGGGCGGAAGGAGACCATGTGAGCATCATCAAGCAGTTTCGGTCTTCCATCTCTACTTACCACTCTGTTTATAGGTTTCCTATGTTGAAATAAGAGAGAAATGCACCAGGCATCCTTCTGCATATAGGAACACGACTTGATCCTCACATTGGGAAGCAAGAAAACACTTTGCAAGTTATTAATATTCTCCTTATCTCAAAACCTGACAACATTGCTGTCGAGATCAAATTGGATAGTTTATACAAAGTGCTTGCAAGTATTAAAGCTCTCTATAAATGTTAGCTGCTATTAATATTAAATGCTCAAACGATCTGTGATCTCACCAATTGAGGAGTTCCCTCCTGTGTTAAATATTGACTGGGCAGGTTTGCAATGCTAAGGTCCCAGCACAAGGAAAGACAGCAATCCACCTTCTTTGCAGTTAGGTTGGGGGTTGGGTTGGCGGTGAGGAGGGAATAGTTGGGCAAAGGAACCTAGTTAGAGCTCCTAATGTCAAGGAGAAGGGAGTGGGGTGGGTTCTGTCTCTGAGCCACATGGTTCCTAATTCAGCCCTCAATTTCTGTATCCCCTATGTCAAAAAAAAAAAAAAACGGGAGAGAGATGTGGCTGCCAACTGGCTACTTACATTCCTAGGCCACAGCACATGTTTAAAAATCAGACAGAACTGGCCGTGATGGGAGGCTCTTGGTACCACTGGGCAAAATGAGCATGAGCTGCAAACATCAGAAAGTAAAGCGAAAAGTTGGATTAAGGAGGAAATCCTCATAGAGGGCAGAAGTGGCAAAGGAGCCTGGACACAGGACAGTCTGCTGGGCTCCTGGATGGAATCAAGCACCCAGGGTGGGTAGAACAGGGTGGATTTTTATCAGGATCTTCTCTGGGTCAGACAGGACCAGGCATTGGGTGTGGGTTCAGGACTAGTGTTACTAATGGGGGAAAGGTGGGAGGAACTGGCCTGTGGTAAAATTTGGAAGATAGGGGTTTTGGTGGGGGGTGAATCACTACCGGTCTTACTCTAATAAGATGATTCTGGGGTTTTGAGCATTCCAGAGGATTCTTTGCTTACCAGGTTGGATCTGAGGCAGAATGCAACCAATAAATGTCTGCCTTTCCTCTGAGACTCCCAGCCATGTCTTTCCACAAATCCACCACGAGGAGTCTATTCCAGAGGTCCTCCTCTATTTCTGATGACATTCAACATGAACTATCCACCTGTCTTCTCTCATTCTTGCTGTGTGACCAGCTCATTTTCTCTATCATGCAATTCCTTGATACATCCTTTATTCTTATTCTTTGAAGTTATATGTGGCAGCCTGTTCACACCCGCCATTGTCTTCTGAATGATATCCACTTAAAAAATCTTCAGAGGCCATTGGGTTCCATGTTTTGCTATCATTTCACAGCACCAGAAGAATATCAGTATTGAAAACATGGCTCTTTGTTTTCATGGGAAGGTTGAAGTTAGTAAAGGAGCTTTGCAATACAGCCTATTCTCTTCCCACAATTTAACATCAGACTCAGCTAGTAGGACCGTTTATTCCAGACAGGGGTCTACCGGACCCAAATCATATTGGCAATCCCACTGTTAAATTTTCAATGGAAACAGTTACACTTTGGAAATCAGCAAGGGATACAAATCAGGGCTTGGTTTATTGTTTTGTGGATTTAAGAAAGTAATGAGGAAAATGTTAATGATGCAGATTAAATTTAAAAGTATGTCCTGCACATTTTTTTCAGTGAGCTGGTTGTTAAACATTTACCAGTACATCCCAGATCCCAAATATACGCATTGGTTACTAATCTCTATAGGGTATCCAACCAAATGCATGAAATCTAGGTAATTGATCTCCTTCATCCATTTGGACTTTCCTGTGTGGATGAGGAGTTCAAAATCCTTTGAATGACTACAAATGTCTTCCAAGAGTTTGTGAAATATACTGGGATTTAATGCAACGGTCAAAATATCATCTACAAGCAAAATCCCCAAAGGGAGCAATGGAGAATCAGTGTTACGCAAGGAGGGGAAGGGAGTGCTAGAATCTAGGATTGCATCCAGCCCCTCACAATGTCAGTGACAAATCGCTTTCCTTCCTCTATAAAATGGGTTAATAATCCTGCAATACTTAGCTCACAGGGTTAATATGATAATATGATACATCCATGTAAAGCACTTTGCAAACCTCAATGTCAGCTATTAGGATTGATTAGAGGTAGCAGTCAAAGGGTTCAAGATGGGGCCTCAGGCACTGGTTTAAGTCTCATCTCTGGCAAACACTGGCCATGTGATCCTGACCAAGGCATTTAACTTCCCCAAGCTCTAGGCTCTAAGGTGCAGACCAGGGGCTGATCTGCATCGGTGAAAGGAGTCTCCTCACTGATGTTTTCCTTATACCACTGAAATCACAAGGCCACTCTAAAGGAAAATTGTTATTGAAACCCAAGTGGTTATAACGATAGCTTACAGAGTTCTCTGTGGTGTGTTCTCGGAAGCCGGATAATGACGACTCCCGCGTAGAACGTTCTAAGGTGTGAATGTGCTTTCCTCACGGCAACAATGCAAGATTGCTAGTCAAGTATTATTGCTCGAATTTTATAGCTGAGGAAACTGAGTCTCATAGGGGTGAGGTAATTTGTTCAAGGTCATACAGCCAGTGAATATCAAAACCAGGATGCAAAGCCAGAACTTCTGATTCCACTACAGACTGGGTTCTCTCAACAAAACACTTCTAGGGAAGGTAAACCTAATGTGGTACACACACTCACATACACACATATATGTGTGTGCACACACAGAGGACTTGTGTACATATGAACTCACACTGTTAACATATGTGCACATACGTACACATGCATCCACATGCACACACACATACGTGCATACACACAAAAACCAGAGGAAATGTCTGCATCCTGATGTGAAAAGGATACCATCTGAACTTTAAAAAATATATATGTAAATTAGTAGCCAGTGGCCATGTTAAGTTCCTTTATAAAGTAGGTGCTTAATGAAAACTTATCAAACTGAATTGAAGTGGGGATTATCCACATTTCGGAAAGGGATTAAGGCAAGTCAATAGCTTGCTACGTGGTATTTGCTAAGCATTGGTCATGTAAGGTAGATTAGAGGACAGATGGACCAGAACCTCTGGACTGGAAAAAGAACAAACTTTTTCCTGATTTGCAAAAAGGGAGAAAGAAAGGAGTCTGCAAGCTATAGACCCCTGATCTTGACTTTGATCCCTCTTTTTTCCTTAAGATCAGATTTTTTAAGGAGAGGGACTGTCTCATTTCCCCTGGTGCCTAGAATGATGCCTTGTACATAGGAGGTGCTTCATAAATGTGTTAGATTGAATTGAAATGATGACAAGTGAGGGATGTGGGGTATTGCAGTAGGGAATGACCAGCATCTGTAATAAGAGACCTTCCTGAATTCTCATCTCAGCTCTACCACTTGTTAGTTGTGTGACCTTGGGCGGATCACTTCATCCTTCTCTGCCTCAGTTTATTCAGCTGTAAATTAAGGGGATTGAACTAGGTCATCCTTTTCCAAACCATCTGATTGATCCAAATGGAGCTTTTGTGAGAAAATTTCAATGTTAGTGGTATTTTCCCTTATAAAATATTAAATATGAATGCATATCTGCATCAAAATATTCATTATGCATTGCAATTTTCCAATATACAAATAAGCATAATATTGTCTATTTTGCTCATAGATTTTTCCAGCCCATCTATCTCAGGAATAGTATGATTCCCTGGGGCAATCAATACAGTGTGGAATCCATCAATATAGCCGATAGTTGGCTAGCATTTATAGAGCATTTTAAGGCTGGCAAAGTGCTTTACGAACATCTCATTTAATCCTCACAACAATCCTGAGAGGCAGATGCTGTTATTATCTCAACTTTACAGATAAGGAAACTGAGGCAGACAGCAGTTAAGACTTAAATCCCTTTAATAAAAGGATTTGTTTTGTGAAGTTTGGATTCAGTCAAAGGGCCACACTTGAGGACCTAGAGGGTTATATGTGGCCTCGAGGCCGCAGGTTCCCCACCCCTGGGTTATGTGATTTGTCTCATATTAAACAGCTAGTAAGTGTCTGAGGTCACATTTGAACTCAGGGCTTCATGACTCAATGTTCATTGTTCTACCTGTTGTATCACCTACTTGCCAGTATCTTTCAAACCCCATAATGTAACATGGCCAAGTCCATTTGGGAAAAGCTAGATTAGATGACTTCCAAGGTCTTTCCTAGCCATAAAACCCTCTGATTCTAATTAAGAAGTGGCATTAGTTTTGTGGGGAAGGTGGAAAAAGCAGGTCCCTAGTCATGATGGAAGAATTTTAATAAAAAGAATTAAATTTTAGGAAAGGAAAAAGTCATTTTGTAAATGAATGTGTGGGGCCCTCAGCACATGTAGTTCAAGCCCAAAGGTAAATTTGGTGAAAAGGGTCAGACCCCCAGCTTTGCTACAAATGTGCAGTGGAACTGAACCCTTAGCCTCCAGGTGCTTGATCCCACATAACCTTCTCCAGCTATTGAAGGAAATATTTCTAAGGCATCCAGCAAAATAAAGAAAGGATAGATGAGGTTTTGGGATGGCAGAAAAATCCCGCACCCATTCTCCCCAGTCCCAGCTGCCTGAGTTGTTGCCTCCCTAAAAAGGTCTCTCTGTCTTTTAAATTGCATCATTTACACTATTTGCTTCAATGACTCTGAACTCTGCTAGCCGCTCCTGGGTTTTTATGACTTTTCTGGGCAAATACATTTGCCTAAATTAAAAAGCAGGGCCTGGCATCTGGATCTGCGAGAGGGCGGCAGGAGTTTTTAATTCCATCTCTGTAGCTAGCTGGTGGATAGGTCTACAGACTCAGAGATAGTCCCTTTCCTGATGCTTCTCTCTCCGATTCTTTAAACTCACCAAAAAATAAAATAAATTGTTAAAATGGGGCCAGTGACTCTGTTATTACTTTAAGGTTTACAGAGCACTTTACATATGTCATCTCAACATCCCTGTGAGATTAAGGGCCATTGTTATCTTTTTTTTTTTTTGGCAAGGCAATCGGGGTTAAATGACTTGTCCAGGGTCACACAGCTAGTAAGTGTCAAGTATCTGAGGCAGGATTTGAAATCAGGTTCTCCTGACTCCAGGGTCAGTGCTCTATCGACTGGATCACCTAGCTTTGCCCTTATCTTCGTTTTACAGCTGAGCAAATGAGACTAAGAGATTTTAAGTGGCTTGCCCAGTGGCATACTTCTAGAAAGTGTCTGAGGCAGGATTTGAATTCAGATCTTCCTGACTCCAAGTCTAACATACCATCAACTGGGTCACCTTGCTGCTTATAGTACAGGCAAATATTGTACAAACTGAGTAGTAACCAAAGAATAAATAAAACAGATTTTATTTTTCATTTGCAGCTAGGTGGCACAGTGGCTGGAGCACTGACCCAGGAGTCAGAAAGCACTGAATTCAAATTCTGCCTCAGATCCTAACTAGCTATTTGACACTAGTCAAGGCACTTAATCTCTGATGCCTCAATTTCCTCATCTGTAAAATAAGGACAATAACTACATCCTAGGGTTGTTGCAAGGATCCAAAGAGATGATATTCATTGAGTGCTTAGGGCAGTGACTGGCACACAGTAGGTACTTAATAAATGCTTGTTTCCATCTCTTATTTCCCATTGTTCTTAACCTGCTACCACAAAGGCACTGTTTCTTCTCTGTGGCCTCATTTCTTCAAGATGGAAGAAGCCGAGGCAGCTAGATGGTGCAATGAGTAGAGCGCCAGCCCTGGAGTCAGGAGGACCTGAGTTCAAATCCAGCCTCAGACCTTGACATACTTACTAGCTATGCAACCTTGGGCAAGTCACTGAAAACCAATTGCCCTGCCTTCCCCCTGCAAAAAACAAAACAAAAAAAAGACAAGATGGAAGAGGCCTTTTCCTTGAAGGGAAGTTATACGTTCCTAACATAGGCCCTGTGTGGGACCCATCAAACATTCTGATGCTGTCAAAGAAAAATGCTCTTGGAGTACTAGGGGCGTGACCCTGGGCAAGTCACTGAACCTCTGTTTGTCTCAGTTTCTTCAACTGTAAGATGGGGATAGTAGCAGCACTGCCTCCAGGGTCGTTGTGAGGATCAAATGAGATAATATTGGGGAAGCACTTAGCACCATGCTGGGCACATGGTAGGCACTATGTAAATTCTAGCCGTCATCATCATCATCACTACTATACTACTACTACAAGCACTAGTATTACTACCACTAGTGTTACTACTACTTCTACCACTACTACCACCGCTACCACCACCACCACTACTACTACTACCACTGCCGTTACTACTACTTCTACTACTACCCCCACCACCACTGCTACTACTACCACTACTGCCACCACCATCACCACCACCACTACTACTACTAATACTACTACTTCTACTACTATTACTACTACAACTACTACTACTACTACTACTACTACTACTACTACTACTACTACTACTACTACTACAACTACTACTACTTCTACTTGGAGGTGAGAAGAATATAGTGGCAATAAGATGTGGCTCATACCACAGGCTTCCTGAGAGCATTTTCGTCCTACTGTGGGAAATAGCAGGATTAAGGTATAGGCTGTTAGCACTGGCACTTTTGGCCAAGGGCTGCAGCAGCCAAAGTATTTTGGAGAGTGAGAGCGACCAAAGTTGCTTTGTCATTGACCAAAATGACCTATCTATGGTGATGAACAGGGAGTATGCGGTGACATGGGAAGAAGAGTGCTAAAACATGAGTATAAGAGTGCACGAAGTCTGAGCCAGGGGTGCGGGTACATTTGCTGACACCTAGCCCCTGTTCCATCTTTTACAGATAAAGAAACCTAAGCTCAGGGAAAGCATGTGAGTTGCCACAGGTCACATAGGTGGTGAACCCCAAAGGTAGGATGCAAAGTTGTTGAGGCTCTCTGATTGTATCCGGTACTTGGTTCTACTGTTATAACTGTGCCAACGATAAGAGACAGTGAACAGGAATTTGATTCAATTTACTTGAACATTTTGAATCGAATTGAATTTATTGAATTAAGTGTTGTTTATGTGCAAGACAACGAGCTAATGCTAGGAATACAAAAAAGAAAAAAAAGAAAAACAGCTTGGTCTCTGCCTCAAGAAGACTATATACTCTGTTAAAGGCATTTGATACACACACAAATAACCACATAACAGATTAGAAAATAGTGAAGTTTGTTGGAGAGGTCAGAGTGAACCATCACACAAAGGCTCGCCACTAGGTGGTGAATGGTTTGGCTGTAGCAACCCATAAACAAAAAAAAATTCAAACTGGCCCCCGTCTACTTCTGTAGCCAAGTGACATAAAAGTGAGCAAAGGCTCCCAAGAATCCCAGTTTCTTGATTGTATACAAACATTAATTTATCTGCTGGCATTCTATATATGAAATCCTTGTCCGATGAACAACAAGTCATCATACTGCTAGAGCAGGGGTTCTTAACAGGGGGTCCATAAACTTGGATGGTAAAAAAATTACATCTTTATTTTCACTAACCTCTAGTTGAAATTTAGTATTTCCCTCAATGGTTTAAAAGTATGATTCTGAAACCTTGAAAGACTTACATGAGCTGGTGCAAAGTGAAATGTACGTGCACAAAGTACCACTAATATTGTCAGATGATCAGCCGTGAATGACTTGGCTCTTCTCAGCAATACAATGACCCAAGGCAACTCTGAAGGACTTAAGATGAAAAATGCTATCCGTCCCCAGAACTGATGGTATCTGAATACAGATCGAAGCATACTTTTTTTTTACTTTATTTTTCTTGAGGTTTTTTCCTTCTCTATGTTTTATTTCACATTATGACAATTATGAATATGTTTTGCATGACTACACTATATTGCACTGCTTGCCTTCTCAATGGGATAAGAAAGGAGAAAATTTGGAACTCAAAGTTTTAAAAACAAATGTTAAAAGTTGTTTTTATATGTAACTGGGGAAAATAAAATACTAAATAAAAGCTAAAAAATACGATTCTGACAAGGGGTTTATAAGACTTCACCAGATTGACAAAAGGGGTCCATGACACACAAAAAGTAAATGTCCTTTACTAAAGGAACTCAATTATGTCAACCTTGACATTCTCACCACATAAAGCCAGAATTTATAAGGAAGCTTCAGTCAAATGGAAGAAGTGTGGTTAACAGAAGCAAACAAAGAAGTTGGCAGAGTTGGGCTACCAGACATCCCAAAACATCAAGAAATATCATTTTATGGGTCTTTTGGTCACCCTACATTGAAATATTCTTTATGAACATTTGCCAATAAGACCACCATGAAGATTATGTCTGTTTACAAGCCAAAATCTGTTGCAGAGGGTTGAGGAGATTCATTGGTTGATATTAAAGTACTATGCCATTTAATACTCAATTCATGCAAATGTGCATATGTGGAAGGACAGGAAAAATGTTGGAAAATATGACTTTGTATTAAAAAAGAAAGATACCAAAGGTATGTGGAGTACACAGAGACCTCATGTTTATTTAGAATGAATAATTTCATTAAAAAGGAAATTGACCGTATCTTAATGAGCAAGAAACAACTGGTTACTGACGGTTTAGGAATTATTTCAGAATTAGCAATCTGTGCACAGTCAGACCATAGACTTGTTAGAACAAAGATTTAAATCAGTACCAAATAGAAAAATAAAATAATAAAAATGGTAATTAAAATGGCTCCAAATGTATTTATTTATTTAAAGGAACTTCTGTTTTTGGAGGGGGGAAGGTAGGGCAATTGGGGTTAAGTGACTTGCCCAAGGTCACACAGCTAGTAAATGTGTGAGGCCGAATTTGAACTCAGGTCCTCCTGACTCCAGGGCCAGTGCTCTACTCACCTAGCTGCCCCTTAAAGGAACTTCTGACTCCAGAAAGGTAGGGATAGGGAAAGGGAAACGGATAGAAGAACAAATAATTCCAAAGATTATTAGAATATGAGCCGCATGAGGGCAATGATCCGTTTTTGCCTTTCTTTGCAAGCCTGGAGCACAGTAGGTGCTTAATGAATTTTTGTTGATTTACCCTTTCCTAATAATGTTTAACTGACATGAAACAGTCACCAATGGAAGACCAAAAGAGCTCAGTAATCACCTTAGCCAGCAAATATATGATCTCCTCCTAGCCAAGCTGAGATACATGACAGCCAAAGGCAACAGAAGTGTAGAATTAAAAATCGTTGGCAAAATCTTACAAAAAAATGGGAAGAGGGTAAATTATAAGCAGTCTCACCTCATAAAATAATGAAAGGGAAACAAGCTTACAGATAGTTTGGAAAGAGATCAGATGAAGTCAGATCATTTAAGACCGAAGCTAGAAGGAAGAAAACAAACAGATGAAAAGTGGGAAAGACCAAGATTACTATAACAATTTTTTCCATTGATGATAGCAGAGCCATTACAAATGGACTCAGTTCCTGATTTATCGTATGAGGAAGCAACAACTTAAAGAAAAAAGATGTAGGAAGAGCAGCTGGATCAGACTAAGTATGGACAAATTAGGTCTGTGCTGGAAACAATATGGTCTTGAAAAGTGTTGAGCAATTGATTCTCAAGATTCAAGGCATCTCAATGAGAGAATACCAAACATTTGTGCATGATTATTGCCAAAAAGATGACTGAGGAAATATTTTGATATCCATGAATCCATATGTTTACTTTCTTAACTCTACAAAAACCTTTAATGGAAAACTTCCACATGTATCATGGGTATCCTTGGGGAAGGTATGAGAAAGCAACAATTGCATTTGTATAATGAGTCCTTGAAAGATGCTTCAAGAGAAATGATTTTGTTTGACTCTGATTATTAAAATGAAGACATAGTATAGAATAGAATGATTTCTTTTTTTACCAAAAGTGTTTGTCACTGTAATGGAGGATGCCCAGTATGGAGTCCAAAGGAATCGATTGGTTTTCCCTATAGATGTTGAGGTTCTCCAGATGTCCCTTTTGCAAATGACTCTATGCCAATTGCACCCCCCCCAAAAAAAAACACTGCAGGGTCTTCTAAATGAGATGCATAATCTTTGAAGAAAATTTGGCCTAACATTGGAAAAATCAAATGAAATGATGATATGATGATAATGATGATAACACCAACAATAATAAACAATAGTATATAACAAGAATATATATGAACAATAATATAAAACAACAAGGATAAACAATTAAAATGATATAGTGCCTTAAGGTTTAAAGAGCAGTTAGTGTCCTTTTAAAAATTTTTATCTTCATAATAACTCTGTAAGGTAGGTGCTATCATTATCTTCATTTTACAGATGAGGGATCTAATACTCAGAGAAGGGAAGAGACTCACTCTAGATCACACAGCTAATATGTATATATGATCCTGGATTCAAACCTGTCTTCCTGACTTCAAGTATATCAAAGAATATACATTTTACAGCTATGATGTGTAATTGGATAGACACTCAAAGAATCGGGCCATGGGTACACTGCCAGGACAGGTATCTTGGATGGACAATGCAGATAGACAATGTGCTCAGGCTAGAATGGAACAGGAAGAGAGGAACGGGCTAGATTGCCTTTGGGAAATTGTTGTTTTTAATGACTTCAAGCTTCTCTAAGCAGCTAAGTGGCTGAGTGGGCAAAGAACCGGACCTGGAGTTAGGAAGACTTGATTCCAAATATACCTTCAGACACTTATTAGTTGTGTGATCCTAGAAAAGATGATTAACCTCTGTCTGCCTCAGTTTCCTCATCTCTAAAATGGGGATAATAATAGCACCTACCTCCCAGGGTTGCTGTGAGGATCAAAGGAGGTATTTGTAAAGTGCCTAGCATAGTGCTTGGCACATAGTAGGTACTTCATAAGTGCTTGTTCTCTTCCTCCCCACCCTGCCTTGTCCCTTTTCCCTCATTCCCTATAACAAAGGAGTATCTCTTTAAAAATCAATATTCTTCCAGTGAAGCTTTAGAGATTGATTCAGCTTTGATAATGAACACCTCCTCAGTACCCTCAGTTGCCTGTGCTCTCTGAGTGGAGGGCTGGAGGACAGAGCAATAAACTTCTCCCAAAGCCTCCCTTTATAGAGGCTCAGATTTTTTCCAGCTAACTCTTCATTTCTCATAACCTCTTCTGCTTGGTTTTTACACCAGGAACACCTGGCATTCCCTACCCCTCTTCTGGCTTCCCTTAGTGTATTGTCCTCCCTCATAAGATTGAGAAGAACAGAGGACAGCGCTTTTCTTTATTTTTCTTATTTGTATCCCCAGAACTTAATAAATGTTTATTATTGACTTGAATAGTAAAATACCAGAGTGTCTGAAGAATTTAAATTGCATGTCACCCAAAGTACAATGAAGAGACTGAATGATGTGTATAAATAGTCTATAGTATATTTCAACAAAGAATCACATACTCTGTAAAAGACGTCATCAGAGAGATATATGAAATTTAAGTGGGCTTGTTTCGTTATATAATGAGAGTGAGGTAGAAAGCCTGTGTTCCACTGGTGCACGTACAATGCTAGGAGAACTAGAAGGTCCTCCCATGTTGGGTGGAGCTAGTATGAAGGATTTATGGGAGGATGTAGACAAGAGGGTGAGAAAATGTATATGGAAGAGGTATAATTTGCACCTTCGGGGGGAGCGTAACCACATTTTTGATATTACAAAATTTCAATATTTTCCAGTTATCTCACTCCATTTGCTCTTTTCCATCGACCTATAATATCCTCTTGTTCTCCTAATCAGAAAAAAAGTTTCCTTTGACCCTTCTCCCTCATTCAGCTAATGCCCCATCATCCTCTTAACCCACTCTTCAACCTCTTACCGTTTGGCTTCAGTCCCCACTGCTCTACTGAAATCAGTGACCTTTGAGAGAGCCCTACTCTCCTAATTGCCACATCCAATGACCTTTGGTCTAGCCTCATTACCCTTTACCTTTCTGAAGCATTTGACACCACTGACTTTGCCCTCCCACTAGTATTCTTCCCTTGGCCTCTTTACACCCTCTTTATTCTCTTCATATTTCTCTAAACATTCATCCATCTTCTCTGTTAGCTCCTTGTTCTTTTTCCAACCTCCTAACTCGCTTATTAACACCATAGTTTTGCTTTCTGTGCCCATTATACCCTCTCCCTTGAAAATACCATGCATTCCTTCGGCATTAGCAATCAGCTCTACACAAATGATGTTTAGTTCTCTTTTTCACTCCTGTCCCCTTTGTCAGGTCTCAGTCGTGTATCTCCAGCTACTTACAGGATATATTTACCTGAATGTTACACCAGCACCTCAAACTCAACACATCTGAAACTGAACTTTTCTTTAGCCTGCTCTTCCTTATCACTTCCTTATTTGTCAGTGACATCACCATTCACTCAGTTTCCCATGTTTAAAATGTTGCTGTTGTCATAGAATGAAAGGATATAGAGATAGTGTAACAGCAATGCTGCTTGCGGCTGCTGTGGCTGCATAAGGCCAATAACACCGGCGCACAGAAGGGCTGCCAGCACAGATTCTTTGATCTGCTTTTCTGAAGGAAAGCAACTTTAAGGGGTTTACAATCTCACTTTAATTAAACACACATATATCATTCACTTAGTTTAGGGGAAAAATTTAGCGCTCTGAACTTCAGAGAAAACATAAGCAGAAATTATATAAACAGAGCAAATAACAAATCAGTAGACGTGGCTTCTAACCATCTGTCCATAGCAATACATACATAGTTACCAGAGAAAGAAGCACCAACATCTGGGTTTTCAAAGCCAGGGGGCTCCTTAATGGCTACCCAGATTCTTGTCTGGTCAAATCACAGGACTCTCTTCCAGTGAGTGAGCCCCAAAGCAAAATGCTAACCTCAGAGTATATATATACACTTTTTCAGGGTTAGGCCACAGAGGGCATCACAACCACATGACTCAAACTCATGTGACCGGCTTTCTTGTGACTTAACCAGGTCATCAAAGACTGTTGATTCAAACAAAGGCAAGACTCAGTCAAAGGCACTTGGTTGCCTTAGTGCTGAGAAGCACTCCAAAAGAAAAAAAAAACATCAAAAAGTCCCACCTTGCTTGCCATTACAGATGGGATAGACCTTAAACACCATGCTGTCTAGTCCCTTCATTTTACAGGCATATCAGGGTCCTGGGACTGGTGAATGAGCCCAGTGAGCCCATATTTCTATGAACTTGCCCAGCATGCTTTACTGATGCAGTCCTCTGGTGGAATCCAAAACTTGAATGGGTTTCCAATTTGTTTAACACAGGAAAAAGAAGAGCCTTTTGATTGGCTGCTATAGCTTTTCAGTAAATATCTCTTGGTTGTATTGATGTTAATTGGTTAAATGAAACTGGGAAGGCTAGGGATTGATATTGGGGAAAACATACTGGAATGGTGCTTAAGTCATAGCATTAGAGAAGACACTCCCAAATCCTCAGTGGTACCCCTAGAACCACAGGAGGGATATATAGACTTCTGTGGGGACCTGATTTATCAGTAGGTTGCAATTGGGATAAGGATCCCAGTCCCAGTCCCCTGTTAACATGGATGAGAAAACTAACTCCCAGAGAACTGAAGTGATTTGTCCAAAGACATAAAAAGGAACAGAGCCAGAGTTGTATTATATTCAGTTCAACAGACATTTACTAAGTGCCTACTGTGTGCCAAAGCATTAGAAACAAAGTAGATGCGTATTGATTGACAAATGCCTTAAACAACTCGGGGCACATGAATGTAACAGGCTATCATTATGCTGAAAGGAACAATATGGTAAATACAGATAAGGGTGGTGAGACTTGGAGGAACTGATGGAAAGGGAAACTGACAGAATGAGGAAATCAATAAGAACAGCAAGTCAATGAAAGAGTCAATAAACATTTGTAAAGCTCCTACTACACGCAAGGCACTGTGCTAAGTTATGGAGATATAAACAAAGGTAAAGGAGTTCTAATAGGGAAGACAAGCTAGCAAATATGTACAAGAGAGCTATGTATAGGATAAATGGGAACTAATTAAGAGAGAGAAGGCACTGGAGTTAAGACGGGTTAGGGAAGGCTTCCTCTAGAAGGCAGAATTTTAGTTGAGACTTAAAGGAAACCAGGGAGATCAGTAGCCAGAGTGGAGAAGGGACAGCATTTCAGGCATGAGTGAAAACCAAAGAAAATGCCCAGAACCATCAATGGGGGAATGGCTGAACAAGTTGTGGTATATGATTGCGATGGAATACGATTGTGCTATTAAGAAATGGGGCAGGGGGCGGAGCCAAGATGGCGACTGGAAAGCAGTAACTGGCGTGAGCTCCCCTCCAAGTCCCTCCAAAAACCTATGAAAAA
>CM053626.1:274156707-274207712 GCA_028646595.1 Phalanger gymnotis
AAAAAAAAAAAAGAAATGGGGCAGCTAGGTGGCGCTGTGAGTAGAGCACCGGCCCTGGAGTCAGGAGGACCTGAGCTCAAATCTGACCTCAGACACTTGACACACTTACTAGCTGTGTGACCTTGGGCAAGTCACTTAACCCCAATTGTCCTGCCTTCCCCTTTCCAAAAAAAGATAAAGAAATGACAAGCAGAATGATTTGAGAAAAACCTGGAAAGACTTACATGAAATGACGCAGACTGAAGTGAGCAGAACCAAGAGAATATTGTACACAGTAACAGTAATACTGTATGATGAAGAACTGTGAATGACTTAGCTGTTCTCAGCAATACAATGATCCAAGACAATCCCAGAGGACTCATGATGGAAAATGCTATCCACCTCCAGAGAAGAACTGATGACATCTGAATACAGACTGAAACATACTATTTTTCATTTTCTTTCTTTCTTTCTTTCTTTCTTTCTTTCTTTCTTTCTTTCTTTCTTTCTTTCTTTCTTTCTTTCATCAAGCTTTGTTATCGTGGTTATTGGCTTGGGAGAAAGATGCCCTGACAGAGGCTAAATTGGTTGCGGTAAATAGCAAAAATATGTCCGAGGGTGGCCATCAGATGCCTCTCCATGTTTGTATCTGGAATGTTTTCTCTCAGTCTCCATTCATTCTCCCATGTCCAGAATGGGAAGATGGTCATTCACATTTGGAAAGGGTAAAATCAATATTGATGATGTATGCTTCTTAATGAGGTGGTTTCTTCTTCCCAAACTTTAAGAAAGAAATCAAGAGAAGAGAAGTTTCTGATGGTACAACCTCAAAGAGAAGCGGCCGCTCCAGACCTTATCTACTCCCCCACTTCTCTGTAGCTCATTCTGCCTCTGCCATTTCTTGGATTCAGAAAGAAATTTTGCATCCAAAAAGACATATGGTTAATATAGTTACTGAATGTGGGGAGAGGTGGGCGTTTCTAAGAGTGGAGAGAGGTGGGTGTTAGCTCATAATCACAGAATCTCAGAGACAGAAAGGACCCCAGGAGCTATCTCTCTAACTCAGACCTGAACAAGAAGCATACAATATACTGAACAAACTGCTAGGGGTTACTCGAGGCTACTCCAGGCTTAAAAGGATAGCTCTCCAACTAGCTGTTTGATTGACTGATGAATTGATTGATCTATGTCCCACCCACCACCTACCCTCTGCCACTCGGATTCCCACTACTTCTGTCAGACCTCACCTACACCTTTGGAAGGGTTTATCCTTGAGACAAAGCTGGATCCCAGCCAATGGGAGGGGAGAGGGTGGAAGGGATTGGTGATGATAGTACTCCCCAGCTGGGGCTCCAGTCCGGTCAGTGAAAAGCTGGGAGAGAGCCCCTTCCCATCCCCCACCCCCAGAGAGCATGGGTTCTCCTTCTAAAAGCTCCATCTTTTGTTCTCCATTTGGCAACCTGCCAGACCAAGCACTGGCCCTCCAGTTTTGCCAGGAGGTACGCAGGTGCACACACCCTAGTTGCCACTGTCAGTTAATGCACAGAGGAAACACCAATAAAAGGATATTCTCTCTCTGTCACGTTTCACTGGATGTTCAAGGGTTAAGTGTAGAGCCTCAGTACCTCCCTCACCCCCCACTCTTGATAGGGAGGACAGTTCTTATATTTAGTAGCATATACTTGTCAAGGGCTTTGAATGGTTAAAATGGAGGGAGAAGTCAGTAAACAGAAATGGTTTATTTGCTATTATATTGAGACTAGAGAAAGGGGAAATGTTTGGAGTGAATACAGTTGTTGCTTTGTTTTTTTCTGTGTAGTCACTTTATTGGATTTTATGAACTAAAATATGTTGCCTTTAATCAGTGACTACTTCTATATCCATCGAAGTGCTGTGTCATAATTGTAATTATCAGGACAAGTTAGGCTGGGGAAACAGCCTTCGTGTAGCAGGCCAAAGGTTCCCCGCTTTGTGAATTAACTAGGTAATTCAGGAAAAAAGCAATATTCTTTAGTTTAAATAATACATAGAGATTTGGTTCTATCATTTAGCGTAATGATGTACATTTTGTGCTATGGGTCTTTTTATTTATTTGTATCTAAAAGCATTTGTTATTTCTCCCTCCCACTCCCCAACCCAACTGAAAAATAAAAAAAAAAAAAAGAAAAAGAAAACCTTCATGGCAAATATAAAAAGGCTAGTACACACACACACACACACACACACACACACACACACACACACACACACATAATTGAATGGAGTTGTTTTAAGGAACAAATATTTAAGCAGAGGCATTACAACTGAGCCAGGTCTCAGCTGGCCCTGGAAGTAGTGACCAACATTTTTTTAATTAAAAAATCAGTATGTGTGGTCAACAATCTAGCTTTGCTGCCACAATAGCTCAGCTATTATATTGACACACACGGTATGGAGCTCGCAAACTTTATGAGCTACAGATATCTCCGCTAAGAGTCACTGTCACTAGGACTGTCACACTGAGATCCCGCATCTCAAACTATTGGTACCACACTCATACCTATCCTTAACGCAGCCAATGTGATATCTGAGATAGAACACTAGACTTGAGGGCGAGACAATGCGAGCTCAAATCTCATATCTGACACATTAGTTGTGTGATCCTAGGCAACTCATCCCTTCTCTCTGTCTCCACTCTCTCCTGTGTAAATGGTCAGTTGTTTTTCAGTCATGTCTGGTGTCTTGACCCTATTTGGGTTTTTCTTGGCAGATATACTGGAGCGGCTTGCCATTTCCTTTTCCAGCTCATTTTACAGATGAGAAAACTGAGGCAAAAAGGCTTAAGTGACTTGCCCAGGTTCACACAGCTAGGAAGTATCTAAGGCCAGATTTGAACTCGGGAAGATAAACCTTCTGACTTCAAGCCTAGCACTCTATCTATCACTGCGCCACCTAGCTGCCCCTGTGTAAAACTGGGAAGATAAAACCTATGCTACCTACCTCATAGGTTCGTTATGAGGATCAAATGAAATAACAGCACGTAAAGTATCTCACAGACTTTAAAGCACCTTACTGAGGCTGAAAGGAGTTCATTGGCTTACCAAAAGTCACATGACCAACAAATGTCTTGAGATGGTGTTTGAACCCACATCTTCCAGACTCCAAGTCCAGTATTTTATCCATGCCTCATCTTGCCTACAAGCAAGCCTCCACCTCCTTTCACAGCCCACTCTATTTAGGCCCTCCCACTCTCCCTTTTCATATTTCCTTTATGTGTTGTCTTCCCCCAATGAAATCTAAGTCAAGTCAACAAGTATTTATCAAACACCTACTATGTGCCAGGCATTGTGCTAAGGACTAGGGATATAAAGGAAGCTTTAAAAAGTCCCTGTTCTGAAGGAATTCACAATCTAATAAGGGAGATACTTGTAAACAACAATATAGGAAAAAAGATACATAGAAAATAAAAGGAAGATAAGCCACAAAGATTAAGAGAGACCAGACCAGAAAAGGTTTCTTGTAGAAGGTGAGATTTTAGCTGAGACTTGAGGGAGCCAGGGAAGCCAGGAGACCAGGATAAGGAAGGTGAGGCAGAGAGAGAGAGAGAGAGAGAGAGAGAGAGAGAAATGCCCATAGTTGAGAGTCTTGTGTGGGAACAGAGCCGGGAGGATCCCAGATTACATGGATGGGAGTAAGTTGTAAGAAGACTGGAAGAGTAGAAAGGTGCTAGGTTATGAAGGGCTTTACAAGGATGTTATATTTGATACTGGAAGGAATAGGGAGGCACTGAAGTTTACTGAAGTTTATAGAAGAAGGAGGGTCAATGTGCTCAAACCTGCACTTTAGAAAGATCATTTTGACAGCTGAGTGGAAGGTGGACTGGAATGGAGGCAAGAAACAGCAGATCAAGGAGCAGACTATTTCAATAGTCTAGGCATGACGTGACAAGGACCCATATCGAGGAGAGGAAGTATATTCGAGCTTTGTTACAAAGGTAAAATCAGCAGGATTAGGGAACAAATTGGATATTGGGGTGGGGTTGAGAGAGTGAAGAGTGGAGGATGACCTCTAGGCTGGTGAGCCTTGGTGACTGGGAGGGTGGTGGTGTCCTCAACAGTAAAAGGGAAGTTGGGAAGAGAGATGGCCTTGGGGAGGGGAGGGGGGTGCTGGAGGAGGGAAGATAATGAGTTCAGTCTTGAATGTATTGCATTTAAGATGTCTCCAAGACATACAGTTCAAGAAGTGCAACAGGTATTTGGTGACGTGAGCCCAGAGGTCAGGGCTGGATAAATAAATTGCTAACAAAACAGCACTTTAACAGGAAGAGCACATTTTACATACATCATATCATTTGATTCTCAAAGACTACAAAATAGGCATCGCTACTATTTCCCCCCTTTCACAGAGGAGGAAATCGAAGTTGAACAAGGTTAATTGACTTGTCCAGTGTCGTCTAGCTGCCTGTTGGACAAGCAAACGCTGAAACCCGGGTCTTTTTCTACTAGCCATGCTGTGTCACCAAGGCATGGAAGCCCTCAATTCACATTTCTGCCACCAATCCACTCTGAAAATCATTTGACTGCGAGAGCAGGCAGTCAGTCAACACGCATTTTTAGAGCCCTTACTATGCACTAGGCACATTAGTGACTTCTAAACCCAGTTCTGCCACTGACTCAGTCCTTCTATAATAATACTGACTTACATTCTTAGTACAAGATGTCCATATAGGCATAGACTATTCTCATAAAAAATTTCCTCTACAGATTGGAAAGTAAGCGCATTAAGTCAATTGTTAATGATGTCTGCTAAGTCACCTTTTTCTAGGTAATAATAAAGTATGAGATTTCCCCCACTCCTCTGGTATCTTCTCCTTCACATGTCTTAAGACCTGACCCTTAAGTGTCCTCGAAATCATACCACCTGTAGCATGGCCCTCCACTGTATATTCTTGGACTGGCCTTGCTGGCTTTTCTATCTTTTTTCCTTCAGTATCATTGTTCAGTTTCACAGGAAGAATATCTGAGATGGAATGTTAGCACCTAAGTGTAGGACCCCTATTGCTGTTAATGATTAGTTTGTTATAAAAAAATCTTTACACATATTTTCTAATTCTCATGGATTTGTTACTTTTCAAGCTTTATCCTTAAATGTCCTTTGGAAGAGTTTTCTAAGATCTCTCACCTAGCTTCCTTTAAACTTGTCTTTACTTCCAATGCTTCTTGTTGCTTTATGATGCAATATTGCTTATAATCTTGCATCTTCCTCCTCTATAGGATTCTAAAATAAGCTCATGTTCTAAACCAGAGTCACTGTTGCTTGCCATCTCTCCATTTGGCAAGCAGATCAGGCATTTGTTGACTAAGGCACTTTTAGGTTCTTTTTGTCTCTTCATTTTGGCAATTAATTCACATTGGCTAAACTTCTATATGAATTTATTATAATAAATATAGGTTCTTTTCCTCCATTCATTTCTCATTTTTCACCATAAATAACTTGTTTAAATAGGTCAAGTTGACATTTTAATTTCATGACAGGTCATCTATTTGCAGATGACCTTGTGCTGATTTATCAAACCCTGGAAAATTATAATCTCCTGAATGAGATCCATAATTACTTTAAAGAGTTTGGCCTAACTATCCACCCAGGACAAAACAAGTGGATGAAAACTTCCTACTGTTTAGTCTATGATATGCTGTTATACAGAAAATCTATCAGTATCCATCTCTCAAACAAACTCCATAAATGGACAATGAGTCTGGCCTAGAATTTAATAGGAGAGCAATGGGCTAGCCTACCATTGGGAAATTGCAAAGTTCTTTTACTGACTCCATGATTCTCCCTGAAACTAAGGCCCATCTGCTTACACCAGTGTTCTTGGGGTGATGTTGCATGGCTGGGGGTCATGGAACACTACAACTTCTGAGGAACTGAAATTGAGAATCACCCAAGAGGCAATGATGAGGATCATAATAGGTGTGGGAAGAACGCAACACATCACAAACAAGGAATCATGCAGAAATAGGAAGAATATTAAAGAAATCTTCAGTGAAATGTATGACTGAAAAAGATGGGTTGATCATGCAATGAGGCAGACTAACAGTGGACAACCCATGTGCTTCATTAATAACCTTGAGATGTTGAGAACATGTGGAAAACTCCCCAGCATGTTAGGTGTACACACTCAACTGCAAATTTATGGGAGGACATGGGAGAGAGTTGCAGAGGTTGGGTGAACCACAAATGGATTGCAATCTACATTGCTGAAAGGAACTCGATTGGATCCATTGGACTATTTGAGTTTAGCTCACATTTAAAGGGTACTTTAATAAGCTTGCCTTTCTGCATAACAACCCTGTAAGTTCATATGACCATAGATTTAGAACTGAAAGAAGGAGTATGTTGGAGCCAGCTTGAACCAGAGTATGGGAGACAACTGTTAAATGAGTGTGAGCATTGACCCCTCAGAAATCAGTAAATGCTATAAATCAATGCTTGATTTATTGTTTTGTTGATTGCCTTGAGCCTAGACTTAGGAAAGTGATGGATAAAACTTCAATCATGCAGATTGTACTTAAAAGTGAGTCTTTTGAACATTTTCCCCCAAAGATCCAGTTGTTAAACATTTACCAGCAGAGAGCAACTGGAACTAACGTTAAGGGTTACCTTGCCCAAACCCCTCACATCACAGATGGAGAAAATGAGGCTCAGAAAAGTAAACATTTTCCCCAAGGTCAAGTGTAGCCGAAGGATTCAGAACTAGGTCTTCTACCTTCAAATCCATCATTCTTTCCCTAAGCCAGACTGACAGGTATTCCCTTCATCTCTGAGCACATCGATGGCCTGTATCTCCCAGGCTGCAATTTCTCAAGACCCAGGTGATGTGTGAACTTCCCCTTTCTTCTTTTAATGTTAGGTGCTGCTGGCTTTAGTATCTTCTAAGAGGAACTTTACATGAACTCGAGGTATTCCTACAATCACTATTCTAAATACTCCCCAGCTGAACAGCGTTTGTGATAACTAACTAACCCAGGAAGATTCGTACGAATTGATTCTAGGGTGAAGTTAGCAGAACCAAGAGAACACGGCTATGGCGGTAATTTAAACAAAACATTACACTCTAAGACAGGTTCCTTTTGATTAATTTTAATGAGTAATCTTGGTTCCAAAGAACAGATTCTGAAACATGCCTCAGGATGAAGGGTTTGGGATGGGGGGAGCAGGCTACTGTTACAGAATGTAGCATTTGCTGTCAGATATGGTTGCTTTAGCATAATTATTTTTCTTTGTTACAAGTTAAGATTGAATTGGAGGGGGGTGGTCTAGGGATGGGCAGCCATCAATATTATTGTTGTTGTTGATCCTTTGTTCCCGAAAAAGACCAATGATACCCAGAGGATGATGTCTTGAATTGCATGTGAATTGGGTTTAAGTTAAGGCGAATAGGGAAAGTCGTCCTATAGAACATGGGATTTTTGTTAGGGCTTGAAGGGAGCCAGAGAAGCCAGGAGGCGGAGATAACAAGATACTACATTGCAAGTGGATACAAATGTATGACATTTCTATCATTCTGGCTCTTTCAAGCCTCTTTACGTTGCCCTCTCAAGCCCCTTCAGGCCCATTTGCCCATAGATGACTGTAAAGCTTCATGTTCATGTAATCCTTCCCTGCTGACTAGGTTACTGCTGACCTTTGCCCCTTCAACAGAGGCATGATTCTGGCTTTCCCCTTCAGGTGGATTGTCTTATCACTTCTGTTGAGCACAGTTGTTCAGTGCCCATAACTGTTCCTTTGCCCCAATGCCTTCAGTGTCCACTGAGCCATGAACCTGAGTGAATACCTTAGAAAGGAGTTTAGTCACTTCACTATTATCTTGAGCCCATAATGTACTGCCACACTGTTAGTATCAGGCCTACAGTACAGTTCAACGTAAACTTTGAGTAAGACCTGCTTTGGGGTTCCTTCTTGTAGTGACCATCTAAGATCTTGATGTCCATTGAAGATATTTGTGTTTGCCCAGTATAAGTATATCAGGATAAACCCTGTGTGTCATGTGATCATGTGACCATCTGGGCAACTATTGAATGATCTAGACCAGTGGTTCTCAAACTTTTGATCTCAGAACCCCTTTATATTCTTAAAAAATTATTGAGGGGGCCGCCACCTCCACTTGGAGCTTTAGTTTATATGGGTCATATATATTGTATTAGAAGTTAAAACATATTAATATTATTATGAAAATAGTATTGGTCTCATAGAATCCCTAAAAGGATCTCAGTGACCCCAAGGGGTCCCCAGACCACACTTTAGAAATCACAGGTCTAAGCCTTAGGAAGACGAAGAGGAATAGAAGAGAGGTGAGCTAAGAGGTGCAGTACTGGTGAAACATAAATGATCCTTGGAGCCAGAAAGTACTGCAAACAATCTTTCCAAATTTCTTTATGACATTCCTCCTGGTTCTTTCTCCACTCACCTTGTCTCTCTTGTCTATAGCTTAAGAACTTCCTTCATAGCAGCCCAACCCACGAAATAGGGAAATACAGAGGTCACTGACTAGATATTATAGAACATTAAAGTGATCCTCAGTTAAGACTTGTAACAAAGGGGCTGATGCTTAATGATAATAATTGCATACAATTGGGTGAGAGCTAGACAACGTTGGGATTTCCATCTAGTGCAAGAGGATTTTCCCAGCCTCCCCACCCCACCCCAACTAATGCCTGGGATGACCTTCCATCTATTCTCTCTCTCTCTCTGTTTCTCTCTCTCCCTCTCTCTCTCTGTCTCTCTGTCTCTCTCTCTTTCTCTCTCTCTCTCTCTCTCTCTCTACATATATATATATATATATAGTGCCTTTGTGTACATATATACACATATATACATATACATATATATAGTTTGTAGGTACCTAGTTGTTTTCATGTTTTCTCTCCCATTAGAATGTGAGCACCTTGAGGGCAGGGGCCATTTTTTTTAATATCCTTAGCACATTGGAGACATTTTTTAAAAGATGATGATGACGCACTTTCCTCAAGAAGCCTTTCCTAGTCCTCCTTAATCTTAGTGTCTTGCCTCTAGATTTCCCCCAATTTATCCACCATATGAGGTATCCTGAAAGTCTTAGTGCGGTCACAAAAGCTCACAACTGCACTAAGATTTTTGAGACACTCCAGATCTCGCTTGTTTGTACCTAGTCAGTTTGCATATTGTCTCCCCCACCTTAGGCTCTAAGTTTCTTGAGGGAAGGAACCGTTTTTGCCTTTCTTTGTTTAGCACAGTGTCTGACATATAGTAGGTACTTAATAAATGCCTGTTGGTTGGTCTAACTTTGTCATCCCTACTTCTCTCTTCACTTTTGCCCCTCTTTATATTGCCTACCCTCCCATCTCATAGCTACCAGTGCCCTCTTACCCTTTCTATTCCCATCAAAACCTGCTTTCAGAAGAGTATCTAACATAGGTCATTTGCATCATTGGGAGAATTTCATTTGAGGCATTTCCTCCTTCTGTCAAATGTGCTATCCCTTTAAGGCTTATCTCTAATTTTATACCGAAAGGCTCTGCCTCTTTTTTATGCCCCACTCCCTCCATTAAAATAATTACAGGCATGAGATGAAGTTATTTAGGGGAGAGTAGGGAGGATCTTTGGGAGCAGCTCAGTGTATAGACTGCTGGGCCTGGAGTCAGAAGAGCTCATCTCCCTGATGGCCAGCTTCCTGGCCTCAGACATTTACTAGCTGCTGATCCTGAACAAGTCACTTTGCCCTATTTGCCTCAGTTTCCTCATCTGTAAAATGAGCTGGAGAAGGAAATGGCAAACTACTCCAGTCTCTCTGCCAAGAAAACCTCCAATGGGATCACGAAGCGTTGGACATAACTGAAAAGTCACTCAACAACCGGAAGAATCTTTCCAGTGTGCCTGAAATCATATCACAAGGACATCCTCCTATTTTGTCTATGGATAGGGGAGATATACAGGACCTGGGGCAAATTACACATTACAAATTACACATTCAGCTGATAGGTCATGGGGATATTATAGTCATATGAAGCAAGCATGAGTGAGAACCAAAGGCAGATTCAGCTTCCTTGAAGAGGACAAGTCTCAATAGAGCATACTGAATTGTATGTGTGGAAGAACACAAAAGATAAGAAAAATGGGTACCATTTGCTTGGTTTTGGAGAGTGTGGGAACTGATAGATAAGAGCCTTAGTGAATTTTTGGCACCAAAGGGAAGCATCTAACTACTTCACAATGCAGAGTTTCAGCTTTGGAAGAAGGGACCTCTGGGACCTGTCAATTGAACCTGTTCCTAACCATAAATCCCTTCTACGGCATTGCAAACAAATGGTTATCTAGACCATGTAGAGAGTGTCTAGTGAGGTGAATCCTTCCTGCCCCCCGAATCACAGCCAGTCCTACAGATCCAAAAAAGAATGCAATAGAAAGAACACCAGTCAGACAGCCTGGGCTCTGGTCCTCCAGTTTTGCTGCTCAACCAGTGTGTGACCTTGGGCAAATCATTGAAATTCTCTAAGCCTCAATTTATGCATTTGCATAATGAAAGGGTTGGATGAAAAGATCTCCACAATGCCTTCTAGTTTTAAGACCCTAACTGTAAGCCCATGGTGACTATCTAGATTAATTTGCCAATTCTTTTTCTGCTATTTCCCCATATCTAGTTTTAAGGTTGCCTGAAGGCCAAGTCCCAAAGCTCAAACAAAAACAAAAACAAACCAGGAAATCCATGAAATGCCTTTTGTTTCCCATGAACTAGTGGTGGTTTTTCCTCCTTACTACAAGATGCCATGTACAAAAATAGAAGATTGGAAATATTCCTGGCAAATAGTGCCAGATATAGTAAGTGACAGATTGGTCCCAACAACCCTGCTCTTCTCCTAAGTGTAAAACATATGCCAGAACCGAGAGGTTGCTGGAGGACTGGTTTCTCTTTGAACTCTTTATTTCCAAAAAAAAAAGGAAAGAAAGAAAGGAAGGAAGGAAGGAAGGAAGGAAGGAAGGAAGGAAGGAAGGAAGGAAGGAAGGAAGGAAGGAAGGAAAGAAGGAAAGAAAGAAACCTAAGAATTTCCCTTCACTTGGAGAATTGGAGATGCCATTGGAGAGGCATAATTGGAGAGAATAATTTTCCCAACTATCCTTCAAGCCAAGATGAGAAATGTGTGCTCACATGAATGCCTGAATCAAACTCTGTCCATGTATTCGCATTTTAAAGGGTGAGATGCTACCCTGTGGTTTCTCCAATTAGAAGAAGGGGAAGAGGTCATCTAGAATAAGGGAAAGATTTGGCCTAATGGGGTAGGATATGTTAAAAAGCAAATGGGAGATCCTCCCTGAACTCTGGGTTTCATATTTAGAGCTCGTATGCAAAGGTCTTGTTTGAGACTCTCAGTAAAAAGCTGAGTATTGGGCTTGGGAGGATTTTAGATTACTGTTGGCTGGCTTGAATACCAAATTCCAGAAGAAGGAAGATGATTTAGTTAACTATTTAACCTGAAAGTGAAAGTAAAATGAATCTCTTTAAAACTGCCCCTAGTACTGGGAAGAAACCCTTTGGTGCAATGGAAAATTTTTTAAGATGATGATGATTTTTCTCCTTCAGTTTTAGGATGATAGAATCATAGCTTCTGAGCTAGAAGGGACATTAGAGGTCATCTAATCTAAGTCTTTCAATTTGCCATCAAGGTAATTGAGGCCCAAAGAAATAAAGGACTCGCCCCTGGTCAGACGTGTACCAAGTAGCAGAGCTGGACTTCAAACCAAAGTGCTCTGGATTTTTAGATGACAATTTTCTTTCTGCTGAGCTCTGCTGTCTCTGAAAGGCTCCTATCCCCTAGATTAATAATATTGGAGGGAGCAGAGAGATATAATTCTATCCCAGTATCACCACTCTCTGAGGCAAGCAGAGTGGCCAAATTTCTGGCCCCAATCTCCTGCTTCCCTTCCTGGCAGGAATTAGTCTCCTTTGGGGAAGAGGCTAGAGATGTCTATTCTTTCTCCCTTCAAGACGCACAATGACACTTCCCTGCTACATGTGGAAGACAGCCCTTATTTTATATTTATTTTGTTAAATATTTCCCAATAACATTTTAATCTGGTTCAGCTGCATTGAGGAGTGTTGCCTGCCACATGTTGGACACCTCTGCTATACACCACAATTACAAAAACAGCTTAATAGAAACCCACTCTTCCTTCTGTCCTTCCCTTCCTCCCTTTCTTCCTTCTTTCCATCCTTTTTTCTTTCTTTCCTTCCTTCCTTCCTTCTTTCCTTTTTTCTTTCCTTCCTTTTTTGTTTCCTTCCTTTATTTTTTCTTTCTTTTGTTTTTTCTTTCCTCCTTTCCTTCCTTCCTTCTTTCTTTTTTCCTTCCTTTTATCCTTCCTTCCTTCCTTCCTTCTTTCCTTCCTTCCTTCCTTCCTTCCTTCCTTCCTTCCTTCCTTCCTTCCTTCCTTCCTTCCTTCCTTCTTTCCTTCCTTTTTTCTTTCCTTCCTTCCTTTCCTGATACCACCACAGTGACAGAGCAGTACCCTCAGTTTCCCTTTATTCATTTCATTTCAACAAGTAATTATTGAGTTACTGTGTTGGGGGCTGTGTTCCCAAGGCTTAAAGAAACATTAGCTTTTGAATTGTCCTTGCAGAATGCAGAACACTCCTGACAACTTAAGTGCAGCCCCCTGGAGATGAATTTGCCTCCAGTAGTTTTACTCAGTGGGATATTCGGGTTGGCAGAGCACCTGCAGAAGGATGACAGAAGCAGGAGCAGGGTTCTGACTCCCGGAAACACTCAGCCAGTGCTTGCTCTGAGTGCAGAGCTCCGCCTCCCATTCTGCTGTGGGGATGCGGGAATTGGCTTTCCAGTGCATGGTGCTGTTTCTATTCAACCTCTGAACAGAATCCACTCAAGGGTTGTTCCTTTTTAAAATAAGATAAAATAACATAACAGATTTTTTTTTTAACAGAGGCACTGGGGAATAGTAGCTAGAGAGTCTCAAAGCCAGGAAGATTCAAGTTCAATTCAAACCTATCAGCAGGAGGAGTTTCTTCACCAGGAATTCCTTACATCAATGAAATCACAGGCCCAGCCCATATCCCTATCACTAACTTAAAACAAAATATCGTTGAAGCCTTTTGTTGTTACCTTGCCCTCATTTCCAATTTTATATCCTATCCTACTCCCCTACCAAGTGAACTATCCCTGGTTACAAACATTTCAAAAGAAAAAAAATTCAGTAAAACTAACCAATACATCAACAGACTACACACTGTCTCACGGCCATAGTTCCCTGCCTCTGCAATGCAGGGTGGGAGATGAATTTCTCAACTCTTCTCCAAGGCCAGCCTCGGTCATTATAATTACACAGCATTTAGGTTTCATTGTTACTGTTGCTCTTCATTGTTACAGTCCTTGTATATGTGGTTTTTCCCATTCTGCTTGGTTTACTCTGCGTCTGTTCACACAAGTCATTCCGTGCTTCTCTGAATTCTTCTCAGCAGTTGTTTCTAAACCACTATCCTACTCCTTAGTCTTACAACTCCAAAGCCCAGCCACATAGATGCAGTGAAAGACTCCATGTCTCTCTCTCAGCTATGGTTTTCTACTGAGTATTTGATCTTTTGCTACCATTTCATTAGAAGATTACCAAATACACGTTAAAAAGGAGAGATAGTTTCCCTCAAAGGCAAATTGTACAGGTCTCTATTCTCTGACACTTTTACCTAGGGGCAGTGTGTCATAATAATAACATTCTGGATTTAGTGTCAGGAAGCCTCGGGTTCAAAATATCAGAAGCTTTATAGCTATGTGATTCTGGGCGGATCACCTAACACCTCGGAGACTCAGTTTCTTCATGTGTAAGGTGGTAATAATAATAGAAGCAACCTAAGAGAATTCTTGTGAAGATCATATATATATATATACATATATATATATGTACATACATATATGTATGTATATGGATACACACATACATATGTATATCTATATAGAAAGAGAGAGAGAGAGAGATTTTGTAGAGAGGGAGAGAAAGAGACAGAGAGCTATACACACATACATACATATGGACATAGACATACAGGAGTGGTTTGCCATTATATTTGTGTATATAGATGTATATATATGTGCGTGTATATGTATGTATAATATACATGTGCATATATGTATGTATAATATACACGTGCATATATGTATGTATATATGTGTATATGTATGTACAATATATTGCATGTATATGTATGTATAGGTATATATAATTTATGTTCATGTATATGTGTGTATATATACATATATATGGATGTACATGTATATGTGTATATATATATATATATATTGCCATGGGTGTGGGACTATATATAGACATATCTGTCTATCTACATATCTACATTCTACATACATACATAAATCCCTGTGGTGTAGTGGATAGAGCGCTGGGCCCCTAGTCAGGAAAACTTCAGTTCAAATCCAGCCTCAGACACTTACCAGCTGTGTATCACTCTGGGCAAGTCACTTGAACACCATTTGCCTCAGTTTTCTCATCTGTGAACTGGAGATGATGATAGCACTTCCCTCCCAGGGCTGTTGTGAGGATCAAATGAGAGATTTATAAAGCGCTTAGCACAGTGCTTAGTAAGCAGTATTTAAATGAGAGCCGCTATTATTCTCTCAATGTGTATGTATGTATGTTCATCCACATATGTACATGTGTATATACCCACCCATGCCTGTATGTAGAGTATGCTCTGAAGTGCAAGCAAACCACACATGAGATATCTTAAATATGTCTCCATTGTTGAGAGGGTAGTTAAGAGCAGTGGTTTCGATGTGTGTAATATCTATTCCATTGGAACATGGTTAACAACTGAATATGTTTTACTATAGACAACTTATTTGATATACACTGTTCTCTGCATACAGGCAGCTAGGTGGTGACATAGAGCATAGAGCGTTGGGTCTAGAGTCAGGGAGACTCAGCTTCCTGAGTTCAAATCTGGCCTCAGACACTTGCTAGCTGTGTGAGCCTGGGCAAGTCACTTAACCCTATTGCCTCAGTTTCCTCATCTGTAAAAGGAGCTGGAGAAGGAAATGACAAACCACTGCAGTATATTTGCCAAGAAAACCCCAAATGGGGTCAGGAAGAATTACAACTAAAAGAACTGAACAACCTACACACACACACACACACACACACACACACACACACGGCTCTTTACAAACCTTAAAACTATATAAATGTGAACAACTATTATTATTATTATTATTGTGGTTTTGATGGCATAAATATATCTCCCTAAAGTTGGGTGAACTTGTTTACGGAGGCAGGTTGGGGAAAGCCATGATAAGAAGGATAGCAATACAACCCTTAATTTTGCAGAGAAGATTTTATATGCCCAGAAATGGGCTTTTCTGTACCCTCTCCCCTTCTCTACTCCAGATCACACAATCATAGAATCTCAGAGTTGTGGGGGGATCTCAGAGACCCAAGCAAGGTTCTCCTCTATTCCACACCTATTGAGTGGCTACCCAGCCTTTGTTTGAAGCTCTCTAGGGAGGGAGCGCTTCCTAACTCTGGATGCAGCCAATTCCATTTTCAATTTCTCTAGAAAGACCACCAGGTAAATGCATCCTTTCCCCCACTGACTACTCTTACTAAAAGTAGTTCTATAAATGGAGGTCTGTCCTCAATAAAAGAGGAAAATCAACTAATTGCAAACATAACAACAAAAACATTGGTAGAAAACCAACCACTTCGGGGATGTTCATACCTCCTATGATAAGCCCTAGAGGTTTCAGTTTCTTTTTTTTTTCCTGTTGTGGATGCCATGTAGCAAAATGCCCTGCTGCCTTGTTCTGGCCTCCTTCTCCAAAGAGGAGCTAGGTGGTACAGGAGATGGACCACTCGACTAAAAATCAAGACAACCTGAGTTTCAAATCCAACCTGAGACCCTAGCTATGTGTCTAGCAAGGTGGTTAACCTTGGTCTACCTCAGTTCTCTATTCTGGAATATTAATAGGATATTATTAATATTATTACTAATAATAATAATATTAAGAGGATACTAATAGGACCCACCCTTTAGCTTTGTTGTGACGACAAAATGAGGTCATGCTAACTAGTATTTATCTAGCATTTTTAAGGTTTGCAGAGCTCTTTACAAATACCTCATTGGAGCCTTACTACAATCCTGGGTGGTAGGTGCTATTATCATTCCAATTTTATAGATGAAGAAACTGAAGTTGAGAAGGGTTAAGTGACTTGCCCAGGGTCCAGAGCTAGTAAGTGTCTATGGCAGGATTTGCACTCCTCTTCCTGCCTTTGGCTCCAGTACTCTATCCACTGAGCTATCTAGCTGTTAAGGGCTTTACAAATCTTAAAGCACAGTATAAATGGTAGCTATTGTCATTGTTATTGAGGTAGGGTAGGCATTTTCACCAGCACCCTGCCTGGCATGCCTCTAACTTGCTTTGATCAGGATCCATGACCTGCTGGGGTACCACCTACGGTATCAAGCTGTTTGCCTTACACAGGGTCTCCAGATTGTATGGAAACCTTTAGAGATTATTTTTGTTCCCAAAAATAATTCCTCTCTAACTCCCACATCTCTGTCCCTATGAACAGCAGGTGGCCCTATTTTTCCATTTAACTCCCATGCCCTTCTTTGTTCGTTTTTTTCTTGGTTTCTCTGATTGTTTTTAGACTCCAATTTTAAAAGTATCCAAGCTGAATTCTGTTCAGTATTTCTTAGTGTCTGGGCTGGTGCCATTCGGATCTTCCACAGCTCATTCCATATTCCTCCAACAGCATCATTTGCAAAATATACAAAACTATATAATCACCATCGAGGCTCCCAATGCAGGTAAAAATCTAACGGAATTTCAGAATTACAAAATCATGGGATATCAGCATTTGAAGAGACTCTAGAGATCTCAGAGTCCAACCCATGTTTTAAGAACAATTCCTTCCAAAAACATCTCTGGCAAGTGTTCATACAGCCTTTGTTTCGTGACTTCCAATATGGGGGAACCAACTACATTCAGAAATCAGTTCATTCTATTTTGGGGACTAGTTCTAATTGTTAGCAAGCTTTTCCTAACAAGCCAAAAATTCACCTCCTTGCAACTGCCACTCACCACCTCTCTTGGTTCTTACAGTCAAGTAGAACACATGTGACAGCCCTCTGAATTCTTGAAGACAGATATTATATCTCCATCTACAAATCTTCTCTTTTCCAGGCTAAACATTTCATTCCTTTACCAGATCTTTTGATGACTTTTATCATCTGATTGCCCTTCCCCTAGACAATCTCCAGCTTACCAAAATCCTTCCTAAAATGTGGTCCTAAAACTGAATATAATACTACAGATAAGGCCTGACCAGGGCATAAAGTGGGATTATTAACTGTCTAGTCTTGTACATTTGGCTTCATTAATGCAGCCTAATATTTCATATGTTTTTTGGCCATGATATCACACTACTGATTGATTGATTATAAGTTCATCATACATTATATACATTGTTAGGATGTTTTTTTATCTAATTTGCTGCATTTTTATGCTGATATCCAAGCCAATATCCATATACAGAGATGAGAAAGAGTAGTAAGTCCCAAATACAGCAGAAATGCACATGTCTCTGATTTGAGTTTATTTGTAGTTATCTAATGCCCAGATATATTACAAAATTTTTAAATTAGCTCCAGGGTTCTGGCAAAATTTCAAAGACTATAAACAAAGCACAGAGAATTTAAAAATAAAACTTGAATGTTTTAAGTGAAAGCATGATGAACTGAAACCTGGCCAAAAGTACTGTTTCATGTAAGTCAGGAGGAAAATGAAAGTTATTGAGAAGCATCTTCCAAGGTGATCTATTGCTTCTAGTATCATTCCTAAGTTAGAAAATGTTTATGGATAGGAAAAACGATGTCCTTCTTACTAATAAGTTTTTTGTACTATTGTCTGATTTGGAGTAAAATTGAGTGGTAAATATTACATTTTTAGTCAGTCAATGTCACTTGGCACCATTAGTGTTAGGCATTATAAAGTCATCTTTTAAGACATTTTACTTTAATCATTTTACCAAAGTATTTGTGGAAGGTGCTGAAAGACTGATAAACATCAAGGTAGGTGATGGAGAGAGCCAGTGAATTTTTCTGAGCAATGGACTGACATGATGGTGGTGCTTGAAGGAAGATCCAGTGACTCTCTATAGAATGGACTGGAAGGATGAATGTGCAGTGAGGCCAGGTAGGAATTAGTTCTACTGAGTCCAACTGTGAGCTGATAAAATCTGAACCAGAGTGGTGGTGGTGGTGGTAGGAAAAGAAATTAGATTCAAGGAACAAAACAATAATACAAAAGGAAGGTAGAGATAGAAGAAGTTACAAAGAAAGAATGTACAGGACATAGTAGCTGACTGGATTTGGGGAATGATGGAGAAAAAGAAAATAAAAGTAACTTTGAGGTATGGAAGCATACTAAGACCTACTCTCCTCCCATCCATCCCCTACCTCTTTAGGCTACATATTCCAGTAATATTAGGGCAAGTCTTCAGTCAGACAGAAGTTTTTGTTCTAATTTGAATGAGAACCCTTATTAGTTGTTCTTTAACTATCCATTACAAAACAATGTGCTATACTAAAATGTTTTTGCAATCATTCTTTTTTTTCAATTTTCAAATTTTTTCCAATTACACGTAAAAGCAATTGTTAGCATTCATATTTAATTTTGAGTTCCAAATTCTCTCCTTCACTCCCTCCCCACCCCCTCAAAGAGAAGAGAGATATAGGTTATATGTGCTTTTGCAGTCATTCTGATGGAAGATCTAACCGATTTCAAAAGTGAGAAGTCCAGAAAGGACCCCTCCCTCAAACTGATCAGACTAAGAGGAAGACAATCTTCAAATAATACAATTAATAAAAATATCTGATGAGTTCATCTTTCATCGAGTTAAAAGGAAAAATCTTCAAGGGAGAGGTTAAAGGGGGATTGAATAGTTTTAGAGAAATGATTTTCCAGGTTGCACCAAAGGTTAAGTTTTTATTGTACTTTTTGATGAATTAAAACTGTTACCTAAGCTTGATCCTCCTCTTTTACCTTCATTGTGGAAATCTGCCTTTGTTTTTGAACCCTAATATTTGTAATTAGAAAAAAAGACTTGAGTTAGAGAAATTTTCATAGGCAGGATGGATCTGTCTCTGGATTCCTCTAAGCAGAGATGCTTAGAATAATTTAATGAATAAATCTGTGTCAGACAGGATGGTGCCAAAAAAATCAAAGCACTGAGGTTTTTCTTCCACAGAGGTTTTGAGTCTTGGTGAATGAAAATATGCAGTAGCAATTGACCAATTCAGGGAGGTCAGAAGGAGGAAATGAGTTTGAGAAAGTTCCTGAGTTCAGTTTTGGAATTATAGAATCTGAGATGTGGAAGAGACCTCAGAGGTGATCTAGGGATGACCCTTACCTAACTTATTAATTCTATCTGAAACATCTTTGACAAGTGTCGACCTGACCTTCACTTGAAGACTTCTAACAACAGGGAATTCAATACCTCCTTAGGCAACACATTCGTTTTAGGATGACTTTTTTTGTCAGGAAGTTTTCCTTCATGCTGAGCTAAAATTTGCCCCTTTTAGTTATATCGCATAATAGATTTCAATTTGGGGAGGACCTAAAAGGCCAACTCATCCAATCTTTTCATTTTACAGATGAGGAAAATGAGCCCAGAGAAGTTACATGACTTGCCCAGTGTCACAAAGGCAGTAAATAGCAAAGGCAGGACTTGAACGTGGTCATCTGCCTCCAAAGCCAACATTTTCCCCACCACACCAAGCTTCCTCTTCTATCTTCCACAGTCAAATGGAATATGTCTAATCCCTCTTAACTACTTGAAGACTGCTATCATCAAACTTCCTCCCCTCCTATCTCTCGGGGAATCAGTGTGTTCTCTCAAATTAAGGGGTTAAATGAGAAGACTTTAAGGTCCTTTTGAACTAAAAAAAAATTCTATACCCATAAGATGGAAAGATGGTTATTATAGGCCGCTTTTATTTCAGAAAAGAAAAAAAAACTTTGGCATTTCCTCCAGAAAACCAAGAACTTTAGCCTAACTTTTATTGTATGACCTTTAGGAGATTTAGCTTTTCCAACCCAGAGAAAAGAGTCTTGTCTTTGTGGCTCAGATGAAATCAATTTGTCAGCTTTGTCTTCATCTACTCCCTGATTTGTTGATGCCAAAAAACAAGTACTCAAGGGAGAAACAGAAAAGAACAACAACAGTAATGGGTTGTGACCTTGGGTACTGGCAGACTTGTGTAAAAGAGCCGTTAGCAATATCCTAGTATCTGCTCCTTAGTTAGGGCAGTCTCCTCCTGGGCAATATGCAGAGTCTAAAGGTTCCCATCAAAAATAACATATGATATAATGTTAATATAATATTAATACAATATGTTCTATTATAATATATGATGCTATATTATCTATATCATAATTTTCTATAACATATAACACATTATATATCATACCATACTATCTGTGTATATATTTTATATATGTGTGTTCATGAAATTTAATATTGGTCCTTAAAATAAAAAAAAACCCTAAGGTTCTACCTTATACCTAGCAAGTAGACAAGAATAGAAGATGTCAATGTTGGGGGGATTATGAAAGATGGGCACCCTGATACCAATGTATGCTTGTTAGAGCTGTGATTTTGTACAACCATTCTGGAAAGCAATTAAGAATTATACAAAGGAAGCGACTAAAATGTCCTAATCATTTGGCCCAGAGATTCCACTGCTATACATATGTCCCAAACAGGTTACTGATAAAAAAAAAAAAAACTATAAACACCAAATAAACATATGGGCACCACCAACATCACATAATGTTTCACAAATAATTCTAAGTCCCTTTAATGCAACAACAAAAAAGTAGATGGGACTGTGTACAAAACTTATGCATTTTCAAGAGCCAACTATCCCAGAGAGGAAAGGGTCCTTGCTCAAATGTACTTTGCATATTTTTTGAAGACGTAGCAGAAGGTCCTTACCCTGAGACTTTTTTTCTGGAGTTCACTCAACAAGGAAAGCCTTGTCTTGGAGGTGGAACTGGTTGACCCTTGTGATGTCACATCAAAGCTGAATAAATGAAGTGTGAAAAGAAGGAAAAGGTAGAAATCCAGAGAAAATTTCAAAACATGAAAAAAGGTCATCTCCATTGTACTCTCCTTTGTAAATTGTGGCATAAGATATCCAAAGGTTTTAGGGAGCCATCAGGAAGTGTGTATTTGGACCAAGAGAACTATTTATATCCTTTGACCCAATAACTCCACTTCAGGGAATATACCCCAAGGAAATAAAGCCAAATGGGAAAAAATAACTTGTACAAAGATATTCATAGCAACGCTATTTATAATGGTGAAAAATCAGGAACGACTCAAGTGCGCCATAGGGGATTTGCTAAGCAAACTACAGCATATTAACATAATGAAGGATCAAATTGCTATTAAAATGATAATTGGGAAGACTATGCAACACACACTGCTATTTTTATTATTTATATTTACTTCAAATTCCATATGTATATATAAATTAGTTATGTTTATTTAAAATGATTATTTTTGTGAAACAGCAGACACTGGTTATAACTGGTTATAAAAAAATGAATATGACTCCACACCCCCAAGCAAATTTGGTGGTTTCCCAAAAGACAGTTCTGGAGCACTGCGTTCTGTGAGGGAGACATGGTTCCTGATTGGCTGACCAACAGCTGAGATGGGGGAGGGGAAGAAGAGAAATAAGAAGGAAGACAAGAGAGTGACCATCCAGCTACTATCATCTTTCTACTCTTCACAAAGGTAGAACTCCAATCTCCTGAAGATGTGTTATGGAGCATTTCAGATCAATCTATAAATTTCTCTTTTTTGGAGGGGGGAAGGCAGGACAATTGGGGTTAAGTAACTTGCCCAAGGTCACATAGCTAGTAAGTGTGTCAAGTGTCTGAGTCTGCATTTGAACTCAGGTCCTCTTGACTCCAGGGCTGGTGCTCTACTCACTGAGCCACCTAGCTGCCCCCAATCTATAAATTTCTGTTAAACTGATTTCTATATGATGGACCATACATATGGACATCAGTAAAGACGAGAAGAGACCTTAGAGATGTAAATGATTATTGTTTAATGTTAACTAGATTGATGTAGTGGATAGTTTCCTCATCTATAAAATGAGAAGGACTGGACTAGATGCCTTCAAGGTCCCTCCCAGTTCTAACTGGGCACAATGGCCCTTTTTTTCTAATCAGGTCACGTATACACTATTTAAAAACATAAAACCTTCTCACCATTCTCCTTTAGTATGGCCCCCAAGAGTTAAGAACATATCTCCCATAGATAACCCTGTATAAGTTTTTTTTTCCCTTGGCAAAAAGGCAAGATGGCATCAGGTTTGTCAGCCCTGCCTGTGTCAGGGTGGGGACAGTGATGATGCTAATGGCCCTTCTGCAGTCTGGCACAGGGTGAGGTGGGTATAGAAGGAAGGCGTGCTTATTCTCTGGTTAGATGGCCTTTCTTGTACACTTTCTTGGAGTGTCATCAGGACAGTGACACTGAGCATTGCTCTCAGACACGGAAGACTTCTTTGCTTTCCATTTGCATATTTCACTGGTCTCTATAAGGCATAAAGGGCATTCAAGTCTTCCTTCTGTATAAAAATGGTTACAAATATAGCCCCACGGTCACATCACTTTGACTTTGGTCATGTGTGATGTCGGATAAGTCGCTTAACCTCTCTGAGACAGGAAGAGTCGAGAAAACCTCAGGGAACAGTTAGCAGCCCAGTATGGATAAAATAGCGAAGGGAAGCAGAGTGAAATAAGGCTTGAAATGAAGGTAGGAGCCAAGTTGTAGAGGGTCTTAAATCAGACTTAGGATATTTTATCCTAGAGACAATCGGGAGCCACTGAAGTTTTCTGAAAAAGAGAAGAAAATGCTAACGCCACGTCCTCTCCAGAATAAGGGAGCTGGACTGGATGACCACTCAGATCCAATCTAGCCCTGATACTCTGATGCTGTTACCACAATGAGATTTGTATGGATAGCAAAGCAGACACTGGCAATAGCCCCGATGGAGGCACTAGCTTCTCTCCCATGCTGGAATCTTGGCTATGGTGACTAGAATAATGGTAATCCCGTTAACAGAAAAAGAAGGGGGAGGGGAGGAAGACATGAAGAGTATCTGATTTCTACCTGGCTTAGGTGTGTGACAATGCCAAAGTCTTGAACCTAAGAGATAAAGAGAATGGTTGTGCCATTGACAGAGCACAGCGAGGGGACCGGGAAGAGATTTAGTATCTAGCACATGCCTAGAATAGGAAGAGATTAACAAAATGCTGAATGCCGATTGATTCAATCTTGGACATTTTGAATTTAAAGTAACGATGAGCTATCCTATCGGAGTTATCCAAGTGGAAATGTCTAGTAGGTGGTTGGAGATGGGAGACAAGAATTAGCACAAGACAACAAGACTAGATCTAGACAGTTGGGAGATATCAGCATGCAGGTAGTAGTAGAAGTCACACTGATTATTCAAGTCTCTGCGAAAGAGTATAGAAGAAGTAGAACAGATGTCCAAGGACTGAGCCTTGGGAAATACACATAATCAGGAAAGAAAAAGAACTATGGGGGGGGGGGAGGAATAGATAAGAACTGGTTGAAGACATAGAAGGTGAAACAGAATAATATAGTGTCACAGAAACCAAATGAGGAAGGAGAGAGAGAGAGAGAGAGAGAGAGAGAGAGAGAGAGAGAGAGAGAGAGAGAGAGAGAGAATAGTATTAGCGAGGGTAACAGTTTTCCAATACTGCACCATGAAATTCCTTGGCCATGTATCTTTTATTCCTACATAACACCAAGAGCTCGTATATATTGTTTTATTGCTGTTTATGAAAATATGTTTGTAAAGGAAAATAAGATTTTTTTCCAACGCAACCATCAAAATGAAGTTTGTTTTTTTCTACCTAATTCGAATCATACTGCAACTCAGAGAAATCCTCTCAGCCATAATGCTGTTTAATTCTCTCCTTCAATCATTTCAACATGTACTTTCTATTAAAGGCTTCATTCCCTTTCCAATTCCTGTCTCTTGCAGCTTTCCAGAAACAGCAAAATAGCCAACTGCTTCTGCTGGTGAAAACCACAACTTCACTTTCTCTCCCTCCAAGGCTCTTAATGGTATGCTATTTGACATCGTTTTATAGATCTGGGTTTGCAAGGCCAGTCCCTTTAGAAACTGATTATTTCTTCCTAGAGTAGCTGCCATCCAGTGAAAGGTATCCAGCTTTGGCTGCATAGAACTCAATGCTGCAGCTTAACTCAGACATCGACAACTGAGAAGAAATCAGAGATTTAGCATGAGAATAAGCTACTGTCATTGTTGTTGGTAGTGAGTTGTTTCAGTCATGTCCGACTCTTCACGACCCTATTTGGGGTTGTCTTGGCAGTGATACTAAAGTGGTTTGCCATTTCCTTCTCCAGCTCATTTTACAGATGAGGAAACAGAGGCAAACAGGGTTCGGTGATTTGCCCAGGGTCACACATCTCCTAAGTGTTTGAGGCCAGATTTGAACTTGGGAAGATGATTCTTCCTGACTCCAGGCCCAGACCTCTATCCACTGTGCCATCTAGCTGCCCCAAAAAGCTTCTTGTGCTTTGTCTGTAAAAATAGAATTTTAAATAATTATAGCAGGTTAATCTCTAATTATGAAATAGTAACAAAGGGAAGACTTACATAAATGCCAATGCCCAGGTCAAATACTTTACTCCCTAAATTTCCACTGTTTTCCATCACTAATTCCATTTTTATAGCTTCTAAGGGAAGTTTCAAGGCCTTAGTAGCTGAGTATAAGTGACTAAATAGTGATCCTGGGATGAATGTTTCCAGCCTAGGAGACAGCCTCATAAGTTTAAAAGGTTGGAAGTTCCTGGGCACCTCAGTAAGTTCCAGTTGAAGGTGCATTCTACAACTATCTTAATGCTTCTTAGAGGACCCAAACCCTGGTCTGGCTTGCCAGAAGACATAGATCTTGAGGGAATTGTTTAGACGGTGAAGAGTTGTAGTGAAGGTAAAATCCTTATTCAACATTTCCTCCAAGTGTCTTACGTTTTAATATTTTCAGTATCAATCTCCCAGTAAAGTCTAATAATAGTAATAAGTTAGTGTTTAATGTTTCAAGTGTTTACTGATTAGTTTGTGTGTGTGTGTGTGTATGTGTGTGTGTGTGTGTGCGTATGTGTGTGTGTGCGTTTTAAACATTTCTTTTCTGTAAAGGAAATCAATAGCTACCCTAGAATTGACCTTCATTGTACACTGAATAACTTTCTACTCCTTTTGGAGATATCTCTGACATGAGTCATACTTAAGCTTAAACGATCTGCGCATGGTAACAGAGGTACTATATCCAAGGCAGGACTTGAAAACACAGTTGTTTCTGACTCTCAGGCTTGTTCCTTATCTATTATATCATGTTGGATAATGGTTAAATAATATTTAAGCATTTATTTTAATTGGTTTAAATTAACTTTATTCCATTAACAAGGCAGAAGTGCAAATAGTGTGCCAAGGCACCATATGATTTAATATCAAATGAGTGGTGTAGACAGGGCTACAAGTGAAAGGAAGGAAAGTTCATTTCAGAGAACCATTAAGGAAGTCTTCTTAGAGGAGGCAAGACTAAGATAGGCCTTGAAGAATGGGTAGGATCTGGATGGGTGGAAGAGCAACCTAAGGTGAAGATCTCTATCCATAAGAGATCTTCAAAAGTTGGGTAGAAAAGATACACAAGTTCTCTCATATGTGTTGACTTGACCGGAAGCAGGTGGTCATGCTCTGCTGAGGTCCATTCATGCTTTATAATGCTACCAAAATCTGTTTGTTGACATCTTCATCTGCATGATAGAGAACCAAACATCTATCAGCCTAATCAAAGGAAAAGGCAGATAGCTATAGCCTGGTATAGTGGCAAGGCATTGAGCTGGGGAGTCAGGAGGCAGGGATCTACTATACCCTTGCTCTAAGACATTGGCATTATCCTGCCTTCGTGGGCTGTAAAATGAGAAAATTGGACTAGGTAATGGTCCCTCCTATTTCTAACATCATATATTCTCTGAATCATCCTTCTCTCCATTTAATATACTGAGAGAAGGCCCCAGAAGGACGGACAGAGGCAGAGGACCAGCTGTAATGTCCGAGTCCCTGCCTTCCTGGAAGGCCTTCTTGACTTGAACCTAGGAGTTCTGAGTTCTGTCATGCTTTGGTTGACAGCTGTCCCCTAGGGATGACACCAGCCCAATAATGCATCTCTACCTTAACCCAGAGGGCAACTAAAATTAAACCAATTCTCCAGAATAAGGAGGAGGGAAAGATGGATTCCCTGGGAGGCCTTATCTTCATCTTTCCCACTCTCACACAGTTTAAAAAAGGAATTTCAAGTTCCTGGAAGGAAAGCTGACTCCTCACTAAGGGACTCTTTTTTGTTTGTTTGTTTCTTACAGAACTTCCTTAATTCAGAGCTGCTGTGTACATGTATATAAATGCCCTCTAAAGCTGCAACATTAATGAAATACGAGTGAGTGAACCATCACATAAAGTCCCACGAGCTTTGGCCTTACAAGGTGGAATTTCAAAACTCCAGTTCTCGTCATCTGCTTCCCATCTAGGGACAGAAGAACTCAGCTGTTTTTCTTAGTATTGAGAGTATTTCAGGGTGTTCCCCAGAGAACACACACATCTCCGTGGGGACTGTGGCATCAGACAGCGTGACAGGGGAAGTCTAGAAAACCTATGTAACCTGTACGCATGGAGTAGGGAAGATTTCTTTTCACAAAATTTTCCAAAGACCATCTTCTAGACTGCCCAGTCTCTGGTGAACAAGGTCCCATTCCACAAAGACCTTACCTGGTCAAAAAAAAAAAGTGCTTTGGAGCAATAGTTCTCAAAGTGACATCAGAATCTAACGGTTTTCTTCAAGACTCCACAACCCCTGCTGGAGTGCTGGGGGTTGATCTATTCAGGGATTAATCTCTATTATAATAGTAATAACGATATTGAACATCAAATTTGCAAAGCACTTCACGTGTTTTTTATTCGAGCCTTGCAACAGCCCTGTTAAAACAAGCATTATTATCCCAATTACACAGACAAGAGACCTTTAACTTAAAGAATGGCTTTCCTATCATCGTCTAGCTACTTAAGATTGGAGGCAGAATTCAAACCCAGATCTTCATGATTCCAAATGCCTTGCACATCTCCAGTTTATCCTTTACATATCCTATTTGTATATAGTTATTCGCATGTTGTCTACCCCCATTAAACTATGAGCTCCTTGATGACAGGGACTGTCTTTTGCCTTTCTTCATATTTCCAGCAATTAGCATAGTGCCTGGCGTATACTAGAGATTAATTAACATTTGTCAACTTGAGTTAACATAATAAATACTCAACAAAATTTGTTGAATTGCATTTGCTGACCAGGGATCTCTTTGTGTCTTCATTTATGCTGTTTCCTTGCCAAATTCTGTCTTTCAAGGACTGAATTCAAGTTTGTCTTCCTACATGAAGTTTTCCTTAACCCTTCTAGCACCTGTTAATCTCTCCTTCACTGAAGACCTATAGCTCATTTTTTCTCCAGCTCCCAGGAGGTACTGGATCACAATGGGCTTACTATATACCCCCAAAGAGATCAAACAAAGAGGAAAAGGTTCCATCCATACAAAAACATTCATGGCAACTCTTTTTGTTGTATCAAGCAACTAGCAAAAAGGGGGTGCACATCAATTGTCAAGTCACCGAACAAATAATGCCATATGAATATAGTGGAATATTTTGGTGCCATAAGAAATAATGAAAGGGTCAGTTTCAGAGAAACCTGAGAAGAATTGCACGGACTGATTCAGGGTGAAGTGATCAGAACCAGAAGAACAACTTAATCAGGAACAACAATGTTGTAAAGAAAAATAACTTTGAATGACTTAAGAACTCTGATCAATGAAATAACTGACTCCAGAGAAGCAATGAAGCAGAGAAGAGGTGGATTCAAGGCGCAAAATGAGATACAACAAAATGTGTAGATTTGTTTCACTCGACTACGCATATTTGTTACAAGGATTGTGTTTTTCTTTTTTAGTTTAGGGGAGGGAGGAGGGGAAGCTAACTATAGGGTTGCCAGAAAAAGAAAAAAGGAAGGAGTCGTTTAAGCATTTTTAAAAGGCATAGAAGAGAACAGAAGATGTTTCAAAAGGAAACACAAGGAGGACAGCTTTGAAAATAACATGTTTATTGTATATTTTTAAAAAGTAAGCTGTATACAATAGCTGTGGACAATCCTGTTTTCACATATGATCCTCTTTCTCTCTTTTACTTTGTATATGGAAATGTATTGTGTTGTGGTTGTTCATTAAATTAAAATTTTAAAAGGTAGCACAGTGGATAGATAGCTCTGGCCTGGAGTCAGGAAGACTTGAATTCAAATCTGGTCTTAGACACTTATCTGTTGTGTGATCCTGGGCAAGTCACTTCACCTATGTTTGCCTCGGTGTCCTCAGCTTTAAAATGAGGATAGCAATAGCACCTAACTCCTGTGATTGTTGTGGGGGTCAAAGGAGATAATAAATTGTAAAGGGCTTAGCATATTACTTGACAAGTGGCATGATAAGCATTATATAAATGTTAGCTGCTGTATTATTGGTATTGGTATTATTATTATAATAAAATATTTTTAAAGATGGCTGCAGCCAGTAGGGGGCTATTAGATGGGACATACTCAAGGAATTAATCTATCACCATGTTTGGAGTTAAAGTGCAATAGAATGTATTGAACCATTCACAGAGTCAGAGGACTAGGGTTCAAATCCCAGTTCTGTCACTTTCTACCTATGTGACCTTGGGCAAGTCATATGAGCTAGCTGGAGCCTAGATGCCTTGTCTATAAGATGAGGAGGTTGACCTAGCTGAAATCTGAGAGCCTTTCCAGCCCTAAATCTATGATTTTAGGAGAGTGGGAGGAAAGAGAACAATAAACTCACCTCAGCTCTTCAGAACTAGCCAAGCCAGTCCCAAGGCAAGGGATTTGAAGTGTAGTAACTTCCCAGCACCCTGAGCCAGGGAGAGGTGAGAGGGCAGTGACAGAAAAGCTAGTAGAAATCCCTGCTCTTCCTTTAGTGGTCCTTAGGGAGAGAGTTGGGATGCCACTTGTCAAAGCCAAAAGCTACTTCACCCCTTCATCTGGTTTCCATTAGGCCAAGAGTAACCCCCTTCCCTTTATGTCAGCACTTCCTTTTTTTCTTGCCATTTCATTTTTAACTCTGACCAGTTATCACAGATGGCTCCATTTGCTCCAACAGAATTCAATACCATCTGTAACATGGCCATTTGGAGTGAATAATAAAACAAAGATACTTGGATCTGCCTGAAAGGCTTCTTCACCCCCAGGAGTCCCACAGCATTTGGGAATTCATGGGACAGGCCTGATCTGGAACCCACTAGATGGTGACAGAGAGCAGCCTGAAGACCAGAGATGTCCAGCAGAGACAACCCAACACTCAGCTGAGTTGAGATACGATATCCTGCAAAGAGATACAAGCCCTCCCAGAGATGTGTCTTGTAGAGACGACATGACCTGCAGAGATTTATGTGCTCACTAGCGTGAAGAAGTAAGACGCCCAGCACAGAGCAGCATGATAACATCACCAGGGTACCCTGGCAGCCTTGCAGTATAGGCGTGGTCCTCAAGGGCTGAGGCAAAAAGTCTGATAAAAAGAGTTTGAATCTCAGCTCTGCCTCTTGCTACCTGGGTAACTGACCTTGGTCAAGTTCATGTCTCCTGTCTGGACCTTGTTCATCTCATCTGTAACATACTTGGGTTGGACCACTAGAGGATCTCAAGGGAGGCCCCTTCCAGCCAGATATCTCTGATGTTCTCATCCTGTGAAAGTTCCTCCGTAATGAGTTCTATAAAATGGGAAAGAGATGGAAGAGCACCTGATGGGAGACCTGAGGCTCCAAGGGTCACTCAACTCAGTCTCAGCCCTCGCCTTCCACAAGCGATCAACTGGTTCAGGCTTTCACGATGATTTCAGCACTGAAGATGTAAAAGATCCACTATGGCACAACTTGTGTGTGCGTGAGTGTGTGTGTGTGTGTGTGTGCGCGTGTGTGTGTGTGTGAGTGCATGCGTGTGTGCGTGCACATGCACACACATGAGTTAATATGTATAGGGCTCAGCCCATGTCACTTCTGATCTTCCCGGTGATTAGCACCTTCTCCAATGTTCCTCTCTATACGTATTGTTTTTATTTCTCTGCAGACTCATCATTTCTCCTCAGTAGAACGTAAGCTCCTTGAGGACAGGTACTTTTTTAGTATCACACTCACCCACTACTAGAAGATGCTTAATAAATAGATTAGATCAGTCATCATCCTCCTGGCCCATAAGGGACCTTAGTGTTCACTTAGATGGGGGCTTCTCAACTTTTGTATCTTGGCCCTCTTTGGCAGTCTGCTAATACATTTGAATCTCTTTTCAGAATAATGTTGAATATATGTAAATATATAAAATAAAATACATATAAAGAAAACCAATTATATTGAAGTACAGTTGTCAAAAAATATATATATTTTTAAAATTAATGAGTCCCTTCAAATCTATCCACAGACATTTTGTGGAATTCATGGACCCCACATTAAGAACTCCTGATTTAGTTCAATGTTTTTATTTTATAGATTGGGAAACTGAGGCCTAGAAGTTAAGTGGCTTGCCCAAGGTCACACAGGACATTTGCAGTAAATGTCAGAGTCAGGTTTCAAACCTTGTCATCTAACTTCAAACATAGCTTTCTTCCTAGCACATCACACAGCTATTGAATTGAATTGAATCAAATCAAATCGAATTAAATTTAGCGAGTGTCTTCTCAAACCTACTTGGCTTTATTCCAGGCTGTTCAACTTGGGCTACAGAGAGGGCAAAATAAATATGATGATAAAAAAGTTGATGTTTCTACAGGCCTTACGGTTTGAAGGATGCTTCCCTTACTACAACCTTGTGAGGCAGGGAGTAAGCTTTCTTACCCCTTCCCTGTTTTCCCCCATGTGGTCCCTGGCCTCAGGCAAACTACTCTTGATTAGGTCATCATAGCTGATCCAAGGGGATGAAAACATTTGACTGATGGATATATAGCAGGCATAAACCCATTAAGAGACTCACAGGAAAGATCCAGCATTATTATTTGACACAAATCATTATGACTTACTCTTCAGAAATAGAATTGGAAAAAATCTCAGCAAATGCAGTTTTTTTTTTCCTTTAGGAGAGCCCTTGCCTTCTTCCCAGAGCTTAAAGCCCTTTTGCTTCTTGGTCAACATACTGAGAATCCTCTTCCTCTTCTAGGAAGGCATGTGTTGTTCTCTTCTCTAGGCAAAATGAGAAACTGAGTCACAAAGAGATCATTTGTTTAAGTGTATAACCATAAGCACAAGGTTACAAAGGCAACCCTATTACAAAAACCAGGACAGAGAAGAGTTCAGAAAACGCACCTCCCTTCCCATTTGCTGAAGTGGAATTCTAAAGGTATGGAATATTGCAGGTACGAAAGGGTGTGTGAGCTGGTTTTGCTGAAAGTGCTTTTTTTCCTCTTTCTTTTTAAATCTTTGTTGCAAGAGATAGCCATCTGCATTGGGGAGGGGAAAGTATATAGAGGTATTAATAAAAATAAGACGTAGAAAATAAAAGCTTGATAAATACTGGTGGGTATAAGTTAGAATAAAGCTTTGAAGAGTCCTTAGAAAGTCTTGCTCAGGGCCTGCCCTGGAGAGAATTTTGAATTGGGTGAAATTTTCCTTCAGTGCTCTGCCCTCTCTCCCAATTTATCCCAAATGAGATGATTTTTGGAAGACCATCGTCAGTGTTTCCATGTTTTCTCTAGGATAAGATTCACACTTACCAGTTTGCCATCCAAAGCCCTATATCCTCTGGCTGCAGCCTACATTTCCAGTAATATTTGACATTACTTTGTTTCACACTCTACCTTCCGGCCAAGTTGGCCTCCTTGCTGAAGCCTATTCATATTACATTTCCCACTTCTCTGTCTTTGCATAGGCTACATATCCCATGCCTGGAGTACAATGCTTCCTCACCTCTATCTCCTTGGATTCTTTGAAGGATCAACTGAGGTGCCACATATTGCAGGAAGCCTTCCTTGATCTCCCCTGTTACTAACTGTACTTCCTTCAATTTTTTAGAAGTTTTAAAAAATTATGAACTTACCAAACCATAATTGAAATTAGTATTTCCATGCATATATACTAGAACACAAAAAAGAGGATTATACATGCAAGTGTGATCTCTATTATGGACAGCTTGCTTTTCTTTTAAAATATATAACAAACTCAAGATGCAACTTCCTTGCATGTGATTTTTGATGGTTTTCCTTCTATAATCTTATGTATTTGCAAAGACAACAAAAAAGTTTCCAATGACTATCTTTTCTTTTTTTTCTTTTTTTTGTTGTCTTCTGTGTGCCTCCCCTCTTCCTCTCCAACACTGAAAAAAAAATAAAAAAAACCCTTTGTATCAAATACACATAGTCAAGCAAAATAGATTCCTACATTGCCTATGTTCCAAAATGTAGGTTTCATGCAAAGTCCATCAGCTTTCTGTCAGGAGGTGAGTAATATGCTTATTCACCAGTCTTCTGAAATTACAGTTGGTCCTTGCATTAATCAGGTTCTTAAAGCTTTCAAAGTTGTTTTCCTTTACAATATTGTCATTGTTTTATATGGGGGGGGTATTGCCCCTGTAGTTAATGTTTATGTTCAAATAAATCCATTTTCCCAAGTAAATAGCAAACAAAAATCAGAGCAGTTATACAAATTATAACATACCATACTAGACAATGCACAGAGTGAATGAACTCACTACAATGAGTGAGATATCTCAATTCAGCCTGAGTAAGAATCCTTGATCTCATCCAAGAGGAAATTCTCTAAAATTTCTGGGGAGATGAGTTTGAAATCAATGTGTGTGTGTGTTGGGGGAGGGAGGGGACTGTCTCATGCATTTGCCTTCTCAGACTTTGTCCTCCTTCTCTCTGATCTTCTCCTCAAAGAGAGTATAGAAACTCATGTGCTCTCTCTAAGCAGAAGTTCTCTTTTCTCCCAGATTCTTGTGTTAGCCCCGCCTCTCACTCAGCCAAGCAATGTCAAGTCATTATCCTCTTCACCAATCCAGAATCAGAGGCAGTAAGCAGCATGGGACTGTCCCTCTCTCAACTAGCTCAGTTGTGAGTCAGGTTAATAAACTGGATTTAAACCAGGAATGCAAGGTTCATTCAATATAAGGTAATCCATAAAAATAACAGATTATATAAATGACAAAAATAACCTGAAAAAGGTTTTTCTTAAAATCTAATTTCTACTAAAAATACCAGAGAGCCAAGAAATAAATGAACTTTTCCATTTATTAAATAGTTATCTTTCTAAATTCAAAAATGAGCATCATGTGTAATTGAGAAAGGCTAGAGTCTTTTCTAATGAGATCAGGGATAAAGTAAACATGGCTATCATCCCTATCATTTCATAAAATTCTAGACTTTCTAGTTATAGCAGAAAAAATTGAGAGACTTAAGCATAGACAAAGAGGAAACAAGACTATCATTTTATGCAGATAATACGATGGTCTATGTAGTCTTATCTATTGGACTCTCCCACCTACTCTTCAGTCCGGTGGCACTGGCCTCCTTATCATTGCCTGAACAAGACACCCCATTTCTTGGCTCCAAGCCTTTTCTCTGACTGTCTCCCATGCTTGGGATGTTCTCTTCATCTCTACCACCTAGCTTCCTTCAAGGCTTTCAAGTCCCTTCAAATCACCTTCTACACAAAACCTTTCCCGGGCATCTCTTAATTCTAGTGCCTTCCCTCTATTGATTATTTCCTGTTTATCCAAAAGCATGTCTGCACAGAGTTGTTTGTCATTTCTCCCATTAGATTGTGAAAGCAGGGACTGTCTGTTGCCTTTCTTAGATCCCCAGTGCTTAGCACACTGCCCAGCACATAGAAGAAAATGTTTAGTGACTGACTGACCTCATTGTGGCACCTAAAGTATGGGTCTCAGAGCAATCTGCCAAGAGTAAATTCAGAATTAATCTTCTATTGAACACCACTTACTAATAATAGCTGAAACTTGTATAGCACTTTAAGGTTTACAAAGTACTTTACCTCCATTGTCTCTTTTGATCATTACAAAACCCTGTGATGTAGGTAAGGCAAGTATTACCCACCCTTTACATATGAGGAAACAGTCTCAGCGAAGTTGAGTGTTATGGGGAGTCACAGCTAGTAAGAATTGAAGTAGATGTGATTCTAACTCAACCTCTCTGGATTCCAGGCACGGTGATCATTCTACCACAAAGATGCCCTGAGTTAGAGTGCTGGAGTCTGAAAGAGGTGGAGAGATAGAATGTTAATACGTTAAAAAGATAGCCAACAATGAATAGCACTAATTAAGTGCTGCAGGAATTTCCTATGGAAAGATGGTTGGGAAGGGTTTTAGGGAGCAGGTAGAACTTTGAAATAAGGTTAAGAATTAGAGAAGTAGGGAGGGCATTGAAGGCAAAAAGAACAGCATAGACAAAGGCATAGCCGAAGGAGCTTGATGGCAGATTTTACTGATGGTTAGCAGTCCAGGTAGGCTGCAGTGCAGATATCAAGTCTTGGGACTCTGGGAGAATAGCGTACCTTCTTCTAGATAGAAGTAAAGGAATGGGGAAGAAGCAGAGGTCACCTTGCTTAGGTATCAGGCGTGATGAAAATACAGAAAAATGAGACTCATAAAAAGATTAAGAAATTATTTCATCTTTTGAAAAGACGAGTGAGGGGCAAACGTACCATAATATTTTAATACTGCTTGTAAAGGTCAATGATGGAACTAACTATGGATGGAAACTAAATAAATAATCCTTAATAATGATAACCATTATTTCTTCTCTGCATGAGAATGGAATAGGAGGAAGCTGGGTTTGGGCGAAACTTAGTAATTAGGTAAGCTCCTTTGGTAGTGATGGGCATCAAACGCTAAAAAGAGTTATTGAAGGAGACGAAGGAATCTCTTTTCTAGAGGTCCTGAAGAATAAGAGAGTCCTCCTCAGTCTGTGATAGTTTCCCTCTGGTCCTATCCTGAACCAGTGGAAGGATCAGGAGCTATCATCCTCTAAGTCAGTCGATGAGCAAGAATTTACTAATAGCTTACTATGTGCCAGGAAATGTGTTAAGCACTGGAAATACAAACAAGAGCAAAAGCAGTCCCTTGAGGAGTTCAAAATCTAATGCAGGAGGCAACTTTGAGGGGGGATGGGCCTCATGGACCATCTGCCCTGTCACTTGCTGCTATACAAAACTTTTCAAGAATTATTAAGACCCATGTTGAGATTTTGTTTGTTTGTTTCCTTTTGTTAAGATTCTAAAGTGATATCTGTTTTGTTGTTGAAAGCCATAGGAAAACAATGAGTTCATTCCAAAAAATAATAATGATGAGGCTATTCTATTTTAAACATTTGTGGAAAAAAATAAAATACTATTAAGTGAAAAAATTAACATTTGTGCCATAAATGACCGATCTAAAGCTCAGGTGGGGCCTCTGCTGATGACCATTGCTTGTCTGTGGGTCATACTTGGAGAACTACCAGATTATATGGTACCACAAGGTCCCTTTAAGGTCTGGGATTCTATGGCCTGCCCAAGGTCATGGTGAAAGCCAGAGGAGAAATACCGGGAAGGACCCCAGGACTCTCTGTCTTGTAATGTCTTGTCGTTATTGATTTCCTCTTTGGAAAGCTAGGCAATTCAATATCACTCCTTTTTATTCCCTTCACTCTTTCCACTCTGCAGAAAAGAACAAGACCTACTGTTCAGAAGAAGATGCAACTGCATTGATTGGAAGGAAAATCTCTCATTCCACCTTGTCTATGGTGTTGTTCCACACTCTATATTTAGTTAAATGCTTCAAAGAGCCAGAGATGCAATAAAAACGAGCTAAAAAGGTATCAGGCCCAAGCCAAGAGGCAGTAAGAAGCTGCAAGATCTTATTCTGTAGCCAGGGAGGATGACTTTTAAAAACCCAGAGATGATGTAAACACGTACAAGCTCCCCCAAGAGCACTATGCTTTTTAATCCTCTGACATTATATAATCAGCAACCAATGGACCTATGGAACCCAAGCTAGGATGAGAACAGTAGGGTCCTCTTTTTTCACAAAGAGATAAATCACAGAGAAGCTAAACCCACAAGCCCAAGACCACACAGGGAGCTAGTCACAGAGCTGGCAAAGAATAAAAGTCCAGCTTCCCAACTCCCCTGTTAATGTTGGTGTGTGGTTCCCCCTAGATGCTCCTCTCATCAAAGAATGATCTTGTTCCAGAGGAGGCCAGAGCATCTAGCAACTTGACTTGACCAAAAAGTGAAAATAAGCTTGAGAGATGACCTTTCCTCCTCATGTGTGAGGTCACTGATGGCTTGATGGGTAGACAAGCTCTAAGTTACCCAGACTGTCTTGCCACAATACCATACCACTAGAATAATCAAAGTGGGAAATGACATCCCTTGGGACATTCTAGCAATCTCAACAGATAAGGAAATCCAGGAATACTCTTACTTTTTTCATTTTTAAAATGGAGATTATAGATGACTAACATCAGAGAGATCCCTCTTTGGATAAGACTTGGGATTTCATTGATACAAAGAGTTATTGGTGATGAAGATGAAGAGAAAGAACTTCTCTGCCATTTACATAGAATTGCCTGGGATATTGAGAAATTTAGTGGCTTGCCTAGGGTCACACAGCCAGGATGTGTCAGAGACAGTACTTGAATTGAGGTCTTTCTGACTCCAAGGAGAGTATGCTCCACTCTCAGAGGTGGACTGCTCCTGGAGCGATAGCAAGGGGGGTAAAAGATGGCCAGTGGTTAATCCTCTTTACTATCAAAGAAGCTGCACCCAAACCCTATGTCCTTTTATTCTTTCCTCAGACGAACAACAACAACAGATATCTATCATTATTAACCAATATATGGTTTTCATTATGTTACGTGTGCTCCTTTGGTAACAATTCAATATCAAGAGATATAAAGAAAGGCCCCTAACACATTGGGGGCATCCCCTGGAGAGGACTCAGATGAAGACATCAACAAGACGTGCACAAGGATATAGTGTTGTAGATGAGATCATAGATTTATCAATTCATCAAAAATATCTCTCATCAACCTGCCATAAGAGTCAAATGAGATCATGTATATAAAGTGCTTTGTCAAGCATTGAGCATGATGAAAAAATAGCCATAACCATTATTATTCCTTTTATTGCTATGTCTAACGGAAGCATGGTGTCCCTTTTGGCAAAAGCCAGAAGACAGAATTAGTCACCTGGGGCTAAGGGGCTGGGGAAGCTAGGTATTGTTACAAATAACAGATTCATCATCCCTGGCAGAGACATAAATTCCCCGTGGGCAACTGGAAATGTAAGGGCGTAACATGGTAATGAGAAAATAACATCAGCTATTTTTCTTTTCTCTGTTTCTCAGGGTGGATCAGAGATTCCTTATTTCCCTGGCAAGGCCATCCTTAGGGTAGTGGCCATAAACTGGATATAGCTGTTCTCTTCTGAGTGTGCAACCCCAATATTCTACTGCCACCACCATCACCTTATCCACTAAATTGGTCATGTGGTCACCACCTTTGAGGTGAAGCTTTAAAACATGTAGCCAGTCATGTTGGATCGACGTCCATTCCCAAGGAAGCCCATCCCACTTATGGATAGCTCTGATGGTTAGGAAAACTTTCCCTACATTGAGTTGAAATCTACTCTTCTCAGCTCTTTGCACCCATTACTCTTAGTAATGCCTTTTTTGGCTGAGATATATACTTGAGAGATAATTCTGATGAGAAGGAAAAGGGGGGGTCATCTAAATAAATCAATGTGCATCTTCAGGGAGTCCATCCACCAACTTCAATTTACATACGACACATCAAGAAAATGAAACCAGGTATCAGTGAAGAAGGAAGGATACAAAAATTAGGCATAGTCCTGTAAAAGTAAGTTCAGAATGCTCAGAAGCTAATGAGGAATGCAAAGGACAAGAAGGGGGTTGTTTTAAGTTACATTAGAGAAAAGAAAGATTAAGGAAAGAATAGGACCATAAACTGTGGCTTTGTATCCTCAGCTCCTAGAACCACGTCTTATATAAAGTGAGCATGGGACAAATGTTTTTCTTTTCTTTCTCTTCTCTTTTTGAATGGGATACACGATTTCACCAGTATTTTCATCCTCTCTTTGTAAGAAACCTCTCACACCTGTGCAAATCAGCACCTTCCTTTGCAATTTATCATCTTAGAGAGTTGCCTAAGACTCTGAGAGGTTAAATGACTTTCCTACAGCCAACCTGTGTCGGAAGCAGGACTCAAATCCAGGGCTTCCTGATTGTGAGGCTAGCCCTCTATCCATAGTACCATTTTACCTTACAATAAAGGTTTCAAATTAAAATAAATGAAATAGATGACCACTTGATGGAGATGTCACAGAAAAGATTCTCTAATGAACTGGTCCCTTCCAGTTCTGAGATTCTGTGATTCTTTGAAGGCAGCTCTTATGTTTTCCCTCATCTTCCCTTCTCCACACTAAAGATTCCAATTTCCTCCAACTGAACTTCCTATGTTCTTCTCTATTCCTGATAAACTCTCCTGGATTCCCTCTAGCTCATTATCTGTCCCAAAGTGGAATATCCTAAATTCAACACAAAACTGCAGATTTGGTGTGGGTAGGAGAGAGTCCAGTGGAGGTGTCACCTCCAAGGGTGTTGTGAGGCTAAAATGAGGTAACAAATGAAAAGTGCTTTGCAAACCTTAAAGACCTATATCACTGCCAGTTGTTATCATCATCCTTATCCTTATTATTATTATTATTAGCTTACATTAGGAAGGAATGAAGGAAGGAAGAAGGGAAGGGAGGGAGGGAAGGAGGCAGGAAGGAAAGAAGACAAAGAAATGAGATTAATTTGTTATAATTTGTTCTTAATGAAGCTGTATTGGCTCTTTGTGATTACTATTTCTTTTTATGGATGTTCATTAACCATATCTTGTTTTTAATAATAGATAGCTCACGTATTCTTTTAATTTTTCTGTTTTTTGACTGTAATACCATTATATCAATCCTATCCTATTATATCAGTGACTTTTAAAATTTTGTTTCCTCCATTTTGTTTTTCAGGGAGTCCACAACTCAGGTAAGATTTTCTAGCTTCTCTTTTAAGCTGTTTGTTCTCCTTCCAAGATTTTTCCCCCAAAACATTCTAATTTGTCTTTTAGATAGTTTGAAATAATGGATAGAGGCATGGCTGTGCAATCAGGATAACTTTGCTTCAATTCTTGCTCTGGATGAGTCCAACCTCTCATTGCTCAGACAACTCTTTAAGATTACAAATCACAAGTTGCCGATCTGTTTTCAATATCTCTCTGTCTACTAGCTGTTTTCCTACTAGTTACAGATATGCCCACATCTTCCTCATCCTAAAAAAAAACCTCATTTGATCCTCATCCCATCTCTCTCCTCCCTCTTGTGACTAAACTCCTTTAGAAGGTTATCTGCAATTGATACCCCCACTTCCTTTCCTCTCTCTCTCTGTCTCTCTCTCTGTCTCTCTCTCTGTCTCTCTCTCTGTCTCTCTCTGTCTCTCTCTCTCTCTCTCTCTCTCTCTCTCATTCACTCTCTCTCTCTCCCTACCCCTCTCTCTCTCCCTCTCTCTGTCTGTCTCTGTGTGTGTGTGTGTCTCTGTCTCTCTTTGTCTCTCTCTCTCTCCTTCCCTCCTTCTCTCTCTCCTTCCTCCCTATATTCTGGATTCCAATTGTTCTCTCTTCTCAGGCTTGGACAGAAGTGAGATTACAAAACATAATAGCTATTTTTGAGGTATCTGGCTTGGCAAATACAGACAATTTTCTCCTTTCCCTTTCCTCTTCAATTTAGATTTGCAAGACTATAGATAAATATGCTTTTATCAGCCCTCATTAGGTGCACTCCATACCTAGCCAAGTATCCATTAAATCAAAACCTTGTTCTCAGGCACCATCTTCTTAAACCAGCTCTTTTCTCCTGAAATTTAGCTTTATCCAAAGCTCTTGCCCTGCCTTGGATTAGCAGCAGCAATGAATAACACTTGTGTCCTTAAAGTCTTCATTTCCTTGCCCAGGACTTTATAGTACTTTCTATAGCCCTTATGCCAAAATCATTCATGCTCGAGTACCTAGTGTTAGAAGTGGGTAATAATCTTCAGATCTGACAGGTCTTAGGGGGTTCTCTGCTACATCCAGGATATATACCTAAGAAAGACTGAAGGCTTCTTATTGTCAACATCATGCCAATAAATAGCTGTCTCAGCATCCTTTAGGAAGGCATCACCCACAACCACTACTTGCCGCTTTATTCTTCTACTCCTTCCTGGATCTACTTTCGCTTCAAAGTGTCTATGTCCCCCTCTATGGGAAGAGCCTCATACCTCTTACTTAACTCCACATGTTCAGTGGTCCTCCTTCCCTTCCTCCTCCTCCCATTCTCTAACCCCCTGACCTAAGTCAGACTTTTACTTGAGCTTCAGAGGCTTTTTCTTCTCTTTATTTTCAATCCCTTCTCCTATTTTAAAAAGAGAAACACTTCATTTCCCTGATAATTTGGGAAGTTAAGTTAACAAACATTTATTAACCACCTACCATGTGCCAGGCACTGTGCTAAATGTTGGGAATACAAATACAAGCAGAAAGAAGGGCAGCCCGTACCCTCTGAAAGGTTACATCATATAAAGGGAAGTTGAAAGGGGAAGCAGGGAGGAGAAAAGACATAAAGGTAACTTATGCATGTGGGAAGGAGGGGAGAGGGTCATTGTAGAGTAATTCCTAGAGAATCAGGAGTCCAGTCTGGAAAAGAAGGAAGACATAGTTGGCCTGGGCTTCTTCCTTACAACAGAGATTCTTGGAGAAGCTAGCCAATCAATCACAGGATGCGGATGCAGAAGGTACTTCCATTGTGAGAAGCAGTCCAGAAGTGGAGTGAACTTTCAGGGTGAACAGGTTTTTGGGGCATTGAAGAGAAAGTTCTAGAGTTTGGGACACAGTCTAGAAAGTTGTTCCATGTTTATCTAGAAAGTGATCTAGAACTATAACCTACTACTATGTAAACCTAATGGATGGAGACTTCTTCATCCTCTCCTAGACCTGGCACATTGCCATCCTGTTTTTAGCAGGTGAGACTCCACAGCTGCTCAGATGAATAATGACAGAGCGGAGCCCAGCTTAACCTTTGTGAATTTCTCACTTCGTGGCTTTTCTCTAACCTGATGAATAACATTAGAAGTCTGTAGCAAGCTGCTGGAGAAGAAAATTTAATAGGAAGCAGACCACTCTTTCTCCTCTTTTCCCTTACTCTTATATTTTCTATCTCCCTTATTCCCCTTTCTTTCTAGTAAAGCAAACTGCAGAGCATGTAGACTCGAGTAAGAAAAAGAGCAGCATGTCCTCATGAATATTTAACAACCAGCTCTGGTTGAGGGGGAAATGTATGTACAAGGCACTTTCAAGTTTAATTTGCATTATCAACATTTTCTCTATTACTTTTTTTTTTAAGTTTAAACAATCAAGAAAACAGCATAGCCTGATTTGTAGGGATTGACATTTTCTGAGGTGTAAATGCTCACACTGGAAATTTAATCATTGGCTCTCTCTCTCTCCAGCCAGTTGGAGCTGGCTCCAACATATCCCTGAAGAGTAATTATCTTCCTACCCTGAAGTCTTATCCTTCCTCTGTCTACTATCACAAATGACTTGGTGTCTCATGTTACCTCTGCAAGAAGCCTCTATTTTAAGGAGCATGGAATGTTGGACAGTGGAGTCAGCTTCTAGAAACGATCCACAACATCATGGCTCATTTTTAATATGGAGCCAGGTACTGTCAGGAAACATATTGCAATGTCTTTATATCCACGAAATGGGCTATTTCACAAAGCACTTTCTATATACTATTTTACATAAACATATTCCATATATTATCCCATCTTTAGAACAACTCTGTTAGGAAGGTGGCATTATCCACATTTGACATTTGAGGAAACTGAGGCAGAGAAAAGTTAAATGACTTACCCAGTAATGCAGTAAGTGGCTGAGGCAGGATCTGAATTCAGATCTTCCTGATTGCAAGTTCACTGCTATATCCATCTGGCTGTCTCCAATAATAGGCTATTCAGGGCCATCCCTGTGGCTAGGTAGAGTGCCACAGCACCCCCCCCCCCTGAGTAGAGTTGGTAAACCACTAATTTGGATCCTAGTCTCAGCACCAATTTGCTGCTTAAGCAAGGGACTTTACCTCTTTTAGCATTAGTTTCTTAATCTGAAAAATGAGGGAGCTGACTTAGAGGATCTCCAAATTCTCCTCTGGTTCTGAAACTCTATCTTTATTTAAATGAGACATAATTATGAAACTCTACTCCCAAAGTCAGTAGTGACCACTTACCCCAATCTCCCCAAAAAGAATTTGGGTAAACCAACACATAAATTATCTCAGGAAAAATTCACAGGCATACATGGAGCTCATTGAATAAAGACATCTGCTCTCAGTCCATTGTTTGGAAATCTCGTTGCTGCAACAGAGGATTAAGATGTAATGGGAGTTTCAACAAATACTTACTCTGTGACTCTTAAAGGCATCTAGGGGACATAGTGGATAGAGCACTAGGCCTGGAGTCAAGAAGACCTGAATTCAAATCCAGCCTCTGACACTTACTAGCTGTATGACCCTGAGAAAGTCACTTAATCTCTGTCTGTCCAGTTTCTTGTTCTGTAAAATAGGTGTAATAACAGCGCCTACTTCCCAGGGTTGCTATGAAGATGAAATAATCTGGTAAAGCACTTTGCATACCTTAAAGTGCCATGTAAATGTTAGTCATCATCATTATTATCATTAATATTTATAAGGGTCCAGTGTGAGGTGCTAGTAATGAGACAGAGGTGAACTACAATAGTCTCTCCCTTTAAGGAGCTTCAAATCTAATAGAGGAGATAAAGCTTATTTTTTTAGTCTACGATATATGGCAAGTACTACGCATGTAATAGAGAAGTACAGACGGAATGCTGAGGAGAGATGGTTTTTAGTTCAGGAATTTGAGAGGATGGCATCTGCATCAGTCCTTGGAGGAAGGGAGCAATTTCAGGAGGGGCAGGAAGAAGGGATAAGCAAAGACCTCCAGACATCAAAAGCCAGGACAAGAATGGGGATGAGTGGGGAGGCAAAGAGTACATAATTCAGTTACAGGCAATCTGTGGAGGTCCTTAGAAAGGAGAATAAGGAGTCTATGGGGGAGCCATTGTAGAGTTCTGAGCAATGTGATTAGAACAATGCATCAAGAAGATTACTTAGGGTAAAGCTTAGATTGGAGAGAGGAGAGATTAAAGGCAGGAGAACTAGTTAAGAAGATAAGAATAATAGCTTGCTTCCATATGCCTCCACTAAATCCTCTGCAAAGCCTCATCCTGGCACGAAAGCAACTCTTGGTTCTCAAAGGCTAACTAGCAGAGGAGAATCTCCTACTAAGCTTTGATTATGAGTTCTAGGTGGTCTGTGAGTGCCTGGTCTGAAGATCAACCTAGCTAAATTTTGAGAACATCCTCACCAAAAGTTTTGGTCGCCAAGTGATTTTTTTTTTTGGTGGTGGTGGTGGTGGCGGCGGCGGTGATGGTCCATAGCAATTCATGATATCATCGAATTAGAAGGTTGCAATATGTACCATATGTCAACATCTGATCCTCCTAATGACCTTGTGATATAAGCATGGCCATTATCATTTCAATTTCACAGATGAGTTAACTGGTCGTGTTTGACCTAGGATGCCAAAACTAATAAATTGCAGAGCTGAGACTTGAGTCCAGTCCTTCTGCCTCCAAGTCTGATGCTCTTCCTGTTAGTGCCTCAGGTGCAAAGCGCTGTCCTGGGTCGGGAGACAGAATCTAATAGGAGAGAGAAGACCTACACATAGGAAACATTAAGTAATGCAATAAGGCAGCGTGTGATGCCCTTAATTTTGACAAATTCATTGTGGAACAGACAAGTGTGACGCCAGTTCAAAGGAAGGTGAAAACACATTGCAGCATTTACAATACTGGGAAAGGCTTGAATGTTTGGTCTGTTTTGATTTAGATAGTTAACTATGTTTTTGAAAATAAGACTTGGTTTTTGGTATGGTTGATTCTGAGTAATATTTATAATTCAATTTAACAAATATTTATTAAGTGACCACTACATGCAAGGTATGTGATAGGTACTGGAAATACAAACAAAAAAAGTAAAATCCTCTTTTGTCTTAAATTCAACAAAGCAGCCACAATGGATTCAAAGCAATATAAGCAGGAAGAGATATTGAGAAAGAGGGTGGTATATGTGTTAATAATAATGATGGGATAGAGAAAGGACCTATGATTTCATCGCTTGTAGTTATTGTGTTCATCCTTTGTTTTTGAAGGGGACCAATGACATCATGGGTGACGTCTTGGTTCCTGGATGAATTGGAGTTAAATGAAGCAGAGCTGCACAAAGTTGTCAGCCTCACTTTCCCTTCCAATGGCAAGACAAAAGTCAGGATGACTGTCTGTGGCCCTGGATACAGTGGATGATCTTGGTGTCTTTGACATTTGACCAAGCTCTAAGCACTCCATAGTGCCTGCTTCAGCTACCTTTGGGACCATTGGAACAAATTATTCTCAAGCATGGGGAAGTCTTCACATCTCCCTAACTCACCAATGGGGTAGAGGTCTGTCAGTTACCTTCAATCTGTTTTCAGTGGGGTGTGGCTGCTGTGTATGCTACCGCTTCTTGGAGCCACATTGGTTTAAGTCTCTCCCTGGTGAGGAAACTCCTACCAACGTACATTAAGACTTTTCTTTAATGTATAGTCCTAGAGTATTGCTTAGAGCCATTAGAGTTTTGGTGATTTGCCCAAGTAATGATTTGCACAGCTAGTATGGCGTATACCACCCTGCCTTTCTACAGTATTTATAATAGCTTACATTTATACAGTACTTTAATGTTTACAGAGAGCTCTGCATATCTCATCTCATTTGAGCCTCACAGCAAACATGTGAGCTAGGGTTCTACAGGTATTTAATAGATAGGAAACAAGAGTCTCGGAGATGTTAAGTGAATTGCCTGCGGTCACCCAGCTGTCAGAGAGGGGATCTGAAGCCAGGTCTTCCCAATTTAAGTTCAAAACTCTTGAGTTGTTCAAGAGGATAACAAGGTTGACCCCTAAACGCTACCCCTGGGACTAAATGCAGCCTATGACTTCTCTAGCCCATGCTGACAAATCATCTCTACCTTTTGAACTCTTCTAGCACGAGGAGTTAACTTTCATTGCCTTGTATTGTGCTCTCGTGGTTTTCCTAACAAGACTGTCCGTTTCCTTGAGGACAAGAGTTCGTCTTTTATTTTTCTTGAGTTTTCCACAGGGCTTAGCACAGTTTGGCTCTTGAGTGATCTCACTTACCAACAAGAAATGCTCCTATGTAAAAGGCATTCGTATATACATTTTTAAAGATGTTTGGTTGGTCCCTGAATGCATAAAGAGAAATTCTAATTAAAGACATCCTATACTTAAGCCCCAGATAGCATACCCAGAAACCTGAAAACTTAACCAATATATGATGGTGGTAAAACTAGTTTGGAGAAAGCAAGTTATTTTATAATAATAATAAAGAAGCCCACCCATACAATAGCCATCCATTTTTTCCATCCTCGTTCCTTAAAGCATACAGACTGTTTTTGTTCAAACTCCTTTAAGAGAAATTGGAGGGAAAAAAATGAGAACAGGGTAACTATTGGAGGGAAGATGGAATGCTACTGTTATTTGTTCTGAGGACAGGGCACTATCCACCCAATGTAAACAACCAAGGTGAAATATGGCTGAAGAATAAAATGACCTACTGTACTGGAAAGTTGTAAACTTTGGCAAAAGCCACCATGTGGCCGTGTAAAAAGCCCCTGGTGAGGAGCAGGGGGGAGGTGTGGATGGAGAGGCTGAGCGGCTGTGGAAAAATCAACCTCAGTGAGGAATCCAGCACTGAACTGAATGTAGACAGAAGATGAAACATTTTTTTTTTCAGATTTGGGTAGAATGTTCTAACTAAGGCCTGGAAATTGATTAGACTGCTCTAGCCCATAAGACATTCATTAAATGAAATGCCATGGGCTGTAGACAGACTATCTTATTTGTCAAGATTAAGTATGAGATTCTAATTCCAATTGTCCTTTTCCACATGTTTCAAGGTAACTTCCCCTCAAGGTTCTTTACAGGAAATAAAAAATATTTGGAAAAAACAGCTCACTAGACATATAAAGAAAGAAAGGTTTAAAGAGGAAGCTATAGGACATGAGACTGTCAGACTCTGGTTGAATGAAACCTATCTCCAAGAACAGGGTCTGCTCAGTGGGCTCCTCGGGTCACAAGAGAAGACATAGGTAAGAGAGAAATGACTTTCATTCATTCTCCCCCACTTAAAATGGAGTCCTCTTCATGGTAACCCTTAGACCCAGTATGGCAGCAGTTTATTCACCACTATCAGCAGTTCAACCAGTGGGGAAGATAAAACAAGTGCTAGCGGTCCCCTGCTGTGCCTTTCTGGCCCCTAAATTCATTTTAAATAAGCGAGGCATTGGCAAGAAAGAATTCAAACGCATGGTTTCATATGGAAATGAACAAAATCATCACTCACTCTGTAAAAAGAAAAATTTAAAAACAGCCCCAGCTCTCACTTTCAAATATAGACCCATGTTTCAAACATAATGCCATGAATCCAGCCAGATATTTAATGTCAGCAGGGAGAGTAATTTTAGAGGCATGCCAACATGAGAGGGAGGGGGAGGCTTAGAACATAAACCATTATTTATATTTTTATTTATTCTATTTCCTACAGATGGAAAATAAATTTCCGAGTGCCTGAGATCCTCATTAGGATCCAATGCAAAATAGAATTGGAGATTTTTGTTGTTAGCTGCTAGCTCCCTCTGGTGCCCATATGGAACACTCTCGCTGGTCAGAAACAAACCCTATAGGCAGCAAATCTGTAATTTCATAGTGTTTGCCCTGAAGCAAGCGTGCAGGGCTGCATTGTGTCATCTCTTGAGTATCTCCCCACATAATGTGTAGCAGCTGCTCTATGACAGGCTAAGGGTCCAAGTATGGAAGGGACCATCCTGACCTGGGGTAAGCAGCTCTTAGCATTTTTAACAGAAAAAATGGAAAGATAGAATCCTTTGGAAAGGGCCCCTTCCTAGCCAACGCTGCCCAACACTAAGCTCTTTCAGGGTGTGAACATAGCTTGAGGCTCTCTCCTATATTTATTATTCATAGGTGTTAACTCCTGTGGCCTTCTACTCAGGGAGAAAGATGACAGATGTACCCATAGGCCCTTCAAACTCAGTCAGGCCAAGATGTACAGAATAAGAGAAGCTGAGGACAAGTGAAGAATTTTAACAAGCACAGTAAATATGATCTATGCTGTGTCCCTTGGGGATCTCATCGGCGCCTGTGGGTCCAACAAACACTGCTATGCAGATGACTCCCAAATCTATACATCCAACCCCTCCTCCAACCTTCTTAACTATGCAAATTTGTTACTGGAGAGGTTTTTTGTTTGTTTTTTATTTTGTTTTTAATTTAGAGGATAGGATAAGAAAGGAAGTGGGAGGGTTGTGATAGTGATGCCAAAAAAGAAGAAAAGAAGGAAAACAGGGTCATTGTATGTTCTAATTATTCAACTGAAACATTTTAAAATGAAAATCAGAGGAAGACAGACCTCAAAGTTGACCTTCAAAGTCAACTTTGAAACTAAAGTGGTAAATTTATTACAAACTTGTATAAAAACTAAGCTGTATGTAAAAGAGATTCATGGTTTGTATATGATCATCTTTTCTACTTTTTGTATGGAAATGTTCATGTTTCAACAGTATAGCTTAAGGTTTGTAAAGTGCTTTATGGAGATTTATCCCATATTAGGAACTGGGCCACTGATTTCAGTGATATAAGGAACTCCAGGATGAAGAAACTTTCTCTACCAATGCAGGCTGGCATCTTCTTGGCAATTTACAATCTTAGAGAGTTTGCAGTCACAAAGCCAGTGTGTGGGAGAAACAGAATTTAAGCCCAGGCCATTCCACCGCACCATGCTGACTTTAAAAAAAATAATAATAGCTAGCATTTATTTACACAGTGCTTTAACGTTTGCAAAGTGCTTTACACATGTTATCTCATTTAATTTTCACGATAATCTCATAAGGGAAGTGCTATTATTGTCCCCATTTTAAAAAACGAAAAACTAAGACAGAGACAGTCTGTAATTTGCCCAGGATCACACAGCTAGTATGTGTCTGAGGGTGGATTTAAAGTCAGGTTTTCCCGGCTCCAAGTCCAACGCTCTACCCATTGTGCCACATGAGTCAAAAAAGGGGTACTATTTTTGCAGCTGTGTAGAGGATATCTTGGATATGGGAGAAACTTAGGGTAGAGACATTACTGTAATTGTCCAGAGAAAAGGTGATGAATTAACTTGAATGATGGATTAAAGAGAAGGGGATGGTTAGGAGAGAGGCTTCAAAGGTAATGATAATAAAGATAGCAACAGCTAACAGTGATTTAAAGTTTGCAAAGTACTTTACATACATTGTCTTATTTTGCCTTCAACAATATTTGGCAACTGATAGGGCTGCATATATCTCAGAATTATCTGTATAAAGGTGATAATTGAATCCATGGGAGCTCACCAAGTGAACCTGTAGAGAAAGCAGTACTCAAGACAAATTCCTAGGGCACGTGCAGATGGATACAGGGAGCCAGATGATCCAGCAAAGGAGATGGAGAAAGAATAGTAACACAGGTAGAAAAAAGTGAGAACCAGTGCAAAAAAAAAAAACACTAGAAAGGGGAGAATATCCAGGAATAGGAGGTGATCAACAGTTTCAGATACTACAGAGAAGGTAGGAAGGATGAAAATTCAGAAAAGCCCATTAGATTTGGCAATTGACGTAACTTTGGAGAGAGCAATTTCAAATGAGTTGAGGGCAGAAGACAGATTATGAGCGATTAAGAATTGATAGGTAAGTAAAACAAATCAATGAGTATAGAAAGTTTTTTTTTCCCTGTGATTCTGGCTGTGAAGAGGAAGATATAGAATTATACATCATATTACGCACAATATAATAACATATAGGAATGGGACTAGAATTATAAATTATATGAGAAATGGTAGAAAGTGAGCCAGTAGAAGGGAGAAACTGAAGATTACAGATTGGAGGGATAACATTATGGGGGAAATAGAAAAGGATGGAATCAAGGGTGAAAGTAAAGGAGTTAGCCTTGCTGAGAAGGACCATCTCTTCATCTGAGATTGCATCCACTTAGGATGTCTGTCTACGTCTGGAATGTATTCCTTTATCATGTCTGACTGTTAAACTTGTCTTTCTTCAAAGCTCAGTTTAGGTGCTTGATAAAAGTTTCTCTGTTTTCCCTTCCCCAAGAATTACTCTTCACCTCGTTTTCTTTTCTAAAAATTTTATTTTAGTAGAAATACATTTTATCTCCTTTCTACCCCCTTACTCCATTTTAAAAAAAAGAAAATAAAAATACACATGCTTGTACAAAACATATTTCCTCATGGACTATGTTAAACTATGCCTCATTCTACACCCTGAATCCATCACCCCTCTGTCAGGAGGTAGATAACAGGCTTCATTATTGCTCCTCTAGAATCATGGGTCGTCATTGTATTGATCTTAGCTCTTAGAGCTCTCAAAATTGTTTGTTTTATAGTACTGTGATTATTGTATAAATCATTCTTTTGGTTCTGGTCATTTCATTCCTCAGTTAATAAAAAACTTCAAAATTGTTCATTTTTATAATAGTGGTTATAGTACAAATTGTCCTTCTGGTTCTGCTTACTTCATTCTGCATCAGTTCCTACAAGTATTGCCACATCTCTTTGAAATCATCTATTTTCTCATTTCTTACAGAACAATACTAGGCAGTCCCATTCACATACCACATTATGTCCAGCCATTACCCAGTTGATAGGCAGGTCTTCCTAGAGCACTTTATCTGGATGTCTCTCCTTTGTTTGTAATCCACTCTACATAATACTCATCTGCGTGCATGCCACTTATCTCACCTAGCAGATTATAAACTCCTAGTAATCTGTCCCTGGGCATAGGGACTATACCATCTTTCATGTTTATATTGCCAAGGCCTCATACAGGTGACTTGCAGAAAAGGTGCTTAATAAATGCTCATAGTACGGATTAACCTGAGGCACACTGTATAGATACTCCAGCTATATAGGAAAGATTAGGCGGCTGGGACTGCTGTATACAGAGAACTGTACTAGGTGCTGGGTGGGTTCAGAGAGGAGGATAGGAATGGGGACTAGATTTGTCATTTCATGGGTTGGGAACCCCCAGGTGAAGAAGCCCCTTCTAACAAAGCATAACTACTTAGAGGCAATTTATAGTCTTGAGTTCCCTAGAGAACTAAAAGGTGAAGTGACTTGTCCAGGGTCCTACAGATAGCTATGTACAGGACAGGTAGGTGTCTTGGGCTTTGGAGCCAGTTCTCTATCTACTACGCTACACTTCCTCTGGGGCAGCCCAGTAGTCTAAAATACAAGTAAAGCCCTTACCCTTGCAACGCACTTAAAGACAACAGGGCAAATCATGTCATGGAAAGTTACTAGTTACAAAAACAACCTCATGCATAAAGAGCAGGCACTACACAAGTGTAACTATTTAGGGAAATGAGAAAATTGATGGAAGGCTGAACGGTAGTGCCAAGCAGGGTTAGTCTGGAAAGGTTTCATAGAGACGGTAATTCACATGCTGTATTTTCAATTTTAAAAAATCTTTGCATGGTTGATTGAAGGAGTTGCACAGTTTGATT
>CM053626.1:274207812-274221979 GCA_028646595.1 Phalanger gymnotis
CCCCCCCCCCCCCCCCCCCCCCCGCTTCAAAAGTAATCCAGTTTTGAGTTCAATTTAGGCATTATCTTTTAGAAAGGATATTGATTAGGTTGAAGAGCCAAAGGAGGAAAGATGACCAGGGTAGAGAAGAGCCTCAAGATTACACCATCGGAGAATCGACTGAAGAAACCAGGAGCGCTTAGCCTAAAGGTGAAATTCACTTCACTGCGTCTAGGTACTTTAAGGGTGATCATGCGGAAGGAAGGTTAGACATATTGTTTGGCCTCAAAAGGCAAACAAGGAGCAAGTCGTCAGTCAACATTCAGTCACCACCTACTATGTGCCAGGCACTGCCCTGAGCACTGAGACACAACAAAAGGCAAGGACAGAGCCTGCTCTAGAGGAGCTCACAGAGAAATAAGGGTCACGGCATGTACAAACAAGGGGATACTTGGACATAATCAACAGAGGGAAGGCATTAAGGTTAAGGAGACCTGGAAAAGATTCTTGCAAAAGGTGGGACTTTAGCTGAGCCTGGAAGGAAAGCAGGGCATTAGGAGGAGTTGAGGGAGTGAGTTCCAGATATGAAAAGGTAGGAAGGGGGAGGGTTAAGAAGAGCTTTAAAAGCCAGAGGATTTCATATTTGATGCTCACTGATACACAAGTGCATTCTCTTAGCAGGAAAACTTGAGGAATAATGGCTGCTATAGGTATGAAAGAAAAACCCCTTCTGCTTTCCCCTAATGAGGTAATACATTATATTTGATATATTTTCATTGACCTTTGATCTCATCAATGCAGATATTCTCTTATATGAAGTATTCAGGGTTTAAGGTAGATGTGGTCTGAGATATGGTATTTTTTAAAAGTAGGTTCTAGGAGAGAGAACTGGGAAATACGACCTTGACTACCAAAGCAGGGAAAAGAATGCATTACTTTTTCATTATCTCAGGAAAACTTCTGGTGTGTTTCTGTTTTAGACTTTAGTGCCATTATCTAACAGAAGGGAGAAGGAATAGCTTAAAAATAGTAATGAGCTAGAGATATAATAAAAGTCTACACCATGGGTAGAGGATATTTTATATGCATTAATGTGAGAAAAATCAATAGACTTGAGGTTCACAAAACACATTGAAAGAACACACTCAGAATCCATCAGCAAATTTATCCACGCACTTCTAGCTCTAGTATTGAGTCAAAGTATTTTGTTTCCTGCTCTCTCATTTAAAAGAACTTTCACAAAGACTGCTAAGACCTTGCTGTGGACACAGATTTTATAACCTGATTAATTGTGAACAGGTCTAAACTGAATACTTGAGCAGAAAGGAGCCTTCCCACTAACAGAAGGAACAATGCTTGCTTGGAAGAGAAAAAAAGAAATCCAGAGAAAGAAAGATGAGGGCAAATCGGAGCCCTGCAAAAAAGAGGCAGAAGAAATGAATCAGGATACTGAGAAGGCACATAAAGTTCTTGCTCCCAACTCTTTGTAAATGTTGGACGCTGAAGGTAGAGCATTAGGTTATGGTTTTAGGCACTTAGATAGAGGAACAAACCTGTGATCGTTCTAACCCAAGTGGCAGCTCCAAAACTCCATCTCAGCGCTAAACACCAGCTGACTCTGGGGAGCACTTTGCAGGTAGATCCAGAAGCATAGATAAGTCATAAGTTTCGTTGTGGAAATCCACATTATGGATTTTATCATATAGGAGAGTAACGAAAAGGGGTGTTGAGGCAAGGGGTAAAGAAGAATAAATATAGCCATGTAACTGATTGGATCAATTGAAACAAATCAAGTATGACTCATTATTTCACATTGGTTGCCTTTTTTTTTTATCAATTACATAGATGTTGAAGAATAATGTACGAGGTCAAATTCTTAAACTGTACATCCACTAAACCTTTCTAGTAATTCGATCAGCTGTAAAATACTTAAAGTGCTCAATGTGTCAGTGCAAATTTGCATGCTTCAAACTGAACATTCAGAAGCAAATGAGACTATTCACACACAGCATGATTCATTATTTCTACCATCATACAGTATAGAAATACTCAGACGTAGAATCATCTACAACAGGAGTGCCATTTTTTCCTGAGAAGATAAATTTAAAATTTTTGTTATCATTATACTCGGTGTAAGAATATGTGGATTCTGAATACCCAACAGGTCAGTGTTAAATAAAAGTAATCTAAAGTGCTTAGGACTAAGGTCTCTGAATGCACTCATAAGACACTATGCAAGTCCACTTAGCTTAGGGTTCCCAACAGTCCAAGTGCAGAGCACGATTTTTCCACTTTACCAAGGGATAACTGTACAAAGTTAACAAAAATTTCAATATGTATGTTATATCCTGTAGTTAGACACTAACTTGCAAAAAAGGAGAGATCAGACAAGTCATTACTTTGGACTATGTAGGCCTCCTGAGAGGCAGATCACACCCAAGCCTTAATGACTTGGCCATATACATTTAAAGGTATTCAAATGCAAACATTCTTACAGTAACAAATCAAAGTCAGCTGATGGTGGTAAAACATATAGACTTGTGACAACCTCCTTACATGGAGCAAGTAAACATCAGTTAAGTGAAATTTCTTTTTTTTTTTTTTAATAAGCAAAATGTAGAGGTGATTTCCAATACTGCTTGTAAGTTGTATTATTTGTTGAAAGTATTTTAATAACTAATCTCAACAAACTGGAAAAAAGTTGATAAAAATGTATTAAATAGCATCTCTCCATCACAATCTTAAGATGACATGACATTTCCTAAAGATTTCCTTCTCTAAAATTGAAAATAAGCCCAGTATTTAATCACTAATATAATCTTTAAATAACTAAACACAGAATCATTTAATGACGTATGTTGGAACTCTAGACTTTCCTGGAGGGTGATTGGATCCAGTTTAAATAAAAATAAAACACACACACACATATGTTTACAAACATTTATTACCTCTCTCTCATATCATGTACACTTTCCATTGGACAATTAATATATATATATATATATATATATTTTTAAAACCTTCACAAAATAAACACCAAAAAAGTCCAGCCATACAGACACACACACAAAATCCTACACTGGCCATGTCCAAAAGGTGGGTGTTTGATTCATCTTCAGCCTTCTAGAATCATGGTTTATCACTGTATTGCTCAGAGATGTGAAGTCTTTCCACTGTTATTCTCTGTAATGTTGATGTCATTGAATAAATTATTCTCTTAGTTCTGCTCACTCCAAGTCAACAAGCATTTTATTAAGTGACTATTATGTTCCAGGCACTAAGTGCTAGGGATGCAAAGAAAGGCAAAAGACAGATGCCCCCTGCAAGGAGATAATATGCAAACAACTTTGTACAAACAAGATATATACAGGACAAATTGGAATTACTCTCTGAGAGAAGGTGCTAAGATTAAAAGGCCTGGAAAAGGCTCCTTATAGAAGGTGGGATTCTAGTGGGGACCTGAAGGAAGCCAGGAAAGCCAAGGAGTAGAGATGAGAAGGGAGAGTATTCCAGCTAGTGAACACGAAGAACAAGATTGGGGGTTACAAAGCAGAAGGAATGACAACAGATTATGATCATATAAAGGAATTTCAGAGTTCGTGAACATGGAAGTGTAATACTTAAAGGTGATGAGAAGACCAAGGCCATCTCTGGGTGTAGCTAAGGTGGAATGGAGGCGTAGGTCACAGAAAATGGGCAAACTGAGGTTAAAGTGTTTGGAGAATTATGAATACATATGATGGAGCCCCTTACTACGAGCGCAGGACTTGGAGAGAAGAAGAGAAAGACTGTGGGTGAGCCTCTAAACCCTTTGAGAAAGAAAGAGAGTGTTCTGGAGGTAGGTAGACAACAGCCTCCAAAATCCTGACTGAATGATTAATCTGGATTGAAAGAACCTCAAAAGGTGGAAGAGCAAGAGCCAGGAAGTGGTAATGGAAAGCAAGGAGCATTCTGATTCCCCCACCAAGACCAGTGAGTTGAGGATGAAGAGGCAGAGTAGGGAATGAATGAAAGTGCAACCAGTGCTGAAAACAGTGGCCACGGATGTGGTGTTATGAGTACAGAGTCAGATCTCAATGAGTACAAGACGTAGAAGAGTGAGAAATAAAAAAGTTTAAGAGGAAAGCCAGGGATTTTACCCATGGAGCAGGAAGTCCAGAGATCACAGTGGAAAAAGTGGGTGGCTTTAGAATGGCACACTTGGGGAGGAAGCTGGGTCGAGGAGGATGGGAGTAAGGAAGTGGTCAGTGAGGGACAGAGAATGGGAGTTTAAACAATGGCAATCAGGGATTCAGAATCACTGGGAAGGGGAAGATATGACAGGGTGAAAGTATTTTCATCACTGAGGAATGAGTTCAGGTAGGTTATCGTTGTCCTTAGAAGTTCAGCCTTGGCATCAGATAGCTGTGTGTAGTTGGGGGCTGGGGGGACACTGTGAAGGGGAAAACAGAAGGGTGAAGGCAACTGCTTTAGAGCTGTAGATGGCCACAGAGGGTGCCTGGAAGTTGATGGAATGGCTGCTCAGGGAGGCTAGGTAGGTCTCCTATTTCCCAGGCAAGTATAGATGAAGCAAACTGTTGTGGAGTTGTAGGTACTGGAGAGGGTATCTGGAACTTGGCTTCTCAAGGAAGCTAAGAAGCTAGCTGAACTCAGGCCTACCAAGTGTCCATGCCACAGACCAGATGCTGACCCACCTCCAGGAGAAGCAAAAGCTTCTCCAAGGACTTGACACACAGTCCTGGAGCAAAAGCCCAGCTAAGCCAGAGTTCCAGACTATAGGAGTATAGCATCACTGAGTCTGCCTTGTTCTTCCACCTCTGCTATGTCTGATGCATTCTTTCTCCTCCAGGTCACTTCACTCTGAATCAGATCATAGAGATCTTCTCACTTTATTTGCAAACTATCTATTTCACCATTTCTTATGGCACAATAATATTCTGTTAGATTCACACAGCACAATTTGTTTAGCCATTCCAATAGGTGAGTACCCCCTTCTTTAATTTCCATTTTGGGGCTATTAAGAAAATAGCTGCTTTTGTACACATGAGCCCTTTTCCTTGTGGTTGTCTCTTTGGGGTGTAGGCCCAGCAGGATCAGAGTTGGATCAAAGAGTACATTCATACAGTTGTTACGTTGCTTGTTAACCTTGTTTTCTTTAGTATGTAAACTGAACCACTGTATTCTTGCTGATCTTCATACTGGCCTGACATCAGTGGTCCCATGAACTATCGTCGGTTCAGTTCTTCAATTCACACCTCAGGTCATCTCTTCAGCTTCTTCTTCTTTCTCCACTGTTTACCATCAGTTTCCTCAACTGCCTCAGGAGGATCTGGCACTACAAATCCATCGGTCAGTTTATAATAGACAATTGTGGAATCAGACTCTACTATGGCCAGGGTAATTGACACTGGAGAATCTGGTTCAACTTGCGATTTGCAGGCATGCTTCATGACCTCTCTTATTCTGCAAAAAGATAAAAATGTAAAAACACTGAGATTTAAAGTCTGGTTCGAAGTCACTCAAACAGGACTAAGATTTAATAATGCAAAGCCTGGGGAGAACAAATTGGAAATAAGTGAACTGGAAGGGAAATAATTGCCACTGGGTTTTTGAATCAATTTTTCTAATCCATTCTCCCAACAGTATTCATATGAATAATCAACAGTTGCTCATCTAGTACCTTTTCCCCTGATGTGCCCTGCTAACTATTTTGGCCTCCATGGACATTCTGGTACCAATCTCTCCACTCTCTGACACTCTCGATTTGACTTGGCTAAAGGAAGAGGTGATGAAATAATAATTTGGGGGGAGAGGAGGTAATAGCTATATGTGAACAGGGCCTCCACTGCAGCCTTCCTCTAGTCCTGACTGACATGGAAGAGACCACAGGTTCTTGAAGACTCAGCCAGCAAAACACGTGTTCTGAGAGGCGTTATTAAACTGGAGTCACCTTTAAAGTAGGGACTAATTGAAGACTCCGTAGCTATTTTGTGAGGATTAGAAGAGATAAGTGCAGAAGAGCTCATCACCAGATAATTTCTATTGGCCACACCAACTTGTGAAATACATACAACACAGAGAGGCTGAACTCAGCATTGGTAGAAAGGAGTACCCGCAAACATTTTTCAAAGTATCAAAAGTATATAAGGAAAGATATGACATTTGTAGAACATTAAAGATGATCAAAACATCCAAGTTGGATGTGGGGCTTCACAGTAAGCTTGAGGTAATGCTCCCTGGGGGAAGTTTAACAATTTAGCTCAGTTTCAAGCACTGTCACACATCTGATCCCAACATGGGTCATTCAGCTTTGCTCAATTCCATTGCCAAAGCTGGCGTTCCTACCTACGCCATTTGTGTTGCAAATGTGGGCTGCTATTCTCAAGGGGAGATGAAAGGAATGTAGGAATGACTCAGTATAAGTCATTACTAGAAAACCAGTTTAATGCACATGCTTTACTGAGGGTCGAACATTAGGATAATCTTCATATTCAAAGGCATGGTGATATTTACAAAAAGACTTACACAAGTATCATCGAATTGGAATCTCAGAGCTTTAGGAAAAGGAGCCATCTCTAAAGAATACCCTAATTTTAACCTTGAGGAAAAAAGGCCTAGAAAGTTTAAGCGACTTATCTAAGGCCACTGAGATAGTTAAGTGGCAGAGTTAGCCAGGGTTTGAGCCCATGTCTTCTGACTAGAAAACCGGCACCATTTCTACTGGCCCCTGTAACGAAGGAAGCATATTATTATTATTTCCATTTTACAGACCATTTATAGACCTCATGACTTAGGCTCAGAAAGGTTAAGTGCACCTAGACATTAAAAGTCAAATCATAAACAATCTGGAGCAGCAGGGAAGGTGATATCCTTTCCTAACGATGGAAAGGGGAAAAATTTAGACAAAACAAGAGAGAGCAGAGTGCAAGTAATAAAAGGGATAATTTTGATCACTTAAAATTGAAAAGTTTTTGCATCCTCCCCTAAAAAACAAATCAGTGCAACTAAAATCAGAAGGGAAACAGTTATCTGAGAAAAATACTGGAGTAAACTACTCTGATAACAGTTTGATATCCAAAATATAAACAGAAATGATTCCAATATACAAGCTACTTTAATGCAATTATGAGCTTTACTTATTTCAGATGTATAATTGCTACAAAATTACAAAAATTATTTGAAAGTTTAATTATTTAAATTTGATTTGCAGCCATACAGCTTTGTGAATTTGGGATAATAAGCTTTTTTTTAATTTTAGTTTTAACAAGATGGAGCCCCTAGTCATTCTGCATGGCTTGTGCAACAGTTTCTGGATGGCATTTTTCTCTAGCCAGCGGAGGGTCAAGAGGAGGTAGCTTCTAACCTAGCCACCTCAATCTCCATGAGATTTTTTTCTTGTGGTGTCACATCAAAAGTGTCACGAATGCATCAAAACCTACTTCTTTGGATGAGCTTAAGGCAAAGATTATAATTGCAAACATCTCAGTCAATAAGCAGCAGCTGGTGAAAGTTTTTATACAAAGCTCAAAAGTCAACCCAAATGGTATTTAGCACAAAATGTTGGTAATGTTGAATTTCAGTAAGAAACATATCAATACCTTAAAATTTTACATAATTAAGCTTTCAAAGGTTTTGTAGGATTGTAGCATTTGTAGTTCTAAAGCTATTAAAACTGCCCTAAAATTAACAGATGTCTGTGTCAAGTCCCTAATTATAATTGCATTTTGTCGGTGTCAGTTTTGTGATATCTAGCAAGAAATTACCATGACTGATATTTAGTTGGCACTTAATAAATGCTTGTTGAAGTCCGTCATTTGGTTAGTTAGTATTATATTCTCACTATATGATGCCTGTAATATGGATAAGTATACACATGAATGCAATCTCTTCATGAGATTCAGATTACAGTGCTCCCAAGTGGCTGAGACCTGCAAGCTAGGGTGCCAGGCCTTAGCTGCTACAGAAGTTGCAGGCGAGGTATCATTGTTAAGGCCACACTGCATCCCTGCAGAATTCTGGGATGGCTACTGCCAGAGCACACTTGTTTTCCTACTATTCCACTGCTGCCAATTGCTATCACTGCTCCTTGAGCTTTTACCCAGAAGGCCAGGGCACCCCTGCTTTCCCCATTACCTTGCTGCTGCCAGTACTGTCCAAACGGCTACCTACTGGTCAAATGTCACTGCCCCTGGCACTGCCCAGGCTCTGTTGGAGGGCCAGGGGACCACTGCATCTTCACCTTAAGGTTTTTTTCATTACACCAGATCCCCTCCTCAGTGCCAATAGCCCAGGTCAGAGTTATGAATCTGGTGAAATTCATCACTCATGATCTGTGGGTTGAGATAAACAACTCTATTAATAAATATATTCCTACATTCTCAAGTAAAAAGCAGCTGCTGGGGTATACCCGTTAGAAGTAGTCTGGAGGATGAAGAAAAAACAAGTAAAAAGCTACTGGCAAGGAGGTTAAAAGCAAACTCATAAAAAACATGTTTATATTCTTCTTGGCCAACAGGCCACACAGGTCAGTCCTAGGTCAATCCTCCTGGGGACAAAATTAACCCAAATTGTCACTGGTTTGTATTGAACTTTCCCCAATCACAAAATCCCTGGCCAATATTGGAGGATGGAAGTCAACTCAAGCCTCCCAGGTTTTCCACCAGCATCCTGGCCCACAATGGTGTCCAAGGAACCAGATTACACTGAGTGCTGGAGGTAGATATGTAACCTTTAGAACAAACTGACAGATGCTTTTGGGGATGGGACTAAAGGACAGCTTGAAGCCAACCCTACTCCGCCCCCTTCAAAGTATTAGATTAAAGCTAGAAGTGCCATCTAGCCGACTTGGTTCATTTTGCTGGGTAGAAAACTAAGGCCGAGGCTGGGGGCCGGGGGGTGGGGGTGGTTAGTCTTTGCACATAAACTCTGGCCCCAAGCTTACCCACCCCCAGGGTGCCTTTTGGTAGCATTCTCCCTCCCCTGCAGCAAGTACCACCTCACATAAAGAAAAGGTTTACTTTCTTTTGAAAACGTCTTTGAAAATTAATTTTTATTAGGTTTTACATTTCATCTCTGATTTCAGACACAGATGTTTGCTTTTCTTGGAGCAGGTAACCCCTAAATCCTATTCTGCACTGCCAGGATCAAAGTAGCAATCCCCTTCTCCTTAAATCGGCTAGGAGGAAAGATGGCTCTAAAAATAAACATACCTTCTGTGCCTTTCTCATCTCACCTGGGGTGCTACTATTCTGAAAGATCCATACCCCTGCAAGAATTCTTTCAGTCATCACATCATATTACACATGCAGAGTGCTTCTCCTTACATCATCTCACTTGATACACATCTTCTCTTTCCCTTTTCATTAATTTTCAGAGCCCTATGGTAATCTGGAAGGATGGGCTTCATCCCTATATCTGCTGGTGTTTTCCATGCCAAGCTTCCTTTAACTCAATCTCCTGGCTGGAATACTGCAGTTGAAGGACATCATCCCGCTAACATAGCCCAGGTACAGATGTCACTCCCTAGTGGAGAGGAAGCTAATGACTGCCTAGAAGCGAAGTCATTCCTGTGAGCATAAGATACCTGGGATGTTTGCTCAGCAACCTGTAAGGCCCTAAGACAATTGGGTTCTTAACCTGGAGTCCGTGACTTTTTTAAAATAACATTTTAATAACTGTAATACAATACAGTTTATCTCCTTTGTATACTTTGTAGTATATTTTATGCATTCAAAAACAGTATTCTGAAAAGGTCTCCACAGGCTTCACCAGATCACCAAAGGAGTAAACGACACACAGGATGTTAAGAACTCTCCCCTGGGTTTCGCTTTCTTCTCTCTGCCCACAGGCCATTCCCCATGATGATCTGGATAGATGTCTCTTAACACAAACATATGCTGAAACAATCCTGTAGGCCCTGACAGATTCCACAGAGATTCCTGACGGTCAACATGGAATTCTGCACTAAAAAGTAAATTCTACAAATTCAACAAAATAACTTGGTGCCTCATCTTAATCAATGCAACAGACATTTAGCCAACATACTTCTCTTTATTTTGTCTTAGGAACCAACTCCTGTCCCACAGAATTCCAAAGACTATTTGTTCCTAGTTTAAGGTAACCAGAGACCTAGAAAAGAATATAGAATCATATGATCTGTGATAAACTAAGTGAACAATTTGGACAGAGGGACATGTCACTCTCTAGGTAGAGATAAATCTCATTGTCAAGGAGATGATGGTTCCTTCCAGTGCTGGTAGTAAGTCTCCGATGTAATCCTTAAGAGTGGAAATCAAGTCAAAAGTTCGTTTTCTATTATGATCAACAAATCCATAAGCACTTGTTAACCCATTACCGTGTGCCAAAAATTGTGCTAAAGTCTGGGAGGAAAAAGAGGGGGGTGGGAATAGTCCTTCCCTCAAGGAGTTTACATTCTAATGCCTGAGATATATACATAAATCATCCTGAGCATGCCATATACTCCTCTAGAAGACTAGAATGACAGAAAGGGATATTGAAAAGCCAAATAAACCAGTGTATATTCAATCCTAGAAGTAACAGGGAGACATGTCCTTTAGCGTCATCAACATTTTGCTAAGCACTAGTATTCAAATAGCCAAGCTCAGGCTATTTAGTTATATTAGAATATGATATCATTCCTTCAGACAGTTGCTTCTACCCAAATAACCTAAGACGAATGAACAAACAAATGGCTCCATGTCTGCTGTGCAATTAGCTTCCCAATGTATACTATTAAAAAAAGCTTGTGTTCAACCAAACCCTAACCCTCCTGAGAACAGCATGCTGTGCTTTGGGTCAAGCACGCCAAAGCTGCCAAACACAAAACACACTCTTCATTCTTTTCTTGGCTGAACACACAGTCACCACACTGGGAGAAGATATTAGAACATGTGTGTTCGCCTGTGCTAGCTAGAAGTGCTTCCTGAAGTGCCTTAATAGAAACTCAAGCACAAAATTTGTAGGAGTAAATATTTTTTATTATTTTCTAAGACTCTGGATTTGGAAAGAATGAAATCCTAGTAGTTAAGCTAAAAAGAAAGATCTCGCAAACCAGTTAGCTGGTCAAGCCCAAAAGGCTTTTCTAAGAACTTAAGAGCTAGAATCTATGAGCAACAAAAAGGTATTTAGGAGTCATTTGCACAAGAGCAGTTGATCTAAATTCTGCTACCTCAATGAACACAAAAGTTTAACAAGAACTCTTTATTTGACAACTCATACTAACTTACTCCTGGACCCTGCTTTTTGTTCCACACTTTTTGCAGATTTCCAAGTCATTCAATGATATTTGGTGCTGACTCCATCTCCTTGTATTTTTCCAGGGCATATCCACACAGCAAATACTGATGATGTATTCACAGTCAGTTCTTCAATTTGAAAAGACTAAAGAAACATGCTGGCAAATTAAATACCACTGGAAGGAGAAGTCAGTGGGGCATCTTAACGGCTTTAGAATTAGGACAATCACAGCCAAGTGAGAATCTCTAGTAAACTCTTTCAATATTACTTTGACCCTTCTCTCCTCTCTCAGATTTATACAATATTATTATTGGAAGAAATCTCCAGCAATCTCTCTGCCTCTATTCCTTCACTGCTTTCAAGTAAAGGCAGTGCAATTAAGATGACACCTTTTAACTAAATCCTGCAACTCTTATGGACTGCTCATTTCAAGGGGACATTATCATGAACTTAATGTCTTCCTGACAATATTCTTGTTTCTCTACTGAGACTATATTAAAATGAATCACTATGGCAGTAAGAGTCATAAGGAAAAAGATAATGCAAAACATATTTCCTAAAAAGTTGATTTCTGGCTTTTTACAATAATAATTCATATAAGATGTTTTGATTAATTGCAAAAGGAATGCTAAAATGCTAATGCTAAAAATACTACAATCTTAATGCTAAAAATCTTCGACCATGACTGATGTGAATTTCTAAGTTAACTTCATCCTATAACTACTGTAATTATGAAAAGACAGCAGAATTACTTCTTTTTTTAGAAAGGGCAGCCAGCAACGGGGCACAACAGAAAGAATATTGGACCACAGGACTCAGAAGACCTGAGTTCAAGGTCCCAGGTCTGCTACTACTTACTGCAGGCTTAGAAGATATTACATGAGTTTCCTATTTTGTAAATTAAGGATAACATCAACCACACCTATTTCATGAAGCAAATCAAATGAAAATAAAAATGGAAAAACTTTAAAAGTTATAAAGTACTGAACAAATACACGTTACTATTTTAATCTGCCACTTTGGAATTTCATCAGCTTTATAACTTACAAATGGGAAGGCAAGGGAATATTTAGTTCTTATTTTCTGATGTCTTTCATCTTGATTACTGTTTGGAAAAAACATGAGAAGAAATATGTTGAGGCATCACATAGCCCTTAGGAAAAAATACAGGAAATACATGCCTCTTTGAGACAATTATCCTGAATTGTAAAGATGTAAAGTTACTCGTTAGAATGAGAATCTTCCATCTGCATTAAGTTGCAGCTTATCTTATAGATTTATTTTTTTAAATGGCTGTCCAACGAAACATCCAGAGTTCTTCCCTCAGCCTCTTCAATTCACTCTGCTACTTAGAAACCAAACAAAAAGATCTTTAGGTATGAATTAAGATATCCCTTCAAAAAAAAGCAAAGAAAGTCTCCCAAACATCTGAAATCCCAACCAATCGGGCAAAGACTACTTTCAGATGGTTCAACTTCAACTTTATAAAAGAATTTTTTAAGGGAGTAGAAAACTTGAATAAATTAAATTGTGTAAAATATCAAATCGATCTATTTGTAATTACTCATTTTCATTCGGGTTAATTAATACAATGTACACAAAGTGCCATGTCACTCAAAAAGGACAATTTAAAAGGTCTTCTGGAAACTTACAGTAAAAAGATTCTTATTCCCAGTTATTAATATGGTCTATAAATAGAGTAAGGGTAAGGGGGAAACCAATGAAGCATCTCACATGCCTTTTCTGGAGTTGTTACTGAGGTAAGAAAATTAATTTCTACTTTCTTTTGTTTCTTATGTCAACTAAGAATCAGAATTTGCATATAATTTTAAAAGTTGGACTTCAGCATCAAATCTTCCTCTTTCCAGCACTGTATATTATACTTTCAAATAGAAACAGGGTTGTGCTCTGGTTGACATATGTGGAGCAAAACAAATTTTCTGAAGTTGTTCATTCCTTGAAATCATAACCTTTGAAAATTAGTACTGGTACTATTCTCCTATAAGGTGGGAATCAACAAGTATTTATTAAGTATCTACTATGTGCTGTGCTAGGATTAGAAACAAGGAGGGGGCAGGGCAGAGCCAAGATGGTGGCTAGAAAGCAGGGACTTGCCTAGGGCTCTCCCCCAGGACCCTCCAAACACCAATAAAAAATGGCTCTGAACAAATTCTAGAACTGCAGAACCCGCAAAATAGCAGAGGGAAGCAGGTCTCCAGCCCAGGACAGCCAGGATGGTCGCCGGTAAGGTCTATTGCCCACGAGGCTGGGAGCAGAGTGAAGCAGAGCCCAGCGTGAGCTGCGCCTGGACCAACCAGACCAGGAGCTGGGCGGGACAGGCTGTAGTGCCCTGAATCAGTGAGCTGTGGCAGTTACCAGACTTCTCAACACACAAATACCAAAGACAACACAGAAGGTTAGTGGGAAAAGCTGCAGGGACAGAGTGAAAGGAGTTCCCAGTTTGGTTAGGCCACTGCCCCGGGGACAACAGGGGTGGTGTAGCTACAGAACTACACCTGCAGTTGCTTGCAGCCCCGGGCCCACCTGGTGGGAGGAATTAAGTGGCAGATCAGAGCAGGAGTGCAGAGCCTGCTTAGGATCTGAGTCCAGTACAGGTTGGTGGTTCTTGGAGGAGGAGAAGCACTAGTGCGGCAGAGTTTGCTGTATAGAAATAGCTCTGAAAACAACAGCGTATACCCTCAAGCTTGGAACAAAGTACTCTCTACTCTACAAGCAGTCATACCATGCTGAAAAACTCAAGGGTCAAGTAGTTGGCTGGGAAAATGGCCAGGCAGTGAAAACAGACTCAGATTCAGACTCAGACTTTGGAATCTTTCTTTGGTCACAAAAAAGAGCAAAACATACAGCCAGAAGAAGTCAACAAAGTCAAAGAGCCTACATCAAAAGCCTCCAAGAAAAACATGAACTGGTC